>JACTOM010000867.1:7762701-7797851 GCA_015832385.1 Elymnias hypermnestra
ATACATACATACATAGCATCACGCCTCATTCCCATAGGGGTAGGCAGAGACAACATCCTTCCACTTGCCACGATCCTTGCATATCCCTTCGCTTCTTTCATTCTACCTTTAATCCTTTCATACTCATTCGTCGGTTTAGAGTACTCATGACCTGGCCCTTATTTAAAATGTCCCGGATTTGGTCCAGCAACGTTCGCCTTGGTCTTCCCCTTCCAACTTTCTCATTCGCTCTTGCCTCGTAAATCCTTTTTGTCAGTCTCCTTTCATTCATTCTCTCTACATGCCCAAACCATCTAAGCATACCTTTCTTAATTTTAGTTACTACATCTTTTATACCACAACGTTCTCTTATCTCACTATTTCTTACTTTGTCACTCGGTTTAATCCACTCATACTTCGCAGCGCTCTCATCTCTACGGCATTTATTTTACTTATGTGATTCTTCTGCCATACCCAACTTTCACTACCATACAGAAGTCTTGGTACCAAAACTCCTGCAGGCACTGTCAGTCTGGCCCTTTGAGACAACATCCGGCTATTCATAATGGCGTGCAGAGCACCACTTACCATATTTTCTGCATTCACTCTCCTTTTAATATCACTTTCACATGTTTCATCTTTTGTAAATTTAGATCCCAAGCATACAAATTCTTTCACCTCTTCCACTTGTTCTCCATCTATCAAAATATTGCCAGTCATCATTGAGTCATCTCTTTTAAAGAGCATAACTTTCGTTTTGTTCACATTCACTTTCATTCATTTCGTTTTCAAAGCTTCATTCATAATATTTACCATCTCCTGTAGCTCATTAGCGGATGACGCAAGTATTACTTGATCATCAGCGTAGAGTAAACATTTGATGAGTAATTCGTTCATTCTTAACCCATACATACTTTCTTTTAAATCTGTCAAACAGTTATCCATGAATAGGTTGAACAGCCATGGTGACGCAACACATCCCTGTCAAACACCTGTTTCGACAGGAAACCACTCTGTGTACGCCGCGTTTATTCTGACACAAGCACTAAAACCCTCATAGAGAGACTTCAATGCTTGAATCAAACTACCGTTCACCCCATACATAGATAACGTTGACCACAGCTCATTCCTCACCACTCGATCATAGGCCTTTTCTAAATCTATGAAAGCGCAATAAACTTTTTAGTAAAGAATTCTTTCACATAAAATATACCATTTTGCAGCCTTCTTAGCTCAATACTTCTAAGAAAGACCAGGTGGTCTTATCATTGTCAAGAATTGAGTAGCCTGACATTTTATTACCGAGAGCCATTATTTGCAAACGAAGCATGCATAATTGCGTTACTCATAAGAATGCCCCAAAGCTTTTGTATTATAATATAATAGAATTATGACAAGCTTAGGTGAATTAATTATCTTTGCTTATAGCGGAGATAACAAAATATTTTTAATGAATGCATATATGTACAGTGTTACTTTAGCATAACGAGGATTATAAAATGCTCTAGGATTACCCCTAATAGCTACAAAATATAACTTTACGTTACGAAAATCTTTTCGTAATGAATATTTTATCAATGCAGAATATAAATCGAAAGTGTAATTAACTTCTATTGGGCAATATTTTTCAATCCAACCTTTACACGTGGTGTTAATTATTCTACATTTTATTCAGTTTTGTAATATCTACACATTTCAGGTTGCACTTTATGTACACAATACATTTATGTAGAATAAAATTTCTGTTTTCTTACGCTTATCTCTGAAACGGCTGGTGCGATTTTAACAGGACTTCACTGATAGATACCTGATATAATAGAACATAGTATCTACCTTTATTCCCAAATTTTCTTCGGGAACTGGAAATCCACAGTGTTTCAAGTAACTGAAAAAGATTATGTCCCAAACACCTGTTTCATGAACTTATAAGTCATTTATGAACACAATATTAAAAGTTATAGAAACAGTCATTTTGTGATTCACAAGAAAATAAGCCAATCTTATCGATGTAGTAGTAATCTTTTTTATCATAATAACTTTTTATTTGTATTAATATTTCACGTGATATTCACTTTCTATCGTTAAACTAATTTATGAACATTTAATTGGTAAATGAACTTTATTGTATTTATTTAAGTTCCAAAATAAAATTCATATTATTTGTAATTAGTGCACATATGTGCATTATTGAAAAGTAACTTTATTACAATAAATGTAAAATATATTATGTGCTGTTGATGTGCCTTAATTGTTATTTATGTAATTCTTTTGTACGTGTTAATTAGACTAAACTTCTTTTAAAAGCCTGGGGCGATTTTAATGATTTTTGTGAGTGATCAGATGGATTCAAAACTGTTCATGTGTCACTAACAATTCCATGAGATTAACTACAGATTTCACCATATTTCCACGGCATGGGGAATACGCAGAGAAAGCTATTCTCTAATAAGAACTGCGGTTGACATTTAAAGTTAAGAAAAGGATCAATTATTCTCCCCTAACTGTGCTATTTATGAAGGCAGAAAGGGACTATATTGTATAAACCCCTCGACTATCGGCAAACTAAAAGCTGAGTTGCGTGTTACCCCTACGATCGATAATTTATAAAGCGTACCTAGTTAAAGTTCGGTGGGCTGATAAATTCGTCTGCCAACCTTTTGTTTTATTGTTTACTACCTAATGCCTTTTTATTTATTTACTAGCTGTTGCCATCCGCGTAATCACTAAGTCAAACAGAAAATATTTTATTCAATGGGGTATTTTTCAGTGCCAAAGACAAATAGCTTTTTGAGCTATGATTTTATGAATAAAAAAAAATGTAATCTTTCTCCCCGACCTATATAGTTATATTTCAGAATAATATTAGAGAAATGTTTCATTGAAGTCTATATACATCTGTATATAAAACAAAGTCGTGTAAGTTACACCATTATAAGTTAGAAACGGATGAACAGATTATAATCATCTTTGATTTATACGTCTCCGAATGGAATTGTTTAAATTGCTTCCCAATTAAAAAAATAGGAATCAGAAAAATTCAGGCGAAATATATAGAAAATTTATCTAAGAGAAATTTAATTAAAGAAATTTAATTAAAATACTCAAATTGTAAAATGTAAACAAATATATTTTTCCCATATTCTCACTCGATCCAATACAGGGTCGGTAACATAGAATTATAGATAAAGTTCATAATGAGAAATTTATAATAAATTATACGAAAATGTAGCCTAGGTAATTTAACAAATATAATAGTTGCCTTGCCCTTAAGACCTGTAAACTTAAATGGACTCTATCTGTAATGTAGTTATTAAGTCATAAGAATTACTTCTTATTATCAACGACTAAATTAGGTAAAAGGTTTTTAGCATTTAGTACCAATATTTACGTTTAATAGCTTTGACCTACATTTGCAGCCCTACCCACAATTCATTAACAAACGTTTGTTTGTAGGGCGGTTATATAAAAATTCAAATTATTTCCTCATTGAATCCAACATTGTACAATAATAGTGGATAATAATATCTTTAACATCAACAAAATTCATCTTTTTTAACACGCGCGCCTTATCTTCTGTAGTCCTATTTTTATTTATATGAGCTAATGAACCGCATTTGCTTGCCATGACATCAGCTGTGATATAACCTTCGAATTTAAAATAAAACGTGTGAATTTAATAACATTGTACATAATAAATACAAAAGAAGTTGATAATAAATCTTTAACTACCAGCTATATGCCGCGGCGTCACCCAAGTAATTCTCGATTCCGAGGGAATATGGAAAAGCTCGTTCTTTGTGTGCAAGAAATATGTAAACCAATTTCAGGTGAAAGAGGATGAAAAGTTCGGAGATATCGCATCATCCATCTCGCTTTCAATTTATGTGATCATTTTTCGCTTATATACCCTTGTCCCGAGGTAAAAGAGAGACTTTATTTAACAAAAGGAATTTATATACCTACTGTATTTCAAATCAATCGGGCAAATAGTTTTGGGATGTCGTGATAAATTGACGAAAGATTAATTTTCTATGTTTTTCAGATATATTAATAGATATTCTCCTATTTGGAACGATGACTAATCCAACAAATAAAATATTATTAAAATCGGCCCAGACGTTTTTGTGTTATAAATTGTGTAAATAAACAGACTTTATCTTATATAATATACTAGCCGAAACTCGCAACTTTGTATTGCCGCAATCAAATGGGGTAGGAAGACAAAAATTACTTTATCACGTATTAATATACAGAAAAAATATTTTAAAATCCACCAAGCCGTTTCGGAGTTGTTCGATACTCTGTCAAGAAATTTTTATATACGTATAAAATCATCAATATTTTATCGTACGCAATAAGGCATTGTCGAAAGTTAAGCAAGTAAATGCTTAATAACAGTGTTAAACAATAAACATACATGTTGTTTTATATTACCGATGTAATTGGTATAGCCTCATAGCTGTTGTTATTCTCGGAGGGTCGAGCGCGGCAAAAAAGTCGACGACAAAATGCACTACACCCGCATTTACTTCCGCAAACCATAATATCAGCAAACAAAGCTTACGGTCACAAGAAATGGGACACAACCATAATATAACACTATTCGTCACGACATTCACACAAAAATATACGCTCGAAAAATGATTCTATTAGCGACCAAGCTTACAGCTACGTCCGTAGTCACGGCGTGCTCGGTTTGTATTGGAAGTTGACTCATCAGTTGACTGTGAAACACGCACATCGCTAGCGAGTAATTTTTGCAAAATAAAACCAGTCAGACTGTCAACATTTCATTAGAAGGTACTTTAACGGGATATTTAGAATAAAAGTGGATTTATTGTTTAATAAGAAACTAGAATATTAAATATAGTTGACAATCTTAAGTTAATGTTGACAAAAACTAGTTAATAAATGTTTAAAGATTATTCAATATTTCGACTGCCTCCATGTATAAAGAGGCAATTTGCATTTTAGACATTTTGACCCTTTTGTAATTTCGATGATTATATCATTCCATTTGCCAAGCTAGGTCAACGTTTTTTTTAAATCATATAACTGTAAAATCATGTCATCTTACAAAATTTGAATTTATTCTCTCTTAATGTAATATAAAGACTATAATGTAATACTAAGTATTTTAAATAATATTCGGTATTTTATTATATACATAAAAACTAAAATAAAATGTTTCTTCATGTAAGACATTGATAATTTCGGCCTGATTACATGTAAAACAATTTCCTATGTGATTGGTGACGACAACGACGATGACGATGAATTTTTGAAATATATTTGTTATAGTATAAAAGTAGTTTATGTTAATTTTATAAAAGGTAAATTTAACAGATAAGTGTGCTCCCTTATCAGATTGTATAATTACTTATATGTGTCACTAATATCAGATGTGATTACAGTCAACTACTAACCTGTCAGCATATATTAAAATACTACTGAATCTTATTTGGTTTTAAAGTAATAACTTTAACATATAGTAAAATTGTGTTGTGCATTTTTACATTCATTTAGGTTAGTCGAATCATATAGCTAATTTAGCACAAAATTTTTGGTTCTGCTCTTGGAGTAATTTGCTACATCAATATATTTAAATAAAAGTGCCAGTCCATTAACATCCCACTGCTGGGCACAGGCCTCCTCACTTATAAAAGAGAGGGTTATTAGACCCACCACGCTGCTCCATTGCAAGTTGGCAGGCATGGTACACAAGTACTCACTATTCCATTACTCCCAGTCTGGTGTGACGGAAATCTGATGGAACATCTGAGAGTTGAACCTGTCCCAGATCTCTGAGGCATAGGGGTGGATCAAACTCCCAACTTCCTAACTTTGGGCAAATATTGAGAATATCTTAATAGAAAACTCAATATTAATTTTTTTATTGGCCCGACCCAGGTCTCGAACCCAGGACCTCATGTCTGCGTCCGAACATGCTAACCGCTAGCCCAATGAGGCAGTGTTTATGTTATCATAATCATATATTTAAATATTATATATCTCTATATAAAAAATATTAGAAGATAGTTTGGTTTATGGAAAATTTTAATTTTTATATTGTCTAGTGAAGGTTTTATACTTAGTTTTTATCTTGTTAGTCTGTGCATGTATTAAGGATCTGATTATAAATAAACATAAAAAACTGCCAATACTTTAAAAAAAAACCTACAAAAAACAAATTAATTATTTGTTTAACAATTGGTCTTTGTTCAAATGAAAATGACAATATCAGAAACTCATATGATAAATTACTTAGCTAGTTCATTTAGAAGAGAGAGTATGTATATTTATGTGTTTAACAGACTTTCTCACTCAATATAAAACTTTATAAATAAATAAAATGATATTTTTGAAGATACATAGTTACCAATCTGGTTACAAAATTATAAGTCAATGTACCTCAAATTGCTTGTTGTATGGCTAAATAAAAAATCTTACTAATAATATACTTTAACTTTAAAAACTCTGACCTCAAAATCCAGAGCATCCTCAGCGAAGTCGTATTCTATAAATTCTCTAGGTATTTCACCTTCTTCTACTCCAGCCATCTTTATGCAGTTTACACATTTTAGGACTTCAACAGGCATTACTTTCAAGTATTATTGCAAGAACTTATTCATACAATATGCTGAAGAAAGAAAGCAATGAAGTTAAAAACAACATGTTTAGTTAGATTTATTTGCAATTGATGACTTGTTGAAACATTCTGATAATGATAAGTTAACGGATAGTAGTAACTGAAGTATTTATTCGTTAATTGTGTGGATAAGAAGCCCTAATTTTTTAGAAAAATTGCTCTTTGTCTTAAATCTTAAAGAAATATTTTACTTTATCATAATCACTAACTGGAAAAAACAACACTTCTCGCCTTTTCTTTCAGTCAACATAATTCTATAATAAGTGTAAAAGAGAAAGAGAATTACGACAAATAACAAAAGATAAACTATTGAACTTTAAGATTTCAAATGTGACAGTTGTTTTTTTTATTTATCCTTTTATTAGAAAAGGCAAAAGTATTACACAATGTTTTAATATCAAAAGAACATGAGTATAAGATAAAAACAGTCGCAGCAATGGACTAAAAGGACGGTATAATTCAATTTATCTTGTACAAGTCACAAATAATTGGCTAATACAGAATTGATCTACACAACCTTAAATTTCTCTTCAGAGATTATGAAGTTCTTTAATCGCGGACAATGTTTCATTTCTTTCATATTTAACTAAAATTAATCTCCAGTAGTAACTATTTCTTAACTAGTGTTATATTTTATACTTTTAGAGATACCGTCTATTCTAAAGCAAAAGCCTGCGATAAGATTAATTTCCAAAAATTTATGGTATATATTTTTACTTTTCAAAACAATTATGGAGTTAAATATTAGATGTTATTTATATCCCTATATTTATTGCTGACGTTTCCATAGTTGTTATCCAACCAAAGAAAATCTTTTTTTAGTGACTTTTGTGATTATTTTAAAATCAGACGTAATATTCATTTTTATTCTTTTCTTTCTAATATTTTAGTCAATATTGTAGTCTGTCTGTAAATTGAGTAAATATTGGAAAAATATAAGCTGTGCCTGAGGTGCAATGGTTTATTTGTCTGTGGTGCAATCTGCAATCTGCATTTGCAATATTTTTTGTGCTCAATGAACTGCCGATACATCGAAAGTGCTTTTTTATTTATAGACGAGAATTTTGTCTTTTCTAATAATTTATTTATTCTTAAATGCATATTTAATCTCAAGATAGTGACAAGAAGCTTTATACTTGTAAAGTGATTCGTGCTACTTTCTAAGTAACTGTAATTACAAGAAAACAAGTTTAAATTTTAATTTTTATAAAAAGAATAATAACGTTATTATTATTTATGCTTTATTAGATAACGTATGTGCTTAGAGTAATTTGGTTTAAGACGTTTAAGGTAGTGTCAAAATAATGCCATGTACGCTCCGGATCATCTTCGAAGAAAAGAAATTAGAGATGCTATGTATCGCAGTAATTCAAGTCTTGACTTGATATATGCAGATCATTCTACAACGAATGGTTTGAGACGTGAATATGGGAGTCATGGGTCAATTGACGTGATTGGAGGTACTAGTGAACGGCTCCCCGCAATGGTTCATAATTATAGTGGAATAAACGCACCTGATAAACCGTCAGGACTTAGTCGTGTTTCTGACCGTTTTTCTGAAGTGTTAACAGGAGATCACGCAGATGGTCCAACTCCAAGAGCTAGTGTTAGTCCTAAGCCGCGTCTTAAGTTGAATAAATTTTGGGGTGGTGCTACCCCAGTCATTGCTAGGTCTGATGGAGATGGTATTATTGCAACTGTTACTGAGGCAAACAAACGAAAGCAGTTTGCTCATTATGACAGTCAGTCACTCATGGCCAATTTGAGTTATGCAGCTGAAATTCGTGGTGCACTTCTGAGTAGAAGGCGAAATACAACAACAGGAGCTTCAGCAGCATCTTTGCTTGCTACACGTGGGCTACCACCAGGAGAAGATGCTATCCCAGACACTGGTGATGGGCGATCAAATGAGCTGCTTGAAAGTTGCCCCTTCTTCAGAAATGAACTGGGTGGTAAGATTTTATTTTTCACAATTTAATATAATTATATTTCTATATCATTTTAGATTTTTCTATAACTACCAAAAAGGATCATTTCTCAGTATATATAACACTCTATATAGATCTGGTTAAAAGATTGGTGATTTTATGATGATACATTGTTAGGTCTGGTCATACTTTGGTTTTATGATATTATGGTGAAAAATAGGTTAGTGCTAGATCCTACATTAATATGAGGTAATCCAATCTTATTATAAATATTATTTACACACAGGGTAATGAGTAACTTTGTGAAATTTTAAATTTCACTTTATTTCAGCTTTTTTCTGAATATATTTTGTATATAGAATAATAAAGTTTGGTATTAAAATTGTATATCATGTTCTCATGTTTGCAATTGTTGTATGTATATATATACATACACCAAATGCATATATGTACCCAAACTAAAGCACAGTTAAGTACATTAGTATAATAGACCTGCTCAATCATAAAAACATGTGAACACACAAACAATTCTTATGCAGCTATAGTGTTATTTTATGGGAACTAGGTGACTACTAAACACCTTTATATCTAACATAACAATGATTAACTGTCATATTGTTTCTTATGTATGTAAATATACAAATAATCATCTCATTTTATTTAATTATGATAAAGGTTTATCACTGCTTACCTAAAACGTAAGACTACATTAATTAACATATGACTAGGCATTCATTATCAGTAATAATAGATTAAAAGTTCAATTTCTATCACTTATTTTGTTATAGAAGAATAGTAACACAATTCAAGAAAGATAATATTACAACAATACAGGAGGCCTGTTTGAAAATTAAAGTTATCAATTATATTGACTAATGTTAATGACATTTTGTGATGTCACAGTGCCATTGTTGCCTATTTGCATATGAGTTTTTAATACAAAAAAGATATAGCTTAATTCTGTCTCCATAAATTCTTACACAATATTTCTCTTATCTAATTATATAAAAAATGTTGTCCAAAACCTTGGTAAACACAGTTATAAATATTATTTTAACTCCAGTAATTTATATATGGAGAAAGGAATTATACTTATTATTGATACTTTCAATCTCATAATTGTATATACTTTAAATACCTGAGTAAAAGATAAAACTGCTGTAATCTTTACATTTGTTCTTAAATATGTATATAAGTAACACCATATTGTCTTCTTGCATTTCAAATATGCTCTTTTGGTACATTTGAAAAGCAAGAAGACAATATGGTTTAAGACCACTTAACTTATTCATCACAAGTTTTTTCACTATATCTGACCTTCTCTCGCCTCTCTATGATGGTTTGTCTGGAAGACATTGTTAAATAGCGATAAGACCCCCCATTGTACGCTAGAATTAATCATTCCTTCATCATCATCATTGTATTTTTTTTTATTGTGGTGGTCAATAAAGCATACTATTATTAGCACATCTAGGTATTTATCTATTTGTCATTGACTTGATATATTCTCATATTCTCATTGAATCGCAAACTACGCGGAATGCAACACAAAACACCTAGCTTTTAAATATAAAAATTAAAAATAAAATGTATACTTGTATGTGAATACTTTGAATATCCGATTTAAACAAAAAAGATTGATGCCACATTAATAACACTTATTTCTATCTACAACATATTACTTTCATTTTTTATTATACATTATAATCAACATTATGCATTCAATGAGGCAATAACATTTCATTTATCTGAACAGTGTTTAATAACATCAAAGCAGTCATGCATTAGCTGTATGTACATACATTTACATTTCACTATATAAATTTACCATTACTAGCTGCTCCACATTACTTTGTATTGTGATTAAAACCTGGGGGGGGGAGGGAGATAGGGGGAATAAGCAGATTAAAAATACTTAATGACTTATTCTCATACTTATCAGTATACCTCAATAATTGCATAAAAATCAGTTACGATATTTTGGTGGACTGATAACAAAAACTCAATTGATATTTATTTTGTAATTTGGCTTTAAATATAATTTGTACTTCAGCATATATTATAACTGTAATACTAAATTTAACATGTATACTAGTTATTTACCACAGTGTTACCTGTGATCTTTCTGTGATTGTGTTCTTATTTTTTAGTGGTATTTGCGTCACCATGGCTGTTCAACCTATTCATGCATAAATGTTTGACAGATTTAAAAGAAAGTATGTATGGGTTAAGAATGAATGAATTACTCATCAAATTTTTACTTTACGCTGATGATCAAGTAATACTTGCGTCATCCGCTAATGAGCTACAGGAGATGCTAAATATTATGAATGAAGCTTTGAAAGGGAAAGGAATGAAAGTGAATGTAAACAAAACGAAAGTTATGCTTTTTGAACGAGATGAATCTATGATGAATGGCAATATTTTGATAGATGGGGAACAAGTGGAAGAGGTGAAAGAATTTGTATACTTGGGATCTAAATTTACAAAAGATGGAACATGTGAAAGTGATATTGAAAGGAGAGTGAATGCAGGGAATATGGTAAATGGTGCTCTGTACGCCTTTATGAATAGCCAGATGGTGTCTCAAAGGGCTAGACTGGCAGTGCATGCTGGAGTGTTGGTGCCAACACTTATGTATGGTAGTGAAAGTTGGGTATGGCAGAAGACTCACAAAAGTAAAATAAATGCGGTAGAGATGAGAGTGTTAAGAAGCATGAGTGGATTAAAACTGAGTGACAGAGTAAGAAATAGTGTGATAAGAGAATGTTGTGGTATAAAAGAATATGTGGTGACTAAAATTGAGAAAGGTATGCCTAGATGGTTTGGGCATGTAGAGAGAATGAATGAAAGGAGACTGACAAAAAGGATTTACGAGTCAAATATATGTATAAATATATACATATGTGAGATTAGATTATTATTATTATATATAGCTTTATATATTTTTACAACTGATAAATCAAAACATATATTAATTGAAATTATTATTTAGGGATTTCTTAGGTGTGAAACTTATTTGTAGCTAGAGAAATGTCTGTGTTTGTGTAGGATAAAACAATGTTTCAGAGTGTATTCCAATAATACTTTCCGATTTGACGAGAAAATAATTTTTAAATAAAAATATAACATTTGTGGTTCGCTTTTAGTCTATTCTTTAAAAAAAAAAAAAAATTAAAACTTTCCATTATTTTAATATCATTAAATTTGTACTATTAGCTCACATTCTCTGTATATAGATGTATAGGGAGAATTTTTAAATATTGAGATTATCAATCATTTATAAATACCTTTTTTTTAGTTACTCAATGTCAGTATTTTTAAATTTGTAATGGTTGACACTTCATGTTAATATAGTGATTCCAAGTATTGATTTATTATTTAAATTTAATAGTAGTATTTTCGACAAATCCTACAGTGCCTATCTATTGAAAGCTCATGTAAAATATTTATTTCCATACAATAGTTTTAAAAAGTTTGTGGGGGATTCAATTTTTTATATAACTTACTAATGGCGAAAGTTCAATTATTTTTATCTTAAATTCACTCATATATTAAGAACATAATGAGACACGTAAGTCCAAGAAGCTCAGTTTGAGGTCATAATAAATATTTCAGGTCAGTAGTCATAATATTTTGAACTTGTTTGTGACTCATGCGACAAGATTTTACGAAGGGTTTATGAGTATATGCTGTTTTAGTAGAGTTGCTAATGATTGGGGAAAAATAATAAGATTTCCCGCCTTTGTTTTAGTGTAAACCACTCTTATTGTATTCTTAGAAGTAGTTATATTTGATTAGCGTTAACATTCGCACATGTTTTACGCAAAAGAAATATATTTCATTTATCAGATTTATTTAGTAGTTGAAAATGATCCAGTTTGTAAATAAATACATAATAACTGTTACCTGGTAGGTAAATAATTTCGAACTTTTAACGACGGAAATTTTGTGTAACTGTTAGTCTTTACTATAAGACCTATAACAATAGAGCCGAAACCTGTCACCATACACATTGGCAAATGAAATTTCATAAATTTGCCTAGGTGAAATTGATTGATTGCACAGAGAATATACGCTACACTACATAATACTGGAGAAGCAGTAATAATTATCTCAGTATAAATCAACTTTTATAGAAAACTGTTATGAAAGGGTTTCATCAAGAGATTATTTTAAGGAATTCCGTTTTGTTGCAATATGTATAAAAAAAAATTCGTACATCATCTACCACAGTGTTTCCCAACGTGGGGCTCACTATTAGTTATTAATACAGAAAAATTAATAATAAAATGACTGAATTTGAATTTCAGCTTTTCATGATATGTTTTGATTTTTTCTAAAACTCATCATTTATATTTCTACTAGCTGAACCCGCGACTTCATCTGCGTGGAATGTTCTTTTAGTTTTACAAATAAGAAACATACCCGCACTGCCCTTTGAGGGTGGAATTTCCTAAAATCTAGGTTTGATAGATTCCATTACGTCAAAAAAATTCTGCCCAAGTTTTACATACCGTAAAAGACATGAATGAATGAAATGACATGAAAATGTGAAGTTTTTTAAAGGAAATGTTTGAATTTTTTAATTAACACCCCCTCCATCCCCATTGCGGGTGGAATTTCGTAAAATTCGTTCTTACGACCTCTACTCGGCAAAAGGAATATTCCTACCACATATCAAGTCTCTACGCCGGTTCCAGAGATATCGTGATGAGTCAATAGAAGCACAAGTCCATTTTTAAAGTTCAAAAATTTTGTATGTGGGTAAAAATTTTAGAAACCGTAAGGTGGGGAATGTCCTAAAAAAGGTTGGGAAACACAGATCTAGCACGAACCTTTTATCTGAGCTTTCAATAGTAACTTTTAATGTTAATTAATTTAAAAATCTGTAATAAAATCATGTGTCATTTGCTACAGGTTTAAAAAAATGGTATTTGAGCTTGAGTAGATGACTGATAAAGTATTTTACTAACCGTAATTTTATACTAAATATATATTTGGTATAAGAATATTCTTTATTAATAAAATGATAAAATGAAAAAAATCTCGGATTGTGTAGTTTAGAAATTATTAAATTGTTTTCCAATTTTCTAATTTTTAGGCGAAGAGGAACGTTGTGTATCTCTTTGTGCTCGTACAGCACGAGGAGCTATACCAGGACAGTTTGGAGGATGGCATCGTCCAAGGGCTGCTTATGGTTTCTCAGTTTTGGAGTTTCCAGAAGGCCAAACGCATTGGCGGCATGGATGCCCCTTCGTGAGATCAAGCTCGCCATTACCCATCGAAAGACTTGACCTTGGAGCGTTGTATTACAGGAATTACTTTTATACACAATGTGAGTTAAGTCTATCTATAAAATATTGACTAATCTTTATTCTGGCCGTCTACATTGTTGGAGCCAGACTACAATAGTCTGGTCATTCAGTTTTATTTGTTTATAATTTAATATACTAATCATGACTTGATATCGTTTACTAATCCAACTTGTGCGATATAACAGACTGATTGTTTTTGTTGTACTGGTTTCATAAATATGTAATTTGTTCCCCGCGGCGTCCCTCGCCTAGTCCCAGATCCTATGGGAATAGAAACTCCGTTTTTACTGAGCGTCTACATCGCGGAAGGAGTCATTAGTTTTGGAGATCGCGTGGTTATTGATAGTGATTTGTTTTCGCTTGTAATCCCGATCCTATAGGAAATATGGGGAAACCTGTTTTTACTGAGCATCTCCTTGGCGGAAGGAGCCCCTTTGCTAAATTTCAAGTTCTTCGTGTCAATAGTTTTGGGGATCTTGTGAACTTGTCGTTAATAAATTATAATTTTCGTTTACAATATCCTGATAGTACAGAATATGGTTTTTAGGGAGCATCTACGTCGCGAAAGTGATTAAATTTGAAGACAAATGTGTTAATATTTTACGAGATCACGTGGTAGTTTTATATCCCGATCCTATATGAATAAATATGACAATAACCCTTTTTAGTGAGTATTTATAATGTAACAAAATATATTTATGAGGAGTGGGGGGGGGGGGGGGTGTCAAAAAAGAGATTTAATTAATGGACTGAATATGCCTGACACATACTTTTTGTCTAAAACCATCTTCGCATTACTCCTATTTTAATGAAATAGATTTAGAGCAGGTCTTTTTGATGGCTTCAATGTCTGAAATGGACATGAGAAATATTTCTGGGGTTTTTACATATCGATGTCCCATAAGAGTCAACTTGCGTTTTAGACTCGTAGATTTAGCTATTAAAACATGATGCTCAAAAAACAACATCAGTACAAAAGGTAGTACAATAATAAAAAAATATCTTTGAAACAAAAAATTAGGATTTTATACTTCACTCTCCCTTTATGTAGAATCTTGCAATCCCTATAATACTGTTACTGGATTTTGACAAAGAATTTTTTTTGTTGATTTATTGGTTAAATGCTTCGAATTTCCCGTTCACGTAAATATGTGGGCTGTCATTGCCGTAATCAATTCATATTATATTTTAGAGGTGAGATCATGCTAAATAAAAAAAATTGGTATGCTTGATGTTAGTGAGACATAAAATGATTTTATTCCTGCCGTTTAATTACCCTATGTAATTTGGGGATATCCAAGTCAAGTTAAATCAGTCTTCATTGCAACTATATACACAGAGAAATCGCTCCAGAAAACTGAGACAGATGATAATACTAATTAATCTTTTGATGATGGGCGGGAAAAAAATCGACACTGATTAAAAAAAATCATATTTTTAAAAGTTTCATAAAAATAATAAATTTTTAAAAAACACCGACTATGTAACACAATCTGCTGACCGCTTGGGTTAACGAACGCACGCGGCTGGCACCGGTGTGCATGCAAAAGAAACGACGGAATAGAGCAAAAGTGCGATAAACCACTGCGCCACGCCCGTCCGTTCGATAACCCGAGCTACAGCTGGATGTGTTTCTATGTTGGTTTTTTTTGCGTTGGTTGATCCGGGACTCAAACAAGAAAGAAAAATAATATAGATTAATATATTTATTTTTATTTTAGCTCATCAAAACTGGTTCGGTATGGATGAGAATCTGGGCCCTGTTGCGATTTCAATAAAAAAGGAGAGGGTTGAGTTACGTCGAGGTGGTGGAGATGCATCTGCTCCACACTCACAGTTGGCCTGGCAGTACCGTGTCATAGTGAGAACCTCAGAATTGCTCACTCTCCGTGGTTCTGTTCTAGAAGATGCCTTACCCACCGTGAAACCTAGTAATAACAGTGCTACGTATAACTCGAAAGAAGTATTAGAATATGTCGCACCGGAGCTACAACTTAGTTGTTTAAGGTATCTATAATTTCAATTCCTACTATTACTTGCTCTACCTATATCTTGTTCAAATTTTAAATCGTTTTTGTAATACATTTTTTGTTCATCCACTAAAGTTCAGATACATATTTTACACTTGATGGTAATACAGTTTTTCAAATATTATTTCAATTATTACATATCATTGATTAAGAATTGTGTTTATGTAAAATTTTACGGCGCCATCTATTGAAAGCTCAGTTAAAAGGTTGCTTTCTACTTTTGAGTTTAAAAAGTGGTAGATGGTGTAGGAATCCAATTTTTATATATTACCTAAATCTAAAAAGTAGTCAAAAATCAAATTGTTCTTTATTCATGTTGCTTGCTGGTGCCAAGTATCACCAGTCGTAAAACCGTCTCTGAATTTAGGATATGTTTCCAAATTTGTCCAGGTCTGAAATGGTGGGAAGTTTCATTGGACTGTATTATCACTTACCACCAAGTGCAATCATAATCATGAGCTACTGTAACTAAAACACTTTACAATGAGGTTAATATTTTCTACAAGCTCAATAAATTCAAAAATAATTTTATGAAATCTTATGAAGTATTGATACAGCACACTAACAACACACAACCATGTACATGTAAATCCTTACGTATTGTCATGTACACGCGCACTCTCATGCATATACACGTGCGCACGCATGCACTTACTTATTTTGAAAAATTTACTAACAGACAAACTCACACTTAGGCCCAATATCAAATTAGTCATTTAATATTACAATGCATAATTGACTGCAAAGATTATTGAATGGTATGGTATATTGTTTTGTAAGATCTGTAGATTTTGTATAGAGAAAATCTATAAAAAAAAAGCAGTTGTGGCATTACAACATATGCTGGGCATTGGGTGAGGTAATTTATACAATAAAGCTAACCTATATATTAAAAAATCATATATATACATATATAGTTTTCTACGAATATTTAAATGTACATATTCTCTCATTTATTTATATCCTACCCTCTCAACCTCCATGTGCCTCGCTCAATCACACTTTTTCGTAACACTGTCGTTACGAATTTACCAGCTTACTCTCTTAAGTCAATCGTGCGTAAATAATTTACTTCATAAACTTGCTTCACAGACTTGGAATTACCAACGGAGGTGCAGAGGAGCAACTCCTAAGACTGGACGAGCAGCGTGTAACAAGACATTACAAAGTTGGTGTAATGTACTGCAAAAGTGGCCAATCTACCGAAGAAGAAATGTACAACAACCAAGAAGCGGGACCAGCTTTTGTCGAATTCCTACAAATGTTGGGACAAACTGTTAGACTAAAAGAATTTGACAAATATAAAGCTGGTTTAGACAATAGGACTGACTCCACAGGACTTTATTCAGTGTACACTACGTACCAAGGCTGTGAAATTATGTTCCACGTATCCACAATGCTGCCTTATACACCTAATAACAGACAACAGTTGTTAAGAAAACGACACATTGGTAATGATATAGTGACTATAGTCTTCCAAGAACCAGGTGCAGCGCCTTTTACACCAAGGAATATTCGGTCCCAGTTCCAACATGTATTTGTGGTAGTAAGGGTCATTGACCCCTGTACTGAGAACACCCACTATAGTTTAGCTGTAAGTCGCGCTAAGGAAGTGCCTCTATTTGGACCTCCGATAAAAGATGGCGCTGTTTATCCCAAAGGTGAAGCCTTCACCGATCTACTTTTGAGTAAGGTAAGTGAACTTTGTTATTTTTTTAAGTGAAACTTCTTTAGGCGCCTGAGAGTAGAAAAATTATATGGATCAAACGCATGATTAGCGTCACGAAGATGTGCAGCGTTTTTTATGCTAATTCGTTTGAAGGTTAGGTAGTTTTAATATTTACAAATAATTATCAGTCCTTAAATAATTTATTATACTATTTTTCATAAAAAAATGTTTCATTAAATCTCTTTTCTAAATTTTATTTAATTATAATTTCTAATATTGACAAAAACACTTGACATTTTTATTTACAATTGGTCATTTGAGATTTTAATAAATTATTTTTATTAATTTTCGACATATTGATGACAATATTAATGATAATATTTTAATGACAAATATATTAATACAAATCTAAAGTTTTAGATTTGTATAGATATAAACAAAATTACAAATTATTTTGCCAAAGAAGTTTCACTTCTGACATATGTACTTTATACGCACGTACTTTTTATATAAGAACTTCTCTTGTTCAGGTTATAAATGGTGAAAATGCAGCGATACAGTCGCCCAAGTTCAGTACAATGGCGACGCGTACGAGACAAGAGTACCTGAAGGACCTCGCCAACAATTACGTTTCAGCTAGTACAGTGGAAACGGGACAGAAATTTTGTAAGATATTTTTAAATATTAACAGGTGACCTGCTTTTTGTCTGCGTAAAATAAATTTAGTCTACCAAATCAAAAATTAGATCACATACCCTTTTATATCTCCCTTGAATCATCAGGTCTAGTCCTATTCTCATAATATCACAAAAAATTTTGAATGACAAGTCCTTTTTTGTCCTGTTTTAAGAAGAACCCCACAATAAATTCAATTTAATTTATTCAAGTTAGAGTATTGAAATGCAAGACTTTTTTTTGTTAAAATGAAAAATATTTATCTCACAGGTGACTTATTAACCCACCAACGATATTGTGTAACAATAAGTTTTACAGCTATTTATATAAAAATATTAGACTTTTATAGGTACTAAAGAACTATGAAAGAATATTATAAAAAACAAAAAGAAGTAAATTATAAAATTGAATATTGTGTGCTTGTTGCAGCAATTTTTTCCTCACTATTAATGAAGAGTGGCAACAACTCCAACAATAATACTATAATACCGCGACTCGAAGATTGCACTAATGATGTAATGGTGAGAGGGGCGCTGTGTTTTCACGTGAGTTTGTTTTAAATTTCAGTTATAAAATTTATGTATTACATTCGAACCTGGGTAAGCGGGAACTGGACATGCCGAAAACCTCCCGTCATTTTTAGCCCATAAAACTATGAGGAAGATTGAAAATTGTTAATTTAAAGTTGTGTGTCATATAACACATCCATACATTTATTAACCGTATCACCTATTTAAAAATATCTTTAAGAGAGCAAGATATGGCGGTTTCTTGAAGTCTCTATTGTCCAGATTCGACTGTATATATGTAATAGGTAATATACTCAACCACTGATCTCACACACGTACATTCACACGCACGCACGCAAGCACGCTCATGCACGGACGCACGCAAGAGTATTTCGACACTTATCAAATCAATAGGTAAATAGCCCATTAACGTCCTGCTACTGGGCATAGGCCCCCTCACTTATAGGAGTGAGGGTGTTTAGAGTATAGACCCATCACGCTGATCCACTGCGGGTTAGCAGGTACAAAAGTTCCTTCACTCTCTTAATCCGACGGGAATCCGACACGACTAGAGAGAGATCAGGCGCAGGACCGACGGCTTAACGTGCTCTCCGAAGCACGAGGGTGGATCACACCACCAACTTCTTAACTTCGGGGAAATGTTTTCTTAATAGAAAACTCAATATCCATTTTGAATCGGCCCAACCCGGGACTCGAACCCAGGGCATCATGGCTTTGTCGCCGAACATGCCAATATTTATTATTATTAGTTACTAATCGCTGCTTATAATAATAAGTGCAATGCAACCATAATCTTCTGACTTCAGGTGCAAGTGCAAGACGAAGGCGCAGGAGGAACTATATTAGATTGTATAATGGGTGTATCAGCGGACACCATTGTCATAATGGAAGAGAACTGCCGACAAATTGTTCTTGTATTGCCGACAAATACATTGTTAGGTAAGTAATGTTACTGATTATTGTTTAAGTTTTAAAAGCATATATTTTTTATTTATTTAGGACACTAACAATATGCATACTACATAACGTTCAAAATACAAATAACATAAACTAGGACACATTTACTTATACGTATATCAATTATAAGTGAACATAACATTTGCTTTGACATGTAATACATAGAAATCAAATTTTAATCAAAACAGGAACAAAGAAATAAACTATAATAAAATGAAATATAGAATGGTCTGATGTTATATATCATGGTATGAAGTGGCCAGCTGTTGCTGAGATGCATTTCAATTGTTGAGGATCTTATGTATACAGATTTTGGTATATTGGGCATGATGTGGTATAGTAGAATATGGTATGGTGAGTCATCTCTTTCATAGCGGGGCCCATTCAGGCAGAGATGCATTTCGACCATTTAGGATCTTTTGTGTTAAATCATGTGGTATATTATGGACAAGGAAGTGATATCTAATTTTTTTATTATAATTTTTGAAGTCAAACTTCTTTAGGCCCATGAGGGTAATATTTTTACGGATGACACGTGTGATAAGCGTAACGAAGATGTGCAGCGTTTTTAATGCTAATCCGTTTGAAGGTTAAGTAGTTATAATATTTACGAGTAACATGTGGTATTTTAATTAGCCACTCGTCATTTTATAATTTAATATACTATTTTACATAAAATATAAAAAAAAATATTTCACATATTTTTAATATTTTAATGACAATTCTTAACATACCCCTCCTTCTAAGTCTCGGAAAGCTAAAGTTTTAGATCTGTATAAATAAGACTTAAGAATAGGTTTACCAAAGAAGTTTCACTTCTGACATTTGCACTTTGTACGCACGAATTTTAAACTTTTAGAAAAAGAGGTAACGTTTCTTATGATTACATATTTAAAAAAGTACTTTATATAATTTTTACTTATAAACTTACTTTCAAGAAATATATAATACAGAACAACTCTATTAAAAATATGTGGCTACAGCATAGTTTTGACAGTCTGTAATAGGTGGTGTTATTTTTACTACATAAATTTTTAAAGTTTGTGAAGGCATATTTATTTATTGACTATTTGAACGGGTACATATCACGATGGCGATTTTTAATTTTTAATTTTTAATTTTGCCGATATTTCGACCCAGTTGCATGGATCGTGGTCACGACGATACTGACCTACTGACGATATGTTAATAAACCACGAAAATTTAAGTTTAAAGCATATTTATTTGTTTAAAATCTGTTTAGTTATTTATCTATAAACCTATTTATTCGCTTTACAGGATGGGTGGTGAGCGGTGGGTGGACACGAATATACTATCATCGCGGGGAGAGTGTGAGAGTAAGTGCGATAGGTGGAGAATGTCTCTTGCGAAGGCTTGCGAGTGTTGCCCCACCGCATGCACACTCCTTGGATGAACTCACACTGGAGAGGGGGACTGCTTCACAACTTGGTAATTATTAATGTTCTAATAAATAATAATAGATATTAAATTCACACAACAAATTCTCAAAATCGATTTAGCTGTTTTAGAGAAGTACAGTCACTTACGCATGAAAAAAAAAACATATATTCTTGATATGTGAGATCTAATACTTTCCCCAGTACACAAACCATAATGTTGTTTGTTACTAAGATATTCTTCTCCATATAGGGTTCCACGTTCAGGCTGATGGTCTTGTGACTGCTGTCGAAAGTGGTGGGGCAGCAGCCAAAGCTGGTGTAAAACGCGGTGCAAGGTTGTTAGAAGTATGTCGTGCTGCTGTCGTGGCACTTCCTCATGATCACCTGGTAGATCTATTGAAAACTTCAGATCCTGTCACAGTAAGTATATTCTGACGTGAAAGCCTTCTTCGCTTGCTTAAAATTTACTAGTTAATGTAAAATTATATACCTTATTTTACTATATATATAATTTCTGATTTTTTTTTACACAAGTAATGGCGTTAGTGCCAGTAAACCGCCGCGTAAGCTAGTGTAATAGAATGAAAATTGTTATCTATTTGCTTTATTATAGGTTCGGTTGTCAGTCGCGGTGGGTGCTCGCTGCGAGTGTCAGAGTGCATGCGGTGAAGCGTGGGCACAGCAACCCACAAGAAGAAGACTATCGCCACCAAGATCTGACACTTCGGGATACGGAACTGGTAAATAAACCAAAGTATCCATTTTTGTCTGCCTAATTGTTAGTGATGGAAGTATTTTTGGACTAACTATAGCCTGTCAAACAGCTTCCAAGGTGTATATAAGATCTAAGCTCTAAAACCTGTCTTTAATGTATTAGGCGGCCTTAGCCCAGCAGAGGGCTAATTGTGACCACTAACAAGAAAGTCAGAGCTATTACTTGTCTTATACTTGATTATTGACATGACAAAGTCTTAAAAATTATTGGTTGCCGGATGCATGCACGCAAAAGCATGACTCATTGTCACGGTCCGTCTGAGTCGAGCGTGCAAGCGAGAGCGCAGATCAAGCGATGAAGAGGCGCGATTAGCCTAATTCCATTGTTTATTTCAAGAACAATTTTTCATCATTGTTTTCTTATGACTTTATCACGTAAAACGTTCGTCCGTAAACCGGCTATAGGAAGTTATTTTTTTTTTTATTAAAGACTCCTCAAATGTTTTTATTATTAATTTGTGTATTGTTTTTTCTCTTTGTACTAATTTTTTTTTAATTTAAGTTAAGCAGCAGAGTGGGTTTTTAAGTTGTATATAAAATTTGTATGAGGAGACCTGTGCCCAGCAGTGAGACTAATGTATTTAGAATAGGTCAATAATTAGTATAGGTTTTAGAAGAAAAGTGTTAAGTCAATGATTTTTTTCTTATTCCGAATACAATTTTATAACAGTAACGTGGTTGTTTATTCCTTATAATTCCGGGTACAAATCACCAATTTCATGGATGTTATTTTTTATTATAATTTCAGGTGGGTCAGGCCGAAGCACAACATCAGGGGGAGGGGGTAACGGAGCTGTAGTAGAAGTGAGACGTCGATCTCACGACTCCTCCTCGCGAAACACACGTCGACCGCGATCTTCTGCTCACTCCTCACTAACTGTAAGTCTCTCCAGTGAAAGTTTAAACTAGTATAACCATGACCTAATTTACAGATTGTTACACGCTAAACTACAATTTACCTTTGATTTATATATTATTTTTGCGCGTCTATGAGTCTGTGTGAAAGTGTACCTGTCATCTTTTCCCATAGAAACGTAATAAGTAGTTTACTCCACCAACTGTTATTGTACGTCCAAACCAAGCGTGATATCGATTTATGTCTTCTTTAACCTCGCGTATTGCTACATTTTACTTAAAAAATGAATATTGTCCCATACGACAATGTTCAATTTTACGTACAATATTAAACTACAATACACCTATTCTATTTAAAAAAAGATTCAATTGTTGTTTAGTCTATTGAGGTTATGGTATAAAAATACTATTACGTTGAAGTAAATTAAATATATGATATTTATATATTGCTATTCAAAGTTTGTGACAATTGTCTTCAAAATAGAGTATACTAATAGAATTATTTATATACAGGAAGAATTGATGCGGTTAATGGACGCCGAACTAGGGGAATCCCGTGGTCCAGTGAATAATGAGACAAATGGAGGCCCAGGAGCAGGGGGTGGAGCGCCACTTCCACTACCAGATGCATCAGCTTTAGATTGGGCTGCTTTGGTCCATACTGCAACTAGGGCAATGCTACAAGTTTGTGGCTTATTTTTTGTAATAGGGAGGAATAGCTTTCTGCTAGAATGTGTGTGTACATAGCACTCCTTTACTGTAGAACATAACATTCTTTTACTGTAAAACATAGCACTCTTTTACTCTAGAACATAGTACTCTTTTAATCTAGAACTTATCACTCTTTTACTCTAGAACGTAGCACTCTTTTTCAAATTCTACTATGAGCTCAAGCATTCCCTCTATATGTTCGAAATATTCTGAATAGTTAATAACATTCCTTTTGTTATTCATTTCAGTTATCGTTGTTTACACCTTTTAGTGGATGATACTTGATGTATATAAAGTTTTTTGAAATATTAATTCATTAATATAAAAAATTGTACAGTGCCATCTGTTATAAGCTCACTTTAAAGGTTTTTAATGAGTTTGTGCTAGATTGCCTAAGGAATGACCTCATTTTCTTTATATTGCTATAGATTTGCGAAGAACATCAGTATCCTTCGATAGATAACGCCGATCCTGCATCGGAGCCTGCAACAGATGTCGGTGTAGATGCTTGGTCAGAAATACCCGTAAGTCAATTTCATCTAAATATATATATAAAGGCCGCCAATCCGTGATGAAGCAGATATATATATATATATATATATATATATATATGCTATATGTATATATATATATTTACAGGGCAACTTCGATATAATGCAATTTAGGTTATAAAATAATTTGCAATGAGGTTTTGTTATACATATATTAGTCAGAATATAACACGTTTGACAAGGTTATAAAAATCTTACTTAGCATCAAGTAACACGACTGATGAAGAATTTATCCATATTTTTAAAGATAAAATGGATATAGTTAGAGGAGACCTGTGCCCAGCTGTCGGATGTTATTAGGTTGCTACTTATTTATTTACCATAAGATGTCTTCTTTGTAGCAATATTAATAATTCTCTGATTATTTATTCTATGTGTTTCTCGCTTTCTTTTTCTAAACAAAATGACACAGCAAATATCAGGAGAAAATTATCTATAAAATTTTCGTTGTACAGACTAACGACAGAACAGAGATAACAACGAGTCCCATAGTGAATAATACAGATAGAGGTGGAGGGAGTGGGGGGATACCCAATAACACCTGTGGTTGTGGTCTCGCTGAACGAGTTGCCGTTTTGGAAGCAGAGGCGGTTACTTCTCAGAGACACAGACATCACCTTGAGGAAGAGGTATTCTTTTTTTATTGAAGACTATTTGATTTTGTATCCTCATATATACACATAGGTATTAACCTAACCGGCCCAAAGCGGGGGATTTAAAATCCCCCATGTATGAGATTTTTATATATATATGTCGGAAAATAAGAGAGAACCGAGAAGGGGCACAGGGGCGTAGGGTTCTCCGCCGACATCGTTATTAATTGGATCCAATATTTAATTTCTTATTCTGTGGGCGTTCATGGGTATTGTTGATGCAATCAAACACTTTATTAATTAACTCTGATTATAATGTTCCACCTCTTAATGTTCCCGATATCAATTTATACAAACTCATTAACACTAATAGCTAGGAACGCGACAGTTTCAATAGTCGACCACTCCGGCCGACCGCCACTCGAAGACTGCCGAGAGACGGGCCGGACTGCTACTTATTGACTCTGTCCCCACGCCGATACAAAGATGGCGCCAGCGTTCCACAGACTATTACACACAGACTAGCGATCCATAGACTCTTGCACTCCGACATATATATATATATATATATTTTTGTTATCAATTTGAACAGGTTCGTAGGCTTCGACGGTTAAACGCTCGTCTACGAGAGGAATCCGCACGCGCTGTTTGGCAGCTGCGGCATTTCACTCAGTGGTTCAAACGCACCGTTGATAAACAGTGAGTTACCTTAAATGTATACTTAAGCTTTGTCTTACCTCTTGTCTATATCTATACTTATATGTTGTTTAAAATAGGTGGAACTATTAAGTGGGTCAATGTGGGTCATAGGTTGCCAACTCCTTTAGTATATATTTTTTTAGCCTTACAAGTTAGAGTTTATAGGGGACTTTTGTAGTTGGGGTGTACTGTAGGCAATCCGTTCCATTTTACCCGTAAAGTGGAATCACATCAGGGTTACTTTAGAGTTAAAACAGATAATCAATTTCGGAGATAAAACAAATGGTAAAAAATTAAAAAATGTCCTCCAGCTTTTATAATTTGTTGTACACTAAAACACAACATCAAATGTTTCATTAACTAAAACAATTTTTTCTTTGTAGTTTGCAAACAATGAACTGATTATTTGAACCGTTGAAATACATATGGAGGTGATTCTAAAAAAAACCAAAAATGTAAAAATCGGGAGATATAGTTTGTCGTTGTACCTATATATCTATCACCTCTATCCGAAATTCAGTTACACCACGGCATAGCTAAAGGATAAAAGAATTTATTACGCTGAGTAAGGACTGTAATACATTACGCGGAGCGGAGGATCGGAGGCGTATTCACGTACAACAAAAGGTCGTGTGCATAACACAGCCACAACCCATTTTTTTGCTTTGTGACATGTCTTCGTTGTTAAGACGGTAACTAGCCACAGCCGAAGCTTCCCACCATTCCAATTAGACGAATTACAAAATGCAATTTGCAAAATTTGCCTTGTCGAGGATCGATCCTAGGACCTCTGGTCGCAAAGCGAATGCGCCAGTGAGGTTGTCTCTAAGAAATGGAGGGGAGGAATGTTGGTGAAAAAATAAGTTTTGTTTTAGAATTAAACGATTGATAGAATACATAGATCTTTACCTATTACTATTTGGCTATACTATTATGGTTCTTTCTGTTTATTTCAGATAATCGAGTGTAATGTTAACACAGCATTGCTTTAAACAGGCAAATGAATTTTACATCGATGATATACATTATATGTAGACTAAAGACCATTGCTATAGGATGACTGACAAATTTTTGCTTCAATAAATTGAGACTTTGAAAATCCCATTTTTAATGCTCAATACAGGGTTATTGGTTATTAGTCGTTTTCATTTTAACGAATCCTAGGACACGTTGTATCCTTTTAATAACTCATTAAATTTTATCCAAAACTTATTTATCACATTTTAAAAATTGTTGTAATTTTAAAAAAACATCTGTATAAGCATTAAATTTTTTATTAATTACTAAATAAATAATAATATGTACCTGTTTTCGAAGTAGAGACTAATATCTCTGCAAATTCAATAAACTTTGATTACGGCAATCTAAAAGGAATTCTGTTAGTATCAAAGTTTGTACTTTATTACTAGAAGGCATAATTCTAAAAAGGCATAATAAGTATTGAAATTGGAAAGTTTATAATATGTTTTAAATTTGCTGAATATTGAAAGCAACTCAAAGTACATAAGATATTTTCAAACATACTTCTTTGTAAAACATGTTAGTTTGTTTTTAATAAGCCACTGTTCGGTATTTTATCCATGGGTTTTTTAGTGGATCATTGGAAAAATGTGTCTATACAACCGTATAAATATTAGTAACAATGAAACTTTATTTATATGATTTGTGACTAATAACCAAAAGTAATCTGTTTTGCTGTTTGGATTAGTGCCACTTATTTATCCTTTTCGGCCCTAAGTATCAATAAATTACGCGTGACCTGAAAGGGGGTTCCAAAAGACCCCAATTTATTTGTATGGAAATCTGAAACAGATTCGAAACATCACATGCATACTGTTCCCCTTCTGAGTGACATACACGACCGTTCAAATCGGCGAAAAGCAAAATTGTTTTGTAAATTTGTCTCGCTCTTTCCTTACAGTGTACCGCATTTGTTTGAGTGAGAGAACTAACATGTCACTAGCATTATAAAATAGAACATACTATATATGATAAGATACATAATATGAATCTATATTCATCCATCTATATCATACATATAGATGTTGCTTATCAACTTTTTGGGTATTTAAATTTGTAGATGATTTGTGCTTTCGAAAACTGGGGATTGGATGGGGTATCAAATCCCCCGCTTCTGGTCGGCTAGGTTAAAGTCAACTCTAATAAAGAATAACTTTGGGTTACAGATTTTGTTAATTTTACTGTGAAATATAATAATAACACATAGTTTTGGTGTTAATTGTCATTTAAGATGCTTTTACAGTTAACCCTCTCATAGAGCTTTACAGTTATATTGTAGGGAATTCTAATAATTTTCGATAATGCCTTTCAGTCAGTCAGCCTTGGCAATTGTGTTAAACTATCACAATATAATAAAAATTTCCAAAGAGTTGTTACAACGTGCGAAATTAAATTAAATAATTAATGTAGTTTTAAAGAACTCAGCGCTGTATCTTATGAATTTTGTGCCTTTCGAGCTAGAAAAAAACATTTGTTTGTGCGTAATATTATCGTTTTCTTATGGAGTAGGTATTATCCGCTGTTCTCATATACATATATTACTCATTATTATAGTGTATTGTCACATGATTTATTATAGTGTACGATAATGTTGCTGTTTCGTATTTCACATATATTGTCATTGTATATGTAGATTCGGCTGTCATAAATGAAAACCTAGTAAGAGACAGTTTTTGTTTAATTAGAAATATATTTTTATTGTTCCGCATACAATTATGCATATTTATATGTGAGCTCAATGTGTTAATCGTGAATATATTATAATCGTCTCCTACTTGATTCTAAAACCTATACATCTTATCTCAGAAAATATTTTTCTTTACAATGACACTCATTAAACAGGATAATTGAAATATGTTCTTTTATGATAACTTTTTTATCCACGTCTATCATTTCACCCCTTATATACACTATTTGGCAAAGTAATTCGTAATTATCAGTGTTTTTTGTAGTGGACTGTAATTCATAGATCACTAGGTTAAATCTGGTTCGAAGGACCATATGTTGTTTCCGTTAAGGTTGCATATTCTGTTGCAGGGTTTATCTAAACTTAAAAGAGGTGTGTTTTATTTAAATGTTTCATTATAAGTAGATTTACTTATCACTAGGACGACGATGTACATATTAATAATGCACGAAGTACAATATTTTCAACGGTACTTGTATTCAGATCAATGACGTGATCGTGCAATTGTCTTCTATGCCATTTTAAGAGCGGACTGGATAGTATGTTAAATTTGTATTTTTACTTCTTTTTGCTAGGTTTTAGTTAATGGCAGTCGCGTTGTTACGTTTAAGCGCTTAAAAATAGTCTGATGTAACATGTTATATAAGATATTTATTTACTAGTGTAAGGTTTAAAATGTACGTATATTTACTATGATATATTTCATCCCCTCATCTTTATGTTGCAATGATTTTGTGTTATTATAAATTTGCGTCTCAAGGAAGGTCAAATTCTTTTGCGATGATTCATTTTAAAAATCTCTTTTTCTAACATTGTTTTGCGATGTTTTGTTCTGAGGCCCATCTTAAAAACAACTCCAGTCTAACTCTTGGAAGTGTGTTTTTCATTTGGGAATTGTCACACGCAAAATTAACTTTCCTTGTACGATTGCGTTATTAAGAATTTCATTTTAGATAGCAGGATTTTTATGCGTAGTGTACTTTTACATATTTTGTTATCACACGTTACAGTAAAGTAGGCCAATTACGTATTTTACCATAAATACGTCAATAACTTTCAAGTATATATTTATATAAATAATCTGTCCACAGTTTGTTAGGTATTTCCGTTTATCTGAAGAACTTGCTTTGATTTTTTACATGTTTGAAAAAATACTGATTGTTTGTGTAGTGCAAAAGCAAAATTTTACCTTCGATCTATTTTCAAGAGGTAAACGTTATGGTGCAATTTAGTGTCCTTACGTGACACCTATAAAATCAGAAAAATATAGCCCTTAGATAGATTGTTTGCAATTCCACTCAGTATTATCAATAAGAACCCCTAAAAATGTCCATTAAATATTGATTTTTAGTTATTTAAAAATCGGCAACAGATAATCTCAAAGATAATAATCAATATTACAAAATACTCGAGTCTTTGGAGTTTTCATTTTGTAAACTCAATTATGCAAGACTTCAATGTATTAACTCTAAATAGAATGCCTAATTTCATCAACATTCCCTAAAGCATCACAAAGGTGACTCCTTAGCTATAGAGCCTCCCTTAGGTCTATACTAGGCTCTAAAAACCTTCTCTCCTGTAAGAGTCCTATTAGCAGCAGTGGGATGTTAATGGGCTATTACTTACTTTATATATATTTGTCTAACTGGTTCCTAAATCTACTTGGGAGAAGCGACGCTTAGTGGAGTTTGGTGAAATCGGTTATTAGATTGCCCTTTTTTAAATTATAAAAGGCAAAGTATTTAACTTGTAAATATGTTTATTTGAAATACAAATGTTTTCATAGTATTACCCTAAATTCTCAAATTAGGCTGTTTTGAATATAAGGAACTCAAATTGATAGAGAATTAGGCTTGATTTCATCAACCTAACCTAAGCTTTGTGTGTTCCCTAAGTACATTTAGGTGCCAGTTAAGGGGATTGTTTCTATAGCTAAGGGATTAATAAGTTGGGACTCTTTGATTCGAAATCTACGGACTAGTTGTAATTTGCAAAAAATTCTAACTCGACTCCCGATCGAACAATGTTGTTAAATAGACGTTTTTAATCCTGATGAAAGGCAATTTAAACTCAACTTTTATATTAAAAAAAACTCAGAATTTAGTTATCAAGTCCCGGAGGTACCCATCTGATTATATGTGATTCAAAGATTTGAGTCTTTTAAAACACTGTCTGCCATCGTAAAAAACACTCCCTCTTTATCAATCTCTCTTTAAACAGATCTACATTAATTTTGATAAACACAATCCAAAAATCTGATGAAACCTGATTTAAACGTGTATATATATTTTTAACAACCAATTAAATATCCGCGATCTCTACAATATAATCGGATTGTTTATTGATATCGCTTATTTATTTAACGTTATGTACATATACAATTATTTGTATCTCGTTTTTAACATTAACTTAACTACACATGTTAACATACAATGAAAGCTTTATTAGTTTAAGGTCAATTACAATTTATTGTAAAATTTTAGCGTAGTGTCATTTTTATGTGAGCTCTTTACATTTGAATGTTCTGGTATCGTCGTTTAATGGATTTTTTAAACCGAACTCAAAATATCTTTATTCAAATAGGCCTATACAGCACTTCAAATATAGTTTTTTTTTATACATTATTTTAATGTACGACTGATGATGACTGATTAAAAATTAATAATTTACACACTTTCATGACAGGCTCAAGAGGTGTTGCTTAAAGCTGATTGTGTCCTCTAAAAATAACAAAAAATGGTAGTCCATTGTGCGATATAGACTCTTATGCACAAAACAAGTAAAACGTTTTAGAAATAGTCTTATTTATATATATTTTTTTCTAAAAAAGACTCAACATATAGGACCGCTCTAAAGAACCCACCCAATAAAAAGACTTAATACTGCCTAAAATCGTTGTTTGGATAAACAAACAAAGTTTTTTGATTGTCCTTATTAAAAATTTTTGCTTGCAATTCACTTATAATAATTATAATCCTCCTATTTAAATAGAGACAAATAGTGTGATGTACGAGTACAGAACAGATCAGTTGTCTCAATGGTATCACTTTTTGTACTTAAGAGTTTTAAATTTGGGATCATAATATAGATTTAAATAAACGAATACGCCTTAATAATGCATTTCTCAATTTCACATTTGAAAATTTTGGTTAAAATTTAGTGGACTGTAGTTTATATGTTAAAATAGTGCACTTTTCGTCTTGCTAAACAAACTGGCTTAACAATTGTTACTGGCTTAACGTCATATAAGCCCTGAATCAGCAGAGTTGTTTCTAATGTTACATAGATGGGGTTAGTTAGCTTTTACTAATTCGATTAGCAACGTCTCAAGTGGTTAATTTGAAATTATTTTACTTTATTACATTTTAGTATTGTCTAAATGCAGTCGGTATTATACTATAACAAGAGAGAGTAGGATGATACTCCGTCCTTTGTGTTAATAGACGATAGTTGAACATTTAAATGTAATCCGCCTTTTTATGTTGTAATGTTATATGTCAATTAAAATCAAATACATTGTTGTTGTAGGCTTAAAATTGTTTTATATATACATATAAAATTTGATAGTGTTTTATGTTTAGTGATTACTTTACTTGGCGCTAAAAGATTTAAAAAGGTCGTCATAGTTGGTCTAAATTTTCTCGGATTCACGGGTTTTACGCCCTGCTAGAGGCAAGTTTAGGAAATTGTATTTTTTTAATTTGTCTCAGTCCAGATTTTCTCTAAACAATCTAGGCAAGTCCCTTAAAAGCGAATACGTGTCCTGCATAATTACGATCGAAAATAATTACGCTGCTACAACCACTGGGCATTTTAAATGTGAAAATAACTCTTACTTTGTATATGTAAAGTTGCCATTGAAAAAAAAATTGTTATGTGCTTCATACACGACAGAAGTGCAAACTTTTTCAAAGCAAGGTAAACGTCACGCCTGTCTCATTTAATATCTACAAAATAAAGTGGATAGCCAATCTAAGATCAATAGAAGTTTTCACTTCAAAAAGACTAATTTTATCGATTTTTGAAGGTCACGTAAAGGTCATTATAAGCTTATAATAACTTTTATTTCCTTAACAAAACAAATACAACATCGAAAGAATATGTTGAAGTATATTTTAAGTAACAACTAGGACCTTATTTGCATTAATTTTTTGTAATGGGCCGTTCCATAATTCCGTATGGGTTTTGTGATTTTTGACCCCTTAGTTACGTGACCCTTAACCCTTTAAAGTTTCCCGACAACCAGTTCTTCCTTACATTTGAAATTTTATTAAACAAACAAAATGTCTAGAATGGTCCTTGTTTCAAGATAAGGGTATATAGAGATTTTAATCCCCTCCTACTTTAACCCTTACCCAATTATTGAATGGCACCAAAAAATATGCCTAAAACGTTTTTCTTTATCCATTTCTGTTAAAATAACGAACAGAGTACCATAGCCGATCTATCTATAAAACTATCTTGACAGAACAGACAGGACTATTCAAATTTTCACAAATTTCCCATTGAGTATCGGTAATGCCTTTTTAAACTATATTTTAGTAACAAAAATAAATAAATAAACTAGTGTGCTTTAAACCACACTACCAAATAAAACGTAACACTCTTTTCTATCTTTACTAACTTTATCTTCCTCCCAAATGCCGTTCGCCTGGCCCGATCACAATTTTCGTAACGCTCTCGTCACCCATTTCACCAGCTTACTCATCGAGTTAGTGTGCGTGAAAAAGTTTTACTTCAAAACATTAAAACGCATGTCGGATCTATCGGTGTAGATATATAGAAAATACGCTTTTTTACCTTACTTGTATGGGATATTTGTTTTCCTTTTTAAGTGATCCAAAAAGGTTTGTGAATTTTTTTTATAGTAGACATTTTATTTTATCTACTTCCCTTTGAAAATCCTATTAAAAGTTTTATAAACATTTCAATACATACAAATTTAACGCTTAGAAATGAAAACGAACTTTTATTTATTCAAATTGTTTGCGGTTCCCATTTACAGTTGAGACTTAAAAAGCAATCTACAGCGTGTCTAGAAAGGGTAGGGGGTATTTGTAAATTCAATTAAAAACAAATCACAAGTCAAGTTACAGAAGATATTGAAAAATTAATTAGCAAAGATTATATTGTTCAAATGTTGACCCTCGCTATGCTGGCATTCCTGTAAACGAAATCGGAAATTAGCCACCACGCGTCTACACATCTGCGGAAATGGTGGCCAATTCGGTGCGGATGTTGTGCTTCTGGGAAAAGTTGTCTGACAACCACAAGCGATTAGTTTGAAGTGTGGCAAGGCGCCTCATCTTGTTGAAGTCTTGTCTCCGCATTTAAGCCTTCAAACTCCTGTAATTGTGAAGTCATAACCTTACGTAACATGATGCAATACCGCTCACTATTTACCGTAAGTGCTCGCCCTCGCCGGTCTTAAAAAAATAGGGCCCAAAAATGCCTGCCCCAGACATGGCAGCCCACACGATAACCTTTGGGACTATGTAGTGGTCGTACATGTTTCTCTCTCGGGGTTTCGTTGGACCAGAAGCGGCAGTTTCGTTTGTTTACGTGCCCGTTTAAGTTTCATCGGTAGGTTTCTGCACGAGCTGAATTTTATAGGCTGTGAGATATAAAACTTTCTTTAAAATAGTGCGTAACCACAATTTTTTAATGTTAAGGCCTTGACCTCGTTTGCGAACTGATTGAGACGGATTTTGACGCACTGTCACTCCTTCAATCGCTAGTTGGGTTCGAACAGAGCGTGGGCGACCTGGATGGTGAATTTTCACACTCGAACCGGTATTCACAAACATTCGATTCCATTTTCTGATGGTATCGTCCTTCGGTGCATTCCGTACATTAAATTCTGCACGATATAAACGTTGAGCTGACGCTATCGAATCACAATTGCGATAATAAGCGCGTATGCAAAAACCACGATAATTTCCCGTTTACGCGTCCACGGTTATTGAATCTCCAAATAATGGCGGAGAACGCTATCCTATCCACCCCCTCCCCCCACCAATCCGCCGTTACTCTGACAACGCCGATACAAATACCCCCTACCCTTTCTGGACACCGTGTATTTAATTCTTTATACCGACAATTTATCAGTTAATAAAAGGTGCGTTAGAGTATGCACGCATTTTGGAGCTTAGGACAAACAAAACATGGAGAAATAGAAAAGAAATAAAAAAAACTATTGCACATGTATTTAATAAAAAGTAATTGGTTAAAAATGATAATCAGATATTTAAGTTATTACCCGACTGAAGCACGTTGATTTTTTAAAAGGTGACTTAAAACAGGGCCCGTAAACACAACGGTGCGGCCTTAGAAATTAAATTGGGAAAAAATCCCTTAAGAAAACGAGTTATTTCTTGACAGTCGATACATAGTAAATTTTTAATGTTACATTTCCCACCTCTCCCTAGTTGTAAATGCAATTTGTCATATATAACCATTGTTTATACGTAAGTTAACATTATACAACCAAAGCGTTACTGTTTACCGCCATTAAAAAGGAAAAAATTACTTATTTTTCTTAACGGTTTATTTAAGTTAGTGCTAAACTTGTACGTATTGTTTCTATTTTGTACTATTAAGACATTCCAGTTTTATTAAAGTGTATACCAAAGAATTGTGTTATTTATTTAAAACATACTATCGAAATCGGATAACGATATTACTACTGGGTATAGGCCTCCTCACTCAAGAGTGTTTTTAGAAGATAAACCCATCACGCTTCTCCATTGCGGATTCGCGGGCATAGTACACAAGTGCACTCTATTCCTCACTCTCATACCGATGGCACGGGAATGTGATACGACTGGAGAGAGATCAGGCGTAAGACCGATGGCTTAATGTAGATAATGTATGGGGGTAGAGCACGCCGCTAACTTCCCAACTTTGGGCAAGTATTGTGAAAACCTTAATAGAAACCTCAATATCGATTTTTGAATTGACACGAACCCACAAAAAGCTTTTTTTTTTGGGCCTATATATTCAATTTAAACTAGTTTTCTCGTCTAATAATACGAGGTGTGTTCAAAAAGTATCGCGAATTTTGAATTTTCGCGGGTTACGTATATTCGAATTTCGAATTTCTTGTGGCCTTATTTTGGTACTCAT
>JACTOM010000867.1:7799108-7904098 GCA_015832385.1 Elymnias hypermnestra
TTCTCAATTTTAGTCACTACGTCTTCTTTTATACCACAACGTTCTCTTATCACACTATTTCTCACTCTGTCACTCAGTTTTAATCCACTCATGCTTCTCAACGCTCTCATCTCTACCGCATTTATTTTACTTTTGTGATTCTTCTGCCATACCCAACTTTCACTACCATACATAAGTGTTGGCACCAACACTCCAGCATGCACAGCCAGTCTAGCCCTTTGAGACACCATCTGGCTATTCATAAAGGCGTGCAGAGCACCATTTACCATATTCCCTGCATTTACTCTCCTTTCAATATGACTGTCACATGTTCCATCTTTTGTAAATTTAGATCCCAAGTATACAAATTCTTTCATCTCTTCCACTTGTTCCCCGTCTATCAAAATATTGCCATTCATCATAGATTCATCTCGTTCAAAAAGCATAACTTCGTTTTGTTCACATTCACTTTCATTCCTTTCCCTTTTAAAGCTTCATTCATAATATTTACCATCTCCTGAGGGCTATAATATGAAAGATGTTAAAAAGAAGCGATTTCGATTTTTTTTGCTCTTCGCCATGGGGTAATATCAACTAACACAAAAATGGCAGTCAGCCACCAAGGCATAGTGGGTGGTAAAATTAAATCATTACCAACAATCGTCCTTTTGTTGAAATATTACATTCGTCTCATTATGTTGAAGGCAAAATTTTTGAAGCCTTCACATTTGCCACGTGTTTATGTCTTGTGTGTGTGTTTTTTTAAGCTTAGTTACAAATAAGTTAATTACAAATAAATTCGTAGTGTTTTGTTTCCCTGAAACAACCATACGATTGGTCTTTATTGCTGATGAATATTGTTAAAGCGTCGTTGTTTTAAGCGATATATCGCTGTATCTGATGTCTGTATTTACTTATTAGATTATACATATACATGTAAATTGTCATAGAGTTAAAAACTGTTGATAAAAGAGTAGATGTTGAGTGTTTATCGGTATTTACTCGGTAAAACCTCCAGTACCAAGGGAAATAATAATAATAAAAAACTTTTGAGTATTATTTTATAGTAACATAATATATTTAAAACTAATGTAAGTATAGTATATGTTAGTATTAGTTCACTTGTCTTTGCTACTCGTGTCTCCTATATCGGACTTGGATGAACCACGTGTAGCTGATAGCGACTTCTGAAAAGTAATGTTTATAAAATTATTGGAAAATCTTGTTATTAATTAACTGTATAGTATAAAATTCTGATAATTAAACAAAAAAGAAATATACGGCAGGAACAAGTCTGCTTTTGTACTACACACTATCTTCTCAACACACTATGTCCTCTATCAAAAAATATTAATTGTGCACAAAAATTAATAAAATAATCTTTTAATCTCACAGTTAACCGAAAAGTAATGAGTCTACCGATACCTTTGGATAAATGAAAAATTTTTTAAAAGAAAACTTTACGAAAAAGTTAGATATAACAAATAAAGTGCGATAGCCCGAGCAAGCGCCTTGCTCGTTTACTATCATATGATTGACAGCCGCGGATGAGGTATGACGTAAATCATCTGGGATTACGAAGATGGTGGCGGAAACCACTCTCCTTGATATCATTGGGATACGCCGCGTACGAGCTTGGAGTTAAGCTGCTGCTCTGGGAATCTCCCGCATGGACTGCGGGGCGAGGCGGGATTGCTAGCTCGCTTCTTCGGTACTAGAGGACGAGGACACAGATCTAGTAGAATAAATGCCTACGCCTGATAGGAGGAGCACTGAAGTACGTCAGAAATGGAGTCTGTGTAGAAGATGGTCCGGTAGTTGGCGAGGAGCGTGTTCCGTCATGCGGATAACTCTCCGCTGACACACCTCCACGACATTGCCAGCCAGTATCCTAGATCTGAGATGACTCGTGAGCTCCTGCCGTCACAACCAACAAGTGTTGTAGAAGATGACGGCGTTGACGACGCGACGGCACTTGCAGAATCCGGACTTGACCAATACTCAGATTAACCTGGATGGTCCCACCGACGTGAATAACGGGTGAATGACGTTAGAATAACGGGCAGAAATAAATACCGGGCATTGGCGAAGCCTGACAAATTTAGCCTGGGTAATAAGGCACTGGGGCCCGTACCCTGCAAAGTTTGGTTGTGAAGAACCCCTGATGATGGATTTCGAAATTATTACAGTTGAAGAAATCGACAATAGTAATGAGTGAACATCTGCTCTGATACATTAATCAGGGAGTGCTTTATTTACTGGAGAACCAGCTTAGAATAGCGCAGTTGTAGATTCGAAAAAAACCCCAGATTTTTCTTATGTTATCAGTAATATTCAACGATGACACCGAGATTGTTTAGATTGTTAATTCTATGGATTAATTAGTTAATTGTTAATTTAAAATTCGATTAATTCTGAGTTGTTTTGCTTATTGAAAAAAGTACGTATTTAGTTTAATTGATATTAAGAGTTATGATATTCGATCCTAGTTAATCTATTACTTGACGAATTCCCGATTCAGGTACAATCATTAAGGTATTCCACGATTTTGAGCTGAAAATCATCATTATAAATTAAATATTTGTCAGTTTTGGAGACTGTAGTTGCATAGATCGTTCATCATTTATTCATTCCTTAAACTTTTCTCACCGTATCTACCACCATTGCCTCTTCCACGTCCTTGTCCAAACGCTCTTGTTCTTCAGAGCTTACGATTTGAGCGCGAAGACAGTCTATTGCTAGCTTCACTACACTCTCTAACTCTTCCTCTGGCGCTTGGACTCCGCAATCTATTTCATTATCAATTCTTACTATTAGTTCTCTCACCGTATAGGCACAGGATGTAAAGGAACCCTCGCAACTTGAGATTCCAAGTCATTCTTTACTATCATCATCATTGGAAATAATACGATATTTGACGATCCAAGTGTTCTAAAATCTTAATTATTAAAAAAAAATTTTACATTATCAAATCAAAATTTTCTTCAAGTAGGCTGTGAAGTCTCTTTTAAATCCTTATTAGTTCTTATTAGAAAGTTGACTCTACTAAGAAGTAACTCGTGAGACTCAGACGTCGCTGTTTTAAAAAGGATTTATTTTTGTAGATTACATTGTATAACAATAGTAAATAATCTTCAACACTGTATTATGCCTTTGTATACGAGAAATCTTGTAGTCAGCAGAAACCCAAATGGCGTTACAAGTTTATAAAAATACTAGCTGTTCCTGGCGTATCACCCTCATAGTTCTCGCTGCCATGGAAATCTAGAGAAACCAGATTTAAAACTTACAAAATGTAGTTGAAGACAGAAAAAATTTCAACAAAACCGATTTATCCCTTTAGGAGGATTTGAGTGACATACACGCGCACTTAAGAATTCTATATATATGAAGATTAATACATAATAATATACACTATATAAAGGTTTACAACCTTTAAGATCCTCGACGACATCGAAGACTTCAATAGCGTCTATAGATTCTGCTGTAAGAGGATGTTCGTCATCAACTAAGGAATTGACTAGAGTTGTCATCGTCATTGTTGTAGTCTCCTCACCTTCTGTATAATAAAACAATAACAATTTTGTATTTTATTAGTTTTCAGTTTACATTTAAATGAAGGTTCATACCTAATTCAGCTGACTGGGTAGTGTGCAACAATGTCGCCAGTGAAGGGCCTAGGCGTTCACGTAGCGGTTGTGCGCCAGCGACGTCCTTTAAAGCCGTTTCTACGGATTTCATGACTTCATGGGCTTTAGGATCCATTCCTTCCATTTCTTCTACCTAATTAAAATATGTTATACAATCTGCCGGGGGAGCTTTATTTAGACATTTGCAAGGAAACACTGAAATACCATATCTGACTTATATCACCAATATAATTAGAGAAGCTTAATCAATTGGTGTTGAACAATAGGCGGTCTTATCGCTATGAAGCGATTTCTTACAGACAACATTAAGGAAGGAGACAAAGTTGAGAGCGTTTAGGTAGGTGGTGCAAAGGAGGGAAGGAATATTTTACACATATAAAGAATATAGAACAGATTTACATATATGACAATAAAATAAATGTTGGAGTCAAATAGTATGCGGAACGCCGGCGCTGGACAGAGTCATTGAGTCACAAGCCGGCGTGCGTGCTCGATTAGTTCTTGAGTGATGGCCCGCCGCAGTGGTAGACCTTTGAAATTGTCGCGTTGCTAACTATTATAGTTTGTGTAAATTGATATCGGGAATATAAAGTGATTGGACATTATAATCTAAGTTAATTAATAAAGTGATTCATTGCACCAACATTATCCACAGACGCTCACAGTTTGATAGTATAATCATGGAACTCACTAATGACGCAGTCGGCGGGGAACTCCTATATACCTAGGCTTTTTCTTCGCTTATTCTCCGACATACTTATATATTCGTATTTGTATTGAATTTATTGTAAGCACATTTGCATTTCCTTGAATGTATAGGAAAGGTCACTAAAAGCTTATATGTGCTAGAGAAATAGTCGAGAGAGAGAGAGAGAAATATTTTTTATCGTACACCACAGACATTATATATAAAAATCAAAGCTCAGTTCAATAGGGAGGCTTTATCGCTATTTACCGATATTTTCCAGGCAACCTTCTAGGTTAAAACAGATTGGCGGTTAAAAGGGTACATAGTGTGGTGATATATAACATAGTAAAAAGATATGTATATATCATTCAAGGCCGGATTTAAAGGTGTGGAGGCCCCCGTCCCATAAAAGATGAATGGAGATCCTCATTGCCTTAGTTAAGATTTTAATTAATCAATGTTTCATGAAAACAAGTAATAGATTATGAAATTCTATTTCTTTTGTCAAAAATAACCGACACCCTGAAGTTAGCTATAGTCAACATTTTAGTTTTTTTTTAATATTTCATAATTATATACCTAATACCTGAATTATTTTATTGTTAGATATATTGTGACATTGAAAATATCAACGTGACATTCTTATCAAAATTATAACTTTCAGAATCAACTATATTTCACAACAATACTTGAAAACAGATTATAAACTATTTATATCCAATGAACGTAAGTTTACGCGTATTATTTTCGAATTTTCGCCTTTGCTGCCAACACTTATGTATGGTAGTGAAAGTTGGGTATGCCAGAAGAATCACAAAAGTAAAATAAATGCGGTATAGATGAGAGCGTTGAGAAGCATGAGTGGATTAAAAGTGAGTGACAGTAAGAAAGAGTGTGATAAGAGAACGTTGTGGTATAAAAGAAGAGCTAGTGACTAAAATTGACAAAGATATGCTTAGATGGTTTGGACATGTAGAAAGAATGAACGAAAGGAGACTGACAAAAAGGATTTATGAGTCAAGAGTGAATGCGAAAGTTGGAAGGGGAAGACCAAGGCGAACGTTCCTGGACCAAATCCAGGACATTTTAAATAACGGCCAGGTCAAGAGTACTCTAAACCGACGAACTTGTATGAAAGGTTTAATGAGAATGAAAGAAGCGAAGGAGATATGCAAGGATCGTGGCAATTGGAAAGATCTTGTCTCTGCCTACCTCTATGGGAATGAGGCGTGATGCTATGTATGTAAAGTTGGATTGAGTGAACAAACGGCGTGGATTTATGGTTAAATTTTCGAAGATACTAACTGTTACTTATTCATTATTTGGCATTTATTTAATGCAATCAAGCGTGTATTTCAATAAGACATTAAATAATTGCACTAAAAGTTGTGTTATCCAATAATAACGACTGATAATTTAAAAGTTCCGAGGCAAAGATTATCAATATGATTGTTTGAAAAGATACTTACCTTGTTACGCCAAAGAAGTTTAACTTCTAACGCGTGTACATAAGTACACAAACACTTTTTTTTAAACATTTAATGAACATGTATAAATATAATTAAGAACAGATAATGAAAGCTAAACAAAGCGGTGCATATTATCATTTTTGGATTAGTTTCGAAGTCTATTTAGGAGGCCATAAACATCCTCCTCTATAGCCGGCAGTGTTATAATTTGTGCAATGAATATAAATACACCGTATAAAGCTATAAACATATATGTTATGTGGGTGAGACATTTAGAGCCTTTTTTTATTTTAACTAATTTAATTTTTTATAATCTGTTTGGTGTACTAATTAGTGTTACCTATTTTTATATATATATAATTCAATTGTATGTCACTGAAATCTTCTTAAACGGCTGGACCGATTTTGTTGAAATTTTTTGTGTATCGTCAGGTGGATTCGAGAATGGTTTAGATTAACAAATCGCCGCCGGCACAGATAGTCTATATCTATATATATAAAAGAGATATCCAGGTATCTATTGGCTCATCACGCTATCTCTGGAACCATAAGGCATAGGGACTTGCAATTTGGTAGGATTATTTCTTTTGACGAGTAGAGGTCAGCTAAGAACGGATTTTACGAAATTGATTGAAATATGGTACGGCGATAATCTAGAGATTGAAAAAGGAGTATAAGCTCTCTGCAATAATACACAGCAAATAACTCATTGAAGTATTTATACGTATGTTTTTTATTCGTAAAGCAATTTGCCTAAATTAATGAAAATGCTACCCATTCAAACCAATGAAAAAAACATTCAACGCAGACGAAGTTGCGGGTTCAGCTTGTATATATAACCCTCTTAACTTTAGATTGTAGATTGTTCTTTAATGTTATCATCAGTCATTCATTTAAATAATATATCGAAAAAACGATATATTTGACGATTCATAAGTGCTGTAATAGGTCTAATATCTAGATAGAAAGCAAGATCGGTATTTGACAAGTCTTACATGTTGTCTAATTAGTCGATCAGCTAAACTTGCAAGGGCATCAAAAGCCCGCGTCTGCTTCTTGTAAAGACTTGGATCACCGCCATATTTTAGTAACCACTTACGTACCAAAGTGTCTACAACCTCAAACCTTGTTTTTTCACTAAAAGAGATTATATTTCATGAATGATTGAAATTATATAAAACAAAGTACTAAAATATCAACGGATTGTGATATTAAGCAGTCAAATCCTACTATTAAGCTAAATAGAAATCAAATCTTATACGTTGTCTATTCGCTTAGGCCTTTTAAACTATTCAACAGATTTTAATGCAATTTTTCGCAATGTATAGAGCGGTTCAAGAGGAAGGTTTATATGTATAACACATACATATTTATGTTCGCTTAAATTACAACGCTATCTAAACTTAAGTTAGATCAAATTAATGTGTTACGGAATTGTGTAAATCTTAAAAGGATTGATGAAGAAGTCCGTGATGGTATATAGCTATCTCTATAGGTAACCATTTTTATCTTTTACATATTACAAAAAAATATATGTCATTTACCAACCTATTATATACAATACAATATTATTCCTTATCCAAGTAAATACATTACATACGCTGTATATTTCAGGTAGATTTCATAGCTGTTTTAAACGTCATTTTATTAAGACATAAAAACGAATCTTTAGGGTGATGAAGGTTCAGAAATCAAACGATAACCACGTTGTTACCTAAAAATACTATATTTATAGGAGTAACCGTTGAGTTTCTTGCCGGTTTCTTCCCAGCGGAATCAACTTTCCGACACCGGTTTTGGGCCTACTTGAATAAAGAATAATTAGATTTCGATTTAGGATATCTATACAGTTAAATGAATAACTACAGTACATATACATACCCGGAGACAACTTTAGGAAGTTCATCTGTCAGTTCTTGTAACAATTCATCGGCGTCGTCACGCGACACTCTCATCATATCCAAGCAATCGTATAAGAGTTTCATCAAATTCACTTCGTAAACTAGTTTTACGTGAGATCCCAATGGTGTGCTAATATACAAGATATATTTTTAATAAGGTACAACGTATTAGGCCGGCAACGCATCAGCGGTCCCTCTGATGCTGCAGGTGCCCATGGGCGGCAGTAATCACTTAACATCAGGTGACCAGCCAAGTGATTAATATGGCTGTTAATCACTAGACATAAGATAAGGTAAGTAGCAGCCCATTAACGTGCCACTGTTGCGCACAGGCCTACTTACTCATAGGAGGGTTTCTATAGCATAGAACCACCATGCTACTCCACAGCGGGCTGGCAGGCATAGTACACAAGTACACTTTCTATTCCTTCACTGTCATAGTCCAATGTGGCGTGAATCCGACAAGATCAGGCGCAGGACCTACGGCTTAACGTTCTCTTCGAGGCACGGGGATGGATCACACCGACAAATTTTTTCCAACTTCGGGCAAATATTGAGAAAATTTTAATCGAAAACTCAATATTGATTTCAATATTGGCTCGACCCAGGACCTCATGTCTGTAGTCGAACATGCTAACCACTAGACCAATATTAGATATATTAAAAAAAAAGTATTGTAATAGTAAAACGCCATGTTGGTCTAGCGGTGGGACTGGTGGATTCTCGTTCAGAGAAATCGTGGATTCGAGCCCTGTCCAAGTACCTTTAAGTTTCCTCTTTATAAAAACAATCTTACGCCATTGATTGATTTTTCCGATATAAAAATAAGGAACATATTGCGAGGGAACCTGCAAATCCCGGGAGCAATTGGGTATGTGAAGCCTGCCAATACACATGCCTGTGAAGCCTGCCAATACACATGATTTTGGAAGCCTGTGCCCAGCAGTGATATGTTATTAGGGTGCTATTTACCCTATTGTACTACTTTGCATGGATGTAATTCCCACAATGAATTGCGATGCCACATTAAAAACATAAATATGGACTTGTATTCAAAGTAGCCAAGCGTTTTGGTTATTCTATTCCTAGACATTTATCGTCGACAGTTTAGCGCTTGACTGTTATCTGGTATGTGATGATACAGTCTAAGATGATAGCGCGCTAATCTGATAAGAGGCGATGTGCCCCTTACGGTTTCTACACAACATCGTACCGGAACTCAAATCTCTTTGTTTTGGCGGTATGTCTTTGCAGGTAGGGTGGTAACTAGCAACGGCCGAAGCCTTCCACCAGACCAGACTCAGACATATTAGAAAATATAATTTCCCAAATTCGTCCTACCGGGGATCGAACCAGTGAATTGTGCTAGCAAGGCGAGCATTAAAAATAATATTAAATAAAGTTAGATATTCAATAAATAGTGCGCATGCTTTAACTATGTAACTAAGCAACAAGTTGCTTACTCATTTATTTATGACAACTTCCAAACACAAACTATATTAGAGCCTAAAAAAAATTTCGATATGCAATCAAAAACATAATAAAACTGCAAAATTTAATAAAATATTTATAATAAATTGAAGAAAATAAGTTCTTACGAATCGAAAGAATTGAGTGACTTACAAAATTTTAATGTCGCAGCAAAACAGATTGCCAAATATTTTGACATATAAAAGGAGCGCGCATGCGTCTACCAATTGAAGTAAGCGCATTAAATTACGCATTTATTTAATCGGAAAGCAATGTGGCACTTTCGTCACTCACCGAAAGTACGAACATTCGATACAGGTATGACGAAAATGTAATTTTTACATTTTTTTTTATTGCTGACAGTTTAGCGCTTGACTGTGATCTCACCTGATGGTAAGTGATGATATAGTCTAAGATGGAAGAGCGCTAATCTGGTAAGGGGTGATATACCCCTTGTGGTTTCTACACAGCATCAGTCCAGATTCAGACAAATTAGGAAATACAATTTCCCAAATTCGTCCTACTCGGGATCGGACCCGAGATCTCTGTTAGCAAAGCGAATACTCGCACCACTGAACCAGCGAGGCCGTCAAAAAAATGACATATTACTGTTATAAAATATGTATACTAGATCGTATAAAAATCAACTTACATAGGGAAGTACTTCTGCCTAAGTGGTCTTGTAGTAGGTGGTACCATTTTAAGGTAGACTCCCGAACGGTCGGACTCTGGTGGTGTCAGTTCCGGTGGAGATATAATCTGTGACAGAGGCTTGAGGCGCAAGATGTGGATTTCTTCTTCGAGAGTCTATATGTTAATTAGGAATTATAGTTTTTATGTAGAAATTTTAGTTAAAATTAAATTACTAATTCATTTATTACGCCTGGCTGTCATTTTAATTGATATAGCAAACGTTGGGGTTTTTCGCCGGTTTTTCACACTTTCCCTTAATTTAGGCGTTCGTTGACCCGAACGTCAGCTGTTTGTGTTTCATTGTTGGTTTTTTTAGGCAAGGAATTGTATTTTTTTATAAAACTATCGTTTCGCTTAGCTGTACTACCATGATGGAGCGTAATACTAAGAAAAAGTTTTAAAAATATGCCATATTATTGGTGTCATTAGTACAATCGTCTGTCTTCGTTCTTCGTTTTTGGTCTCCTAATACCTTGTATGGCCTAGTCTTTCATGATAAATAGATTATACCATAATAAAATATAAAAATTCTAGCTCGAGCTCTCTGAGCTTAGTGCATTCAATAAAAACAATCTTTTAATCCTTAAAAATCAAAATCAAAATATTCTTTTTTCAAGTATAGTAAAAAGCACTTTTGAATCGTAAGTAGTCTGTCCGTTGGTAAAAAATCTACCACCAGTTTGGAAAGTTGAATCCCGCTGAGAAGAAACCAACAAGAAACTCAACGGTTACTCCTTAAATATAGTTTTTGTAGCTTACAATGTGTTTAGCTTTCATGTGCAACTGGAATCAAGTCGAAACATCTTTGTCGCTTAAATTATAATATGCCCTTTGTAATAGGACATTTTTAACATATTTCTTAAAACTATGTAGAGGCAAACCCAGAAGTGATTCGGGTATCTTATTAAAAATGTATACGCTTAACCCGATAAATGATTTCTGAACCTTCTTCACTCTAAAATATGGCATTAATAGTTTGTTTTTATTTCTTGTATTAAGATTGTGTTTCGCTCCTTTTGCTGTATAAATGAATATTATCACGGATATAGAAAATGTTAATCAATATATATTGGGACGGTACTGTGAGAATTGATATTTCTTTGAATTTTTCTCTTAAGGAAACACGAGATCCCTATTGATATATAGCAGGTATTGCTCTTATTTGTAATATATAGATGCCGTAAGACATAATGCTAATAAGCATTATGTCTTACGGCATAATAAAAATAAGCGAAATACACCGTTTTAGCAGTTTCAACATCAGTGTATTGCCTTACTTTCCTAACAGTAAGTGCAGTTGAACTGAGTTTCCTTGCCAGAGTCTATATATAATATATTATCTTATAATGATCAATATACGCAAAGGAAATATATTTTTATAATAAAGGCTACAACTATTACCTTTATTTGCTGCAGCTGCTGTGAGCGTATGATACGTAGACGTACTACGTCACGTTGATATTGCTCTGGTTCGTAACCACCAGCCATTACTGATGGATCTTTTGGTGGCTATAAAAAAGTTTTAGAAGTGAAAGGAGCATGAGAGTAAAATTTTTACGGACCAATCGCGTAGTTAGCGTCAGGCGGATGTGCAGCTTTTTTATGCCAATTCGTTTCAAGTTAGGTAGTTTACAAATAACATATGGAATTTTATTTGCCACTCCTCATTTAATATACTATATTTCATAAAATATAAAATAAAATAAATTTGTAAATCTAAAACAAAATACTAATATTGACAAAAAAACACGTGGCATTTTTATTTACAATTCTTAATTTGAGATTCCTATAAATTATTTGTATTAATACTCTACACATTTAATATTTTGATGACAATTAAATTCCTAACATAACTTCCTTTTTGCCTGCATCTCGGAAATCTAAAGTTTTAGATTTGGATAAATATAAACGAGACTTAAAGCATAGTTTGCCAAAGAAGTTTCACTTCTGACATGTGTGCTTTGTACGCAAGCATTTTTTTTTGTAGATGTCACAAAGGTTATGGTGGTGAGATCCTACCAATATAGACTGAGATAAATTAGAAAAAGCAATGCAAGGGTTGTTATAAGTAAATTAACAAAACGTCAAAAGTAATGGGCAAACAAAGAGATCCATAGCCCAACGTGTTTCTGAACATATAAATGCAGTCAAACACAATGATACTCAAAAATCAGCGATTGCAGAACATCTCCTTCAGCCGGGCACCAAGCACTGGATTGAACTTCATTGCCCGCAAGTTCTATCCACGGACCGTCACTACATACCAAGAATAGTCCGCGAAGCTATTGAAATTAAGAAACACAAAAATTTCAATCGCGACGAGGGATTTAAGTTGGCGGCAACGTGGAATCCAGTAGTTGATATATGTCAAAAAGGCAAGCGATTTAGAGTATCAAAATTAAAAAATGACGTCGTGAGTACAGTATGCCGAAAAACGAACAAAGTACCGACACCATTAAAAAGAACGCGCCGCAGGGTAGAAAGATTCTGCCCCTGACAGCAACTCCAAGCCACTGCAGTCTCGTCGCGACCACGGCCCATGCAATTGGGCCGAAATATCGACAAATTCACAAAAACATTATCGTGGTATGTAACCGTATATACTATATTTTTCTTCAAATATGTCGAACTACGAAAGTTTCAGTTTAAAATATTTAATGTTTGAAGTGTTAAAATTTATATTGTACCTGTAATGCATTTGATAAAGTTGTTTACTTATTTACCTACAATATTACAAACATGACTCGGTTTCTTGTACCTTTTGAGGGTAGACATCCGCTTGTAAAGCAGCGGCCAATCTCAACCGGTCAGAGTAACGTTCAAGTGTTTTGATATACTTTTGTTCGAGTTCGCTGAAACGCTCCTGCAAAAAAGATTATCGTATGGCATCCATTATAACTTTAATATATTTTAATTTATACAGCCTGGCCAGAAAGGGTAGGGGGTATTTGTAAATTCAATTAAAAACAAACCACAAGTCAAGTCAAGTTACAGAAGATATTGAGAAATTAATTGGCAAAGATTATGTTGTTCAAATGTTGACCCTCGCTTTGCTGGCATTCCACTAAACGAAATCGGAAATTAGCCACCACGCGTCTACATATCTCTCCGGAAATGGTAGCCATTTCGGTGCCGATGTTGTGCTTCAGGTGCAGTAGATTTTGTAGTTTATTAGCATACTTTCTGCTTAAGGTGTCCCCACATGAAATAATCAAGGCAAGGGGTGTCAGATCGTGGCTTCTCGGAGGCCAGTTGATGGTTCCTCGATGAGAAATCACATTTTCTGGGAAAAGTTGATTGACAACCGCAAGCTATTGGTTTGAATTGTGGCAAGTTGCCCCATCTTGTTGAAACCATGTCTCCGCATTAAAACTTTCAAACATCCGTAATTGTGGAGCCAGAAAGTTCCGTAACATGACGCAATACCGCTCACTATTATACCGACACAATAACCTTTGGACTATGTAGTGGTCGTTCATGTTTCTTGTGTTGAACCAGAAGCGGCAGTTTTGTTTACGTACCCGTTTAAGTGAAATTTCGCTTCATCACTAAACAGGATGTTTTCAAACATTGGGAAGCGTTGAAGCATTTCATTTGCAAAAGTTAGTCGAAGAGTATAGTCAAATAGTCGGTAGGTTTGAATGGTTTGAATTTCGTAAGCTGTAAGATGTGAATCTTACTTCAAAATAGTGTGCAATGATGATTTTTGAGGCCTTGACCTCATTTGCGAACTGATTGAGACGGATTTGACGCACTGAAACTCTCACTTCTTCAATCGCTTGTTGGTTTCGAACAGAGTTTGGGCGACCTGGATGGAGAATTTTCACACTCGAACCGGTATTCTCAAACATTTCAATCCATTTTCTGATGGTATCGTACTTCGGTGCATTCCGTATATTAAATTCTGCACTATATAAAGTTGAGTTGATACTATCGAATCGCCATTGCGATAATAAGCGCGTATGCAGGTTTCCCGGGTACTCTTCCATGGTTACGGAATCTCCAAGTAACAGCGGAGCACGCTATCATATTCACTTGGTGGTGGTGGGGGCCCCCCGCCCACCACCAATGGCGCCGATACTCGGACAACGCCGATACAAATACCCCCACCCTTTCTGGACACCCGTTATATATTAAATGAAATTATTTTAATGCCCATAGAAATAATTATATTTAAATCAATTTAAAATTAAGATAATCAAATTAAAATTGAAAGTCTTACTTATATTATAAATGCAAAAATAACTGTCGCGCTTACACGCCAAAACTACTGAACCGTTTTAAAAGAAATTTGATACACAGATAGTTTACGAGTTTTAGAAAGGACATAGGTGACTTTTTAAAGTGCAAACAGACTCGCAGGGTTTGAGGTTTCGTCATTTATAGAGATAAAGCTTGAAACTTATATTTTAGGCTGCTGATTCGTTATAAATAAATATGACACTCAAAGTTTGTTAAAGTTTTACCCTCAAGAACAATACTAATATTATAAATGTGAACACTGAAGCGCAACAGCCTTCCCTCCAAACTACTGAGCCGATTTAAATGAAATTTGGTACACAGACAGTCTAGAGCCTAAGAAAAAGCAATAAGCTCTTTGGCAGCTTATTGAAGTATTTTTTATATGTATAATCATAAGCCTATATTACTAAAAATGCAGCCCAAATATATTATCGCACGCAGACGAATTGAAATTAAAAACACCTAATTATATTTCTCTTCGTGATTGTATGTTATAAAGCAACCTTAACAAACTTTAGTATCAATATAGAGTTTTTATTTTTTTTTAATTTCTCTAAGCGTACACTTACCCTCCAAGACGTTAGCTGTGTAAGAAGTTGTGGCACAGAAGCAAGGTTAGTAGCAAACTTATGCCGTTTAGCTAGCTGCCTTAATAGCTCGTCAAGAGTGCGATCAACTCGTCTTGGTTTCCCTAGTTTCCGCGTTAACACGTCACGCATTTGAGCTTTAAGTTCTGCAGCGCGAGCTTCCATTGCACGAAGATCTACGTTCATACGGAAAAGATGCGTGCGATTTACTCTAAAAAAGGGCAAAGTACTTTGATATTTCCACAGTAATACTTTTTGGCTTAATTTTTTTGGCAGATTAGCGTGATGGTACAGATAAAGATCTAATTTAAAAAAGTGAAGTGGAGACCTTCGCTTTCATAGAGAGAGGGAAAGAAAAAAACACTTTATTGCACACAAGATAAAAATAAAAACGACATATAAACTAAGATACTTATTACTATAATAAAGCGTGCAAAGGCGGTCTTATTGCTACAAGCAATCTCTTCCAGACAACCTTATTATGTAAAGAAGCAGACTTATATATAAAAAAATAAAATAAATACTAGGGCAGAACAGTTCCAGAAACTTATAACATTAATATATTGATATTGATTTTATAAAAAATCAAATAAATTCATTACCACATACCACCCTTTCTTATAGAAGGGCCACAAATGTAAGAATATTGCGGGTCATATTTTATGCCAATAAGGGAGGGAAAAAGGAAGATGAGTTAGCAATTTAACTGTCATTAAAATATTAAAAGTCATTTAGACGGATACAGTATTAATCCTTATTAATTTACATACGTTAGTGACCATAAACATTCCATACACATTATTATGATCTTATAAAGAGTTATAGCAAAAATAGTAATTAACTCGTGAGAGAAAAGGTGTCGGGCTCGCTTATTGATAACAATATGTTATCTAAATAATACGATAAATAAAAATGCTTTACTACCCAGGCGAAGCCGGGGCAGGTAGTTTATCTATATATACAAAAGAGATATCCAGGTATCTATTGATTTATCAAGATATCTCTGGAGCGATAAGGCGTAGATACTTGAAATTTGATAAGAATATTCCTTTTCGCTAAATTAATGAAAATGCTACCCAAAAAACTTTTCACGCAGACGAAGTTGTGAGTTCAGCTAGTATAAGTCATATAGGAGAAAATACTGCAGGAAGATATAATACTTTTGTCGTTGTTTTTGCTGTTTAATTTCATCTTGCAATTCTAGGACTCTTCGTCGTAATTTGCTAAGCATCTTCTCCGGGAAGACCACTGTTTGCGAGAGACCTCCAGGGCCGGTACACCCACGAAGCGCCGATGCTCGTATTTGATCGTAACGCAGTATCACAACTTGGTCCACCTCGTTCATACAGTTTTGCTTCTCCATCTAAGCATTCGTTAAGAGAGTCGTTAAGTTAAGACTTCGTCTGCTTAGAATTAGCACTCATGATAGGTTGATAATAAGGGTTTTAGTATAAGCCTATAATTTTAAACTGAACCAAATAACTGTAACTCAATGCGTGACGGGTTAAGGCAATGATTAAGACATTACTAGTCGCAGGTTCAAATCCCGGTTATACATCACTCTTCTTCTATACTTTTCTTCCTTCTATACTTTATACTATACCTTCTATACTTTTTGCTGACGACACTACTATTATTGTACCACGCCGAACTGAATCAACATACGAACTTGATATAAATCAATCGTTGACGAGGACTATAGAATGGTTAAATAATAATTTAACTATAAATATCAATAAAACTAAGTGTATTGAAATTAGGACAAAAAAGGTGACTCTATAAAAGATTTGTATTTTTGTATGTAACGAATAAACTCAAAAAGTACAGGACCGATTTTAATAATTCTTTTTTCATTAGAAAGCTATATTATCACTGAGTAACGTAGGCTATATTTAGTACTAGATTACTATAGAATTTTTTAGAAATTCCTATTAAAACCAACCGACGGTGTATAAAATTAGCCATAAAATGTCTTTCATCGCATACGCTGCGAAGAGTATTAATGATAGGACAAAAAAATGTTCCACAATATTATAGAATATATCAATATCTACAAAAAACTTCGCGACATTATACGTCTAACTATTGTAGTTACGTCACTATAACTACTTTTTTACATTTAACAAATTGATAGAAATGCCGATCAAAATCAGACCATGTTATCCATACCAATGTTTAAATTTTTATTGAAATAAAGAATTTAATATTTAAGACTGTGTCAATACCTGATGTTTACTTTCTGAATTATTAATATTGGATATTCCATTTAAAAGATATAATGAAATTAAAATAAAAATACTAACTCGACGAGAGAGGGGCAGTGCGGGAGAAGGGGGTGCACCATTTTGAACTAGGTTACCTTACGCAGTGGACGCAAGCGACATTGAATATTTCGAGGTTTTTAAACACATTTTTACGCTTCACTTAAAAAGTTCTTTTCAGAGCTACTTAGTTTTAGTATTAGGAATCACACTTTTTCATAATATTTATCAAGTAATGGTCGTTTTAATTATGACTTATGACTTAAATATCTGTACCTATTTATGTCTACCCGTGCGAAGCCGGGACGGACCGCTAGTTTAATATACATTATAAAAATGAATATATTGACATTGTTAGGCATACAAATTTTTTTGGTATTAACTTTGACGAGCATTGCTATTGGAAATGACATATTAATGACACTTGTAAAAAAATAAATAAATTTGTTTATCCCTTACGTCGTCTCAGGAAAACTGTATCTTTAGACGCCGAATTAGCTGCATATCATGGTTATGTTGTTTCCGTATTGCGTTATGGCATAAGTCATATGGGGATTTTCGTCAGACATTAATAAATTATTCATAATACAGAAAAGTGTATAAGAAGTATGTTTCTCCTACAACCAAACCAATCCTGCAGACCACTTTTTAAGAAGTACAATCGACTAACTCTACATATATATATATATATATATATATATATATATATATGAAGTAGCAGTATTCGTATATAAGCATATAGCCTATTTCAATAAATATGAAGATCTTGCAGAGTATCATATCTCGGAGAAGAAACGTGGTCGACTTTGTCTACCCAGATATCGATTAGCACAGAGCTTCAAATCGCCAAATGCTATGTGCATAAAAATATATAAGAAAATCATAGTTTCTTTACAAGTAACGGAAAACCAATCCTTCAAAAAAAGACTCTTTAGTTGGTTGTGTGAAAAAACATTTTATTCTATGTCTGAATTTTTGATAATTAGAATATGTACTCGTATTCGTATCATATGATCGAAGCTCTGATCAATCACATCAAAACCCTCCTGAAGTGTGATTAAATAGTTGATAGTATTATCCGTGTTTGTTAATTAGACTACATGTTTGCATAAAGTATCACTGCAAGATATAACAAGGTGCGTACTTATGTACCTCTAAATTATATAGATGAAGGTTCCCAATAATATAGACGAATTCGCGATTATGTATACATACATACATACATAGCAACACGCCTCATTCCCAAAGGGGTAGGCAGAGATAACATCCTTCCACTTGCCACGATCCTTGCATACTCGTATCTCCTTCGCTTCTTTCATTCTCATTAAACCTTTCATACAAGGTCGTTGGTTTAGAGTACTCTTGACCTGGCCGTTATTTAAAATGTCCTGGATTTGGTCCACGAACGTTCGCCTGGAGTTGGAAGGGGAAGACCACTTCCCCTTCCAAGTTTCGCATTCACTCTTGACTCATAAATCCTTTTTCTCAGCCTCCTTTCATTCATTCTCTCTACGTGCCTAAACTATCTAAGCATACCTTTCTCAATTTTAGTCACTACGTCTTCTTTTATATATTTTCGTTTGAAAGTTAGGCAGTTTTATTATTTACGAATAATATTTGGTATTTCAATTTGCCACTGGCCATTTAATCATTTAATATACTATATTTCATAAAATATAAAATAAAAATATTTCATAAATTCTTTTCTAAATTTTAAATTGAAAACATTATTTTATTAATTAATTTTAATATTGACAAAAAGCACGTGGCATTTTTATTTACAATTCATTATTTGAGGTTTTAATTAATTATTTGTATTAGTTTTGTACACTTAATATTTTAATGACAATTAACTTCATTAAATTCCTAACATATCTTCCTTTTAAGTTCCTCTCTCCCTCTAAGTCTCGGAAATCTAAAGTTTAAGATTAGTATAAATATAAACAAGACTTAAAAATTAGTTACCCTACCCTATAAATAAATAATAGATCGGTGCAAACATCTTATATAAATATACAACGTTATTCGTTTACCTAGTTAGATCCCGAATGCCAGCGATAGAGGGCGCTGTGCTAAGCCAGGGAAAAATACTACGAGACCTGTAGCTTGATTCCTGAAGGAATAATAAAGCCTACAAGATTTTCATAGCAAATGTTCGTGCCAGCCCTAAACACAGCTGACATGAATGAAACGAATAGAATATTGTTAATATTATGTTTTACATAAAATCTAAAAGCTTAGTCCACACACAGTCCAGACTAGCTGGTAGAAACAAATTTAGTGAATCATAAAATGAAGAAAAACAATCCAATTTCAACAAATTCCAATTGGAATTAGATTTCTGATATTAGATTTTCCTTTTCAAACCATTATGTAATTATCCCCCTCTTGTGTAAGACAGAGCATATAACGTAATGAATTAACATTAACCCATACATGACTGGCTTATAACTGATTCTAAATTCTAGCTCTAAAACGAGAAAAAAGTTCTCTCAGTGTTTTGGTTTTATTATTTGGTGTTTAATTAAATCATAAAAGTAAATCATCCTTAATAATATTATAAACACGAAAGTAATTTCTGTCTATCTATCGCACTTTCACGTCAAAACTACTAAACAGATAGTGTAACGCCTGACATAGCCGTAATGCGAAAAAGTGATGTACGGGATGATAAAATCGTCAGAAATATAAGAAAATAAAAGTGCATTCGTGCAAAGTACACATGTCAGAAGTGAAATTTCTTTGGCAAACAAATTTTTAAGTCTTGTTTATTATACAAATGTATAACTTTAGATAGACTTAGAGGGAGGGAAAAGGAAGATATGCTAGCAATTCAATGAATTTAATTGACATTAAAATGTCGAATTGTAAATAAAAAAAAACGCCATGTGTTTTTGTGAATATTAGAAATTATTAATTAAATTTTGTTTTTGCGTTTAAAATTTAGAAAAGAGAATTTATGAAATAGTTTTATTTTATGTTTTATGAAAAATAGTATATTTAGTATATTATCAAATAACTACCTAACCTTCAAACGAAATAGCATAAAAAACGCTGCTCATCTTCGTGGCGCTAATCACGCGTTTCATTTGTAAAATTTTTTACCCTGCTGTGCCTAAGAAAGTTGCCCTTCAATAACAATCCTTATCTTTACTAACATTAAAAAGTTAGAGCAAGTAGTAGCCCAATAACGTCCCAAGGCTGTGCACAGGCCTCCTCACTCATATGAGAGAGGGTTTTTAGACCACGCTAACGTAGTTACTAACATTATTAAAGCAAAATAACTCTTTTTGCCTCTGCCAGAATTACTGCACTAACTTGAACGAATTTAAAGCTTCAGATTCCATTGCAAAATGCTCATTAAAATATTTATACGTGTCTTACATTTAAAATAATAAACCAAAATTTGTAAAAATGCTAACCAAAAATACTTTACATTGGTATGTATTTGCCCTAACATTGTTGTACATACAATTTTGTATTTAAAACGATTATACTTAAATATTTGTTTTATACGAACATGGCGTATGACAGATACAATATTATTTTAAAATAAGCTTTAAATACAAGCACGTGAGGTTTGTTTTTATTTACTCTATTAATATAAAACGTCATTCTTTTATGAACTAGTCGGCAAATAGACAAAAGCGCAAATAATTTCATTTTAAAATGCGATTCAAATTCAAGCTCTCAAGGTCAGATTTTATTTACCCGGAAAGAAAAAGGGCAGTAATTCTGTGACAGGTTTAAACATTTCGCTCTAGCGGCACTTTTCAAAGGAAATCGTTTGTTTTACATAAAGAAATTTAAATCTATGTCAGTAGGTCATTGTCAGCTTACCAACGTGTGTTATGCTATTACGCATTCCACTACAAGAACGGCTTTTGGAAAAATCTTGTTTTAAGAGAGAGCTTCAGTCTTTGTGAACATGGGTGAACTTTGGATTAAAGTAAAAAGCTATAAAGTGTAATAATATCAGACGCTAGCATTTCGAAAAGTAAGTCCTAGACAGTAACATGGAAAAAGTACTGATACTTTAAGGTTTTGACGGCCAAGATGGCGCAGTGGTGCGAGTACTCGCTTTGCTAGCAGAGGTCCCGTATGCGATCCCCGGTAGGACGAGCTTAGGAAATTCTATTTTCTAATTTGTCTGAGTTTGGACTGGTGGGTGGCTTCGGCCGTGGCAAGTTACCACCTTACCAGCAAAGACGTACCGCCATTAAAAGAGATTTTGGTTCCGGTACGATACTGTGTAGAAACCATAAAGGCTATATCGCCTTGTATCACTTACCATCAGGTGAGATCACAGTCAAACGTTAAACTGTCAGCAATAAAAAAACGGTACCGAGTATACTCGATACTTTGCAATCGATTCTTTTATTCGGTGAGTACTTCTTAATAGGTATCGAGTGGCTTTAAGAGCTGAGACTGGAAACACAAACGCCATAGGGTTATTAGTGTATCTGCTATGCTGGTGCATATAACATACTGCTTTGTATGTGCTGTACGAAACATACTGAACTGTGTCTTGTACATTGCATTCTTGCTCACGGATTATAATTTAGGCTAGAAGGTATACGAGTTCCATAAAATTTCTCGATTTCAAAATTTCGATACATGTTGAATTTGTGTGAGAGAAACTAAGGTATACGAAAAACTTGGTAGGAAATCTGCAAAGTATTGATTGCTACATTGTTTTTATATTTAAGATATTTTGTAAACGTTTGTATTTCGCCAGTGACGTCACCGCGCGCATTGGTGTAGGTCATTGCGCCAATAGCTTCCTTTGCTAGCTTGCTTCATTCATTAATATAAGGTTGTCGATTTTTATTTCAGTTATATATTTTTTTAAATTCGTATGGGACAAAAAGTAATGCTTTCCGGCACGTTACTATTTTTTCTAGGAAGCATTTTTGGAGTATAATTTACCCTTCCTTTCGTTATACACTCGTTCAGTATCACCCTGTATATATTATTGTGGAGATGTTTTATAGTGGTCGAAATTCGACCATAATTAATCTAAATTATAAGTTTGAACTTTATTGGGGTTCTACTGTCAAAGACTATATTTCTATTTCACAAAGGCTACAATGTTAATTTCCATATTTTTGATAAAATAATTAATTTGAGACTTATTTTGTTGATGGTACTTTTCAGAGCACGGCGGAAAGAAAACATCGTAGGTTTGTTTGCCGTTAAAAATGACAACATTTTGACTATTCCAGTGTGCTACGAAACTCTCAAATATTCCAGGGTTACAACGCGCAACCATCCAAGTATTTTACCACTCACACCATCTTTTAACTTACCATAAAGTAAAAAGGTAAGTAGCAGCCTACTAACGTTCCACTGCTGGGCACAGGCCTTCTCACTTATGAGAGAGGGTTTCTAAAGCATAGAACTACTACGCTGCTACATTGCGGATTGGCAGACATTGTACACAAGTGTCACTCTCATAGTCCGATGTGACGGTAATCCGACACGACCGGAGAGAGATCAGGCGCAGGGCCGACGGTTTAACGTGCTCTCCGAGGGACGTGGATGGAGCACACGGGCCTACGGGCAAATATTGAGAAAATCTTAATCGAAAACTCAATATCGATTTCGAATTGGCTCGACCCGGGAGTCGCCCAGTCCAGGACCTTATGTCTATAGTCGAACATGCTGACCACAAGACTAATTACGTTTAAACTTACCATAAATTCCCTTAATTCTTGTTTACGTTTATCCAGTTGTACCGAGAACTTCCTCTTGACTTTATTATGCGCTTCGATATCTTTTCGTAGAAGTTCAACAAGACGATCTTGCTCTATCATCTCTTGCTCGTGCTTATGGCTAAAAAAAATAAATTGTGTTTACAATATATATACTAACATCTCGCCCCGGGATCGTTCCGGCAGTACTACTTTATAAAAGATCAAAAAAATGTACATAAAATAATTTATTCAATATTTAAGATTTATAATGTCAGTGTCTGAATAATTTTTTAATTTTTATATTGTACGTGTCATTACTTAGAAGATAATATCGATATGATGATACATCATATACAAATAAATTTTTACAAAAATTAGGTTTATATTTCAATCGATTTTGATAAAACCTTGACAAATTTTATGTTTAAAAACTTCCTCGTGAATTACTCTATTGATAAGTAAAAAATGTACGAAAATCCGACAAGTAGTTTTAGAGTTTATGGCCAATAAAGAGATGCGGCGGAGGACTTATAATTGATGTTTAATAATTTGCTAGGATACAGACATTATGAATACATAAAAAACCATTTTATTACTCCGTGAAGAGTTTTTTTTAGATTCCAAACAAATATTTTCTTAAAGTCTTAGACAATCAGTTATCCTTAAAGATACCATCTATCTATTTAGCAAACTTCTTACAAATTACTGAAGCGTGAGCGTATGATAAAGACAGACACAACGACAGCAAGAGAAGTAATTCATAATATTAGTAAAGACTTGTGTTAATTACCGAGTATTTCTAAGCTCGTAGGTCTTGTTATAGATATCAACATCACAGCCTTCGGGACAAATGTTGGGGTCAAGACGTATAGGACCAATGTCACGACTGTCTAAGCTACCCTCTTCTTCCTCTTCGCTTGATGATGAACTGGACTCGGATTCGGACGATTCTGTGAATATATGAAGCGTTAAGACTGGCTTATATTACTGGCATTATACTATACAATTTCTATTGAGTGTTAAATTCAGATATATATCGGACACTGCCTTATTGGTTTAGAGACCAGCTTGTTCGGCTAATGAGGTTATTGAGTTTTCTGTTAAAAAATTGTCATTGTTTGCCCTAAGCTGTGTAGATGGACATGTGCTCCACCCCCGTGTCTCGGTGAGCATGTCCCTCCGGTTGTATCAGATTGCTTTCACATCGGACTATGAGAGTGAAGGAATAGAGAGTGTACTTGTGTTCTGTTCCAGTCAACCCGCCATCAAACAGCGAGGTGCATCTATGCTCTAAAAACCTATTTTCCTATGAGTGAGGAGGTCTGTGCCTAGCAGCGGGACGTTAATGGGCTGCTACTTACTTTACCTTGTATACAACTAAAATATTCATATTTAAATAAATAAGAAATATGAATTACGCCAATTTAAATTTAATATTGATAATAATGACACAACAGTGACTTTTGAGTCAGCTAGTATAGCCATACGCAATGAAAATAAACATTACCATCTTCATTGCGGTCACGTGGTGGACGGTATTTCTTCTTAAATATTCTGCGTAGGAAATCGGCAAACTTATTGTCTTGTACGAGCTTCTTAAATTGCCTCTGTAACTCTTGGCATTCCAAATCCAGCCTCTCCTTCTCTGCTTTATGCTCTTCGATGCGTTGTTTACAATCCAGAATTTGATCGTTTACTCCACGGACCTACACCATTTCCTTAATCTATTATTAAAATGCATTATGTCACATGACAGATAATCTGGTTCTCTTTACACTAGATATATATAGAAAATACACAAAATCAAAAATTCAGTGACATATGATTATGATAAGATGTTATAAGACCACCCTTTCTCGTAATTTTAAAACATACTTTGTAATTTTTTGAAGTAAAAACTTTTTTAGGCGCATTTGACTTGGGGGCTAAGCTGGTGAATGCGTGACAAGAGCGTCATGAAAAGTGTGATCGGGCGAGAAGGCTGTATAAGTTAGTGACGATAGAAAGAGGGAGAGAGAGTTGCGTTTCGTATATTACTGTGAAGGCCAAAGGGAGCGTGAGCACACACATTCTTTCTCTCATAGCCACATTTCGTATATTAAGGACACAGTGCCTATTGTTTGTATCACACTGTACGAGATTTTTATTTACAGGTTGGCTTCATTTTATAAATTAGCTCATACAATGCCCGAAATGTTTTGCAATGCTTCAGTTGAACAATCTTCTTTAGACACAATTTGCTTGGGAAACATAATGAATTTAATACTTCATGGTCTGAAGCATGCTCGTGATTAAATAAAAGTATTTCGAAATTGTAGGTTTGTCCATTAAATTTATGTCTTGTGCATTATAAATTGTAAACAAATATTAAGACAAGGTCATCATAATTACCTGCATCAGTTTGGCATAAACCCTTTCAGCTAGTCTATCTTCGTGCGCTTCAAAACGATTCAGTACAGTCATTTCCCTATGAAGTTGGTACAAATGCAGTTCTAGTAATTGATTTTTTTCCTGTAATATGTTTTACTTGATTAAAATTTACATTATGGATTTTAGCTTAGAATACGTATAAAAAAATGTATTATTTGGGTATAAGGAAGACAGAAGGTCTCTTCTCGGTCTGGTCTCATTTTATTATACTTTTTTTATCACCATCGTAATTATAAGCCTGGCGAACCAGCTACTGAAGCTACCTTCTACAGACCAATTTCGCTTTTATCAGCTATATCGAAGCTCTTTGAAAAGCTTTTGCTCAAAAGATGAAAACCGCTGATCGAAGATAGAAAATTAATTCCTGATCACCAATTCGGTTTTCGTGAAAATAATTCCACAATAGAACAAGTGCATAGGACAAGTAATATCATAGAGAAAACACTTGAAGAAAATGAGTTCTGTTCAACAGTATTTCTAGATGTAACTCAAGCTTTACATAAATCAAAAGTCTCATAGTAGACCGATAAAGTATTTTTAACATTCTCGAAACAAAGGTATAATACAAGAGGCACTAAAAATTTCTTTACAATTACGAGGGTCGTCGTCGTCGTCGGGTCAGCGTCGGCTCCAGCGGCTACCGGCGACACTCTTCAGCTTGTGGGGGTTCCTCTACACTGCGCCGCCCGATGCGGGATCGCCAATCCAGCACCTTCGAGCCCCAATGTCCATCGGTCCGTCGGACTGTGCCCCGCCACTTCAGGTTCGCAATTCTTAGCGCTATGTCGGTATCACGTAGAGAAACTCCGAGCATAGCCCTCTCCATCGCACGCTGAGTAACTCTGAGCTTTCGGATGAGGGCCATAATCAGCGACTACGTTTCGGAGCCGTAGGTCATCACTGGCGACACGCACTGTTCGAAGAGCTTTGTCTTCAGGCACTGAGGGATATCGGACGAAAGTATCTTCCGTAGTTTCCCGAACGCTGCCCAACTGAGTTGGATTCGGCGGTTGACCTCCTTGTCGAAATTGGACCTACCTAGGTGGACTATGTGTCCCAGGTATGTATATTCGTCTACAACTTCAGAGTGCTGAGTTCTCAACGATGACTGAGTGGATTACGAGTGTATTTATAGACAGATGTCTTTATTGTACATTATATAAGAAACAATACTAAGCAAAAAGGATTCGAGATTGCTTTCCTTAGTTGACTATAATTACTTACTTGAACACGTATGCGTTCTCGCTGCAGTTGACGAAGACGTGAATCAAATTTTTGCACTAAAACTTCGGCGTCCACCAGCAACATGTCTTGTTCATAGAGATGCCTATTTATGAGTAATATATATAGCAGCTGACTCAGGAAACGTTGTTTTATCATATAATAACTATTATCGTTATTAAAAAATGGGGTTGGTGATAGAAGGGTAAAAGATTACAATAGTATTCTTTAATGCCAAATTATAAAAATATAAAATTTTGTTCAAAAAATAAAGCAATGTTAAGAGTGGACAACCCTCATCATTTAGGGGTATGAAAGATAGATATTAGCCCATTCTCAGACCTATTGTATATATACACTACTAGCTGAAACCGCAACTTCGTCTGCGTGGAATGTTTTTCGGGTAGCATTTTCATTAATTTAGGCAAATTGTTTCATAAGAAACATACGTATAAATACTTCAATGAGCTATTTGGTATGTAACCACCCACACCGATGACCTCTACTCAGCAAATGGAATATGCCTACCAAATTTCAAGGCTCTACGCCTTAAGTGATGAGTCAATAGTTAACACTCCCGCAACCACCCTTGCGGGTGGAATTTCGTATGATCCGTTCTTAGCTGACCTCTACTCGGCGAAAGGACTATTCCTATCAAATTTCAAACCTCTAGACCTTACGGGTCCAGAGATATCGTGATGAGTCAATATATACCTGGATGTCTCTTTTATATATATAGATATTAGATACAACGACGGTAATTATATATTTTGTCGATATAAAGAACTAGTTGCATGGATCGATAACAGAATTACGTCGTGCCCACGATTTGACATTGTACTCACAATAAAATAAAGAAATAGCGGCGTGGACTTCCTTAAAACTGTGTCGCTATTATTTACAATATGTTATGGTATAAAAATATATATTGTTCATATGTTTTGGACAAAATTCATTGAACATATCAAGATTGTATAAGTATTTCAAATCTTACATTTAGAGATTCTTATAAGGCATATTTTTACCTTTCAATACGTCGTTCTCTTATTTCTATTTCTATAGCTGATGATTCCTGGTCTTGCTTTGGTTTTAACAACTCCCAGGACGCAGTCAGTGGTCGTGATTCTGGATAAAATGTCGTAAACAAGATGTTAGTACAGCTAAATGAAATGATAATTTCATAAAAAATACATTACTTTACTATCATATTGCTACACTTTTTATTGCTGGATTTCTTTAGTGAAGTAATGTATTTTTAATTAAAGTATCGTACTAACATGATTGAGCGTAAAAAATGCAAATAAAATGTTTTGAAAATATGATTTTTTAAAATCAGGATTAATTTTTCCTGTACCATTATCAAAGGTGTCATTAGTACTATCGTCTGTCTTCGTTTTCGGAAGCGGTGTCCTAATACCTTGTACAAACGAAGAATGGTTGTTAGTTACCTGTGATAGGAATGAATTGTGCAACTCTCTGCTGTCGAACTCTCTGTTGTGGATACAGCATTGACTTTCTACGTTCATCGTGTTTTTTCATTGTGGTTCTTCTGTGTCCCGCAGGTATAATTATCTCTGGCTTAATCTAGGAAACAATTTACGTATGAAATAGTTCTAACTCTTCATAAGTACACAGCGAATATCTCAGCTTACGCATTTTATTGTTTCTATATCTGTTGAGTTATCAATGAATAAAAAATAAATATCAAAAATTTTTGTTGTGTAAATGGCTTTTACGGCAAATTAAAAATACTTCAAAGTTTGTATTATTATTCGCCGTAAAACGAAATAATAAATGTATTCGACTTTAAAACTTAACAGAGTTTTTTAGCGCTCTTTTCCAAAAATAATTTCCAAAAAATGTCTGCAGAAATTTTGTAACACTAAATTGATATTTCATATATATCAGATATAATTATACGTCAATTTTAACGGAATAAATTTTAAGTTAAATACATATTTAAAAAAAAACACGAATCTGCTTTAGATCACACTACTGAAGAAAGACGTAACTCTTTCTCTTATATATCACTTTCAAATTTAGTTCGCTTCGCCCGATCACTCTTTTCGTAACGTTCTCTTTATGTATGCATCAGCCTATACCCCAAGTCAAGCGTACATTTGTTATGATAAAAAAAAACGAGTGTGCTTTAGACCACACGAGTGAAGTAAAACGTAACTGTTTCTCTTTTTATTTTCAGTAACTTATATAACCCTTTCAAATTCAGTTAGCCTAGCCTGATGACACTCTCCATAACGCTATCGTCACGCATTCAGCAGATTAATAATTTTTACTTGAAAGAATATCCTCCTCCTTGTTTCGTTTCCTCAGTTCTGAGGGTCGTGAAAACCACCTCTGATGAGCAATTTTCTTTGTATAATGGAACGCCATTTGCCTCTGCTTTCCGCGGCGTGTAAGGCATCGTAGACAGAAGTCTGTAATGTGGTGCGGATCTGATCGGAATGGCATTGGGCTCCGACCTCTTGCTCTTTTGCCATTAACTTTTCCAGTTATCACGAGCTTTTCGAGGTTATCACCCTGTTTCCTGGCAATGTGCCCAAAGCACTCAAGTATTTTTTGGAGGCAGATGGTGGAAAGCCTAAATGTAACATTGAGTTTCTTAAGAATTGATGCTTTGGTCCGATATGCTGTCCACGGTATACGAAGCATTTTCCTCCAGCACTACATTTCAAAGCATCGATGCGATTGCGGTCTGATGATCTCAAAGTCCACGTCTCAGCACCATAGAGAAATATTGAAAAGAGAAGGCTTCGTAATAATCTTATTTTAGTTTTTGAAAAAATATACACAAAATAAAGACAAGATATAAAAATCTCCGTATTTTTTGTTACGGAAAATAAACTTTTTAAATTATTTAGGTAGTTAATGAATTTTTCATAGTAAAATACAAGTGTGTTTTCCTTCAGCGAAAAATATAATAATTTATATTAAACAATTTGTCTAGAATAAGTTTTTATAAAGATAAACTTTTCTGAACTTTGTTTTAACACTAGGCCATCATGGTCCATTGCAAAATTAAATTAACATTTTTGACTTAGGTCGTTAAAATGTATGTAAGTTTTTACTTCTAGGTTTTTCTCTGGAAATTCTAAGTCATCGTCAATCTGAGGCACTGGCGGCGGTGGTTTAGCCAGCTTATGAGGAATCTCAACCCGGATTTCCGTTAGTCGTTTGCCAATTTCCTGCATCTTAGACACCAGCCAGACTTTCTGCTCCCGCAGCTTTAATACATTCTCGTTAAAAGCACGCTTGTTGTCATAAATCTAAAAGGAAACCGTTCAACACGTCCATTTCAACAAGCAATTATTTACAAAGGTTCCTATAAACATTTCGGATGGTTTACATCATTGTATTCTACTAAATAAGCTAATGCTTTTAAGCGTGACTATGATGTTACCTGATCATAACTTAAACAGTTAATAATAGTGAGAGAATATGACGTGCTCATTTGAAAAAGGTAATTTACATCTTGATCGTAGAACTGAAATGCAAACATTTTATTAGGGTCCTGGCTTTTTCGATATTGGACCTCTAGCTTACTAAATAGCCTCTGCTTTAATGTCTCACTAATTAAAAGAAAATTACACGGGGCAGAAGTGAAACCTTCAAAAATGTGGGCTTCAAGATCATGAGACGAATGTATATTATATGTAAATAATTGTAGATCTTAGTAATGGTTTAATGTTAACTCCCACTATGCTTTGGTGGACACGAATGGAGGGGGCAGGAAACAAAGCACAAAGAGAACCACATTTTTTCTCACGTTAAGTCTTATGAATTCATGTGTCTGTTCATTTTACTGTCGCGTTTTCGTTTCATCGCTTTTCAAATTACAACGATGCTAAAGAAGTTTTCAGTTCAAATAATATAAACTACAACATCAGACTTGTCTATATCGCAACTCAACTTTGGACAGATTAACGAAACTACTAAATTTGTCTCTTACAGCACGATTTTTACTATAAAAAAACTCGATAAATGTTTAGAATACAAGTCCGATAATTGTAGATTTCCCTATATATTCATGGGTTAACATTACCTAAAATAAATGAAATACCTCTTTTCTGGTTAAACAAATACGCAGTTGTGTGTTATGACCATGTGGGGCAACGTAATCGGCTTGTGTTTTAAGGACACGATTGCCAATAGTATCCTCAGCTTCTTTAAGTGCTTCGGCCGCGCCTGGTGGCATGGCGTTCGGGTCTGGTTTACGAGACAGGTGTTCTTGCCACTAGAACACAATATTAACACTTTTTGGCTTTTATAAATATATACTGTACTTGCAGGGCGGTGTTACCAAGATAGTGTGAACAAAAGTGTACTATTACTTTGTGATTTTTTTTATTAATAAAAATAAAATGAGTTCGTTTATTAAGTAATAACTTGCAAAGTAAGATAAAGGTAAGGTAAGTAGCAGGCCGATAATGTCCCACTGCTGGGCCTAGGCGTCCTCACTCTTAGGAGGGAGGGTTTTATTCATTCCTTTACTATCATAGTCCGATGTGACGGCAAGCCGATAGTTCCGAAAAGAAATCAGGTGCCGGACCGACGGCAGAACGTGCTCTCCGAGGCACAGAGGTGGAGCACACGGCCAACTGCTCAACTTCGAGCAAATATTGAGAAAATCTTAATAGAAAACTCGATATCGATTTTTTAATTCACCCGACCCTGGTCTTGAACTCAGAACCTCATGTCTATAGCCGAACATGCTGACGACTAGAGCAATGAGGCACATGGAATATAAATGATTATAAATTCTTACAATAAGTCCTCCTATAGCCCATATCAGACCATAATAAATTAAATTTCGTTGCGTGGATAAGCGCTTGTAAAACATAATGGCTCTTTTATCCGACAAAGCATTGGCTTTTGGTGGTAGTACCCCAAAACAAAATAGCCAAACTACACTACTGGTGAAATTGTTACCTCGACAAATTGTATATGATGCCGATTTATCCTCTGGTAATAGTTGCGTAAAGCCTTTTTCAAAGGGTGCGGTGGATTTGGCGGTAACCCAAGTAAGAAAGATGCAACGCGAGGGGGACCCCATGATGTCTTTTTTGTAGCAGCTTTTAACGTAGATGATGCTGTTCTCCTGTAAAGGTAGCGTATATAAGCTTTACTAACATACCAAGTGAACATATTGCAATTTTAATATCTTCCTAACCAAATTTTTCCCCCGGAGGCGAGTATCTCCAATAAGTCAGTGATCCATTCAGAGGATCCTAAACAGACACAGTTGCATTGCTTACTCCCTCATTGTCATTGTTCGAATTAATCATACTGTGACCTAATATGGGTAAAAAGCAGTTTAGATGTAGAACCTCCTGTTTACGTTTAAAACAACATCAACTTCTTAACTCCGCAATTATGCCGGGTTTTCCTTTTCATTCTAATCCGGTAATATTGATACCACAAAAACCCACTCAGCCACTGAGTTCCACTCAGGATTTGAATCCGATTACTTAGAAATTGTGAAGCGAGTACTGTCTGCATCGGGAATGTGATAACCAGGACCACCCTGACAAGAGTGACGCGACAAAGAAGACTTAGGAATTTTTGGATATCGAGCTGACAACTAGAGCGCCAAGTTGCCCAAACTATATGTCATAGTTTCGATAAGTCAATAGCACTTGCTGGTACTGTATTACTTTAATTATAAAGAGAAAGTTTAGAATTAAATTATATATCAACATACAATATATTCTTAGTAAGAAATATCTTTGTTTCATCATACTTACCTTTTTTCCGATTTAATTAACTCGAACAAATTCAAATTCCTGATGTAAGCATGAAAAATAAAGAGCTAATATGTATCCAAGAAATTATGGTAAATTTTAGGTCAATAACTTATTTTATGTCATTGAAGTAGTCTTTAATTAATTAAGAAAATAGTTTCACGGCAATATTCTTCAACACTGTACACTAATTTCCTCGATTATCTCATTAAGCTAATTAACCTACATGGTTAATTTGATCGTGCAGCCTCAGTAAATATTTTGAATAGACAAGACAAAATAATTCTGCGTGACGATGTACCTTCCTCGTAAGGATGCCTCGGCCATTTTCTGATGAACTTCTTCCAACTGACAATAGAATTCCCTTGAAAGATTCTTTTGCCGTAATGGCCTGATCATTATTTCCGGATCTCTAAATAAATAAAAATTATTTTAAGACTAGAATTTTGTGTTATTAGAAAGGTGTTGTTGAACCATTAGTCGCCCGCTCAGATCCCACATCTACAGATTGGCAAAAAAGCAAACATTATCGGGTTCTATAGTAGCATTACCAAACATTATCCAAATTTTGATTAAAAAAAAAAAAGAAAAAGTGTACAGAAGCTCTTCTAATTAACGTTATAGCAGAGGTGATCAAAACCTTCACATAGGAAGGTGGCCGTGGAAGACATACAATGACTAAAAAGAGGCAGGAAAGCCTATGAAGTTTAATCGAATGTAGATCTACAATCTGCACCCAAAATTAAGTAGTTCTTTATGAGCGCAAACTCATTTGGGCTGACCAATACAACGCCTAAAGAATGGCTTAGTGTGATTATAAAGCCAGCTTTTCCTATCTCCAGACCTTTGACAGTTTCGTGATACATCACAACAAATAAATTAAAATAGTTATAACGCCTCGCTCGTATTCATTAAGGACGTGCTACTTTTCCGTTTATAGCACAATATTACAAGCAATTGTCGGGAACTACAACAAAAGGTTGAGTTATAGAACAATTTAGGCTGTAATATTTTTATACATACCTGATAGCTTTCAATGTAAATGGGAAAACGTCAAGTTGTATGATATTTCTGGAGTGCATTTTATGAAGAGCTAGGTCGGAAGCTTCTAGTTGATGAGCCAGTTTGCGACGAGTTAAAGCTTTAAGATCATCCAGTTCCCTTTCTTGCACGACCAACGGGCGTGGATCAAGTGTTACGTCCATTTGTTGCGAATACGGAAGTAGTCGATTTCTAAGGGAGTGATGTTTTTAGGATCATAACATTGACTTAAAGATAACCATTATTTTTTACTTACCAAGTTTCTAAATGTAATCATAAATACGAAAGTAAGTGTTTGCCTGCCTTTATTTTTCTGTTAAATTTCACGCCTAAAACTCAAGAATAGATAGATAGTAAATAGATTTGTATCTAACCCAATTTTCCCATGGAGACAGAAAATTCATTTGTTTCCGGTCACATCACAAATTTGTTTTCGCCCTAAGTCTTTATTGGGACTAGAAATATCAGGCTTGTAAGCAGTGAACTTTATAGAGGTCACTTAGGTAATCGTAGTCAGATTTAGATAGTTTATATTACATAAGATGGTAAGAATATTTCATTATATTCTGATAAATATAATAATACGTTTATTTTCAAATTGTAGCTTTACTTACGCTTTAATCAGTTTACTATATTCAACAGTAAGTTCGGCCAGCAGATCGCGGACTCGTTTCTTGTGTGCATTTGCTATAGATATCATTTTATCGTACTCCTCTTTCTGCTTAAGTTGTTCATGAGACATTAGCTCCCCGTCCACAGTGCTAGGTTCTTTTACTCTGTCAACTTTCTGTAATTTGATATTAGAATCAAAATTAAAACACGCTTTGTTAGTCATTTTATTTAAAATTCGACTTTCCACTAAAGAAAACTTACAGGCAACTCTTTCAGTTTTGGCGAAGCCGCTGTTTCTAGTAATGGCTCTGTGAAGTTTATCATGTACGAAAATATATTGCCATCCTCAGCACACGTATACAAATGTCTGAAAAGACAAATAATATTAAGCAAAACACTAACCATTGTGATTATTATTCAATAAATTTTTCTCTTACTTTCCATCAGAACTAAATTCCATACAGGTTATAGCTCCAGTGTATCGATCGTGCATCGGGAGGTAATAGTTGTCTTCGAAATCTATGCGTGGAGTTGGTTGTTTCTGAAATTAATACCTGAATATAACTGTAATTTTACCTGTCCTGATGTGGACAAGTTAGAAATGCCTATATCTTATCTTGGTCTGTCTGTGACCTACGAAACCATCAAAAACATGACGGACACCTGATATCAAGTGACTATCCATGATGTCAGAAGCAACACAAAATACGCCATCATGTTTTTATTGCATTCAGACTAGCGCTTAACCATCTAGTAATAATAATGAATTGGCTTCTAATTGCCTTCTATCCAGTAGCATATCCGAAGTCAATTATGTTTATTTCGGCATGTCTGTGTTCGTCGTATAACATTAGCCGTAGTACAAGCCAGAGTACGAATAGAACAAGGACAGCGTTACACAAATAAAAAAAAACACTTCGTTCAATACGCTTAATCATAACACCAAAGGCGTCAATGTGTGAGTGGTCTAGAGTCTTGTTTATAATGCTTCGATTACGATAATACTTACTTCTTCTTTGGCAAGACGTCTTCCTTTGAGTTTCTTCAATAATTTTTGTTGAGCTAGTTTCCATATTAAATAGTGTCGTTCAGGATTATCTTCTTCTTCAGTAGGCATTCGAACCATGCGTATATAGCCAGTGTTTGTTCCCACAACAAGGTAGCGTCCTTCACATCTTTAACATAAGAAGTACTTATTTCTAAATACTTTAAATTGAGGAAATAGAAAAGGAAGCGTAAGCTTATGGACCGTCTATTACTGGATATAGGCTTCTTTCACAATATACGATACCTGTTCTGCTTTTAAATTAATTGGGATTAATTTTATTAAAAAATATTAAACTACTACAACTGAATCAATAAATCTAGTAGTTGCAGTTATGCTCTATATCATATCACAGCTGCTTCATTTTTTTTTGCAAAAAAAGAATGTATTATAAATGTTTTCTACAGTATTTACAAATGGATATAGTAAGTCATGAGAAAGTTTATGGCTGACTATAAAAAATTCGTCTCAAGTTGTTTATACATTAGCGATCCCCCCATGCCCATGGCAAGCGGTACTCGTATTGTATCGGATTCAGCACGATTGTTCTTGTAAAGTCTTTTAGTTAATTGAACGTACACAAATTTTAAAGCAGTTATATCTTCCAGCCAAGCTCCAGGGAAGGGTCCGTATTTAAGAATCTTATTGTGTTTCGGTTTAACTAGCAGCAAGGCACCAGTACCTTGCTGCACCACCCAAATACCTTCTTCACAGTATTCAGCCCAAGTAATAGTCGTTCCTGGTACGTTTTCAGCCTCCTCTGAAAATGCCAAAAACATTTAAAATTTTAACTATCCTGCGAACTGTTAATATTTCAGCAAAAGCAAGAGCGGTCTTGGTACAAAGTAATGGAATAGGAGAATTAATATAGACATTGTATTAAAGATTTTTAAATACAATTAGAGATAAAGACAAAGTTTATATGTGTGATGTGATGCGCATAACAAATGTTTTACGTTGTCAAAATATTGACTAGGGCAGCAACAATGTTGAGCTGCCAGGCAGTCTAGATTAGAGCAGGACAAAACAAGAACACCTAGGCTATCTAGGTCTTACTAATTTTATTACGTACAAATAATTTGTCCAATCGGAATCAGACTTGGAACCACTGTTAGTGCTGAAAGTATTACCACTATTAGCATTAGCATTTGCAAAATTTACCTAGTTGTATTTCTCCTATCCATTCCTCTTCCTCTTCGTCTTTGTCTTTATCACTTTCTCCCTGAGCTTTTAAAGCTTCTTCGTCAATACTAGCAAGATCTTCTTCTGTTGGAAATGGTCTGTTACGCATACTAAAAATATATAAATATTGTAAGTGATAGTTCTTAAGTGATGTCACTATATTTCCCTTATCGTACACTTAGTAAAACAAAGTGAATTAGTTTTAAAAGTTTCATCATTAGATACTTTTAAGGTATCTTTTATAAATATTGGGGACGCAGAAGGATGATCTTCAAAAGTCCACTGTTGCAGCACGTGCCATCGCATAGTACTATATCATTTATATGGTTATTAAACATTCACAACTTAAATTAGCCATGGACTTGCATTATTAACTTATCATTTTACTGCTTTTAAGCTTTAATCCACAGGAAATTCACAACTTTAAACATGATTCCCTTATTACTATTGTTTCATTAATTTATTAAACGTGCGATTTGTTTCTTATTTCAGATGTGACTTACAAGTACTTTTTTACGAGTATCTCGTCATAAGACACGAACTCTTGTTTGAAAGTGGTGATCTCAGTATAGTCCTTGACAGTAAGCTCAGGTAATAGAGCTTCAATAATGATGCCGAGTTGTCCACATAAAAGAAGAACTCGTTCCTAAAAATAAAAAATAAAAATACGGGAGTCTTAAACTTTAGCAACTATTTCATAAATGGGTATGGATACTATGAATATACTTATTGTATATTGTAAAAAAGCATATGTCTGTTAACTTCTGGAGTCTGACTCAACTGGTAAATAGCCGATAGACAAATAGATAGGCTACTTCAGGTGAGTAATTCTCAATCAAAAACTTATCCAATTTAGATGATGTTTAGTATGGGAATAGATAAAAACAAAAGTTTATGAAAGATATACAAAATACACTATTATAAATGAGAAACAAGTGTCACTGTTAAAGTTCCCAAATCTATCTATATCAAGTTAAAAGTTGTGTAGTTTGATCAAATTTAGTACAAAATCAGTAGAAATTTGAGAAGAACACAGGGAATACTAATTATAAATAGAAAAAAAGTCTCTATAGTTATATATAAATAAAAAATTCTATGACCTTTATGTTAGGAGAGAGAAAGGAGAACTTTTAGTTGGAAGAGTGGAGATAAGGAAAACTTTTGTACAACTAATTAGTTTGACTGAAAATTCACTTAACAAATCTTACATTAATAATAAAATAACTCACTTCATTAGGTTTCCAAGTCATAAATGACACGTTGTTTGGTGTTTGTATGAATCCAAGTCTGTGAAGAGTAAATGGCGTCCCCAGTTCTAGACGATACATGAATATCGTACAGTCTTGCCCGCAGGTTACCAAAAGTGTACGTTGTTCGTTTATAGTTATTTGAGTGATAGCCTTTGAATGAGGTTTCAGCAACTGCAGCGTAGGTAAGATACATTGAGGGCATGAACACAAGAACGACCTTACCGATATTTTGTATTTAAAGCCAATAATCTTCTGATGTTTTTAAAAATACTAATAAGAATGCAGGCTCTCAATCTCAGATCTCATCGCAGGCAGAATCTCAATGTTGACTTTAAATACACATCATTATATACACTCGTATATTCAATAACCTTTATAAAACCTTGCAAAGTAATTTCCGTAATCATTTCAGTCATTATTGAATTTGGCCATTGGAGAGCTTTTTATCAAGTTCTAGATCGTGATTTGTACATTTTCTTACTGTAGTAATATTTTTAGTAGAGAATTTATAGTTTTTCAAATTCACTTTATATCATAACTAAATAAAAACTGTTATTGAGACTATTTTTGTAAAATTTACCGATATCAAGTCCATGACATCAGCGTTGACTGAATCTTCACTGTGTATTGTTAGTGCTGAATGCACACGTACTTCTATTAAGGAAGATTGTGCTTGCAGTCTTTCTGGATGTACTAAGAGGATTCTCATAATACCATCCGCGAAGCCAACTAGAATAACGCGTGACGTTGCATCAACCTAGAAAAACACATCATTGTAAATAGTAAAGAATAAAACATTTTTTTCCCACCATTGATACCGCGATCTGAAATATACATATCATTTTTATAAATACGGTCGTTCATAAATTACCAAAGAAATGTATTGATTAGTTTGAAGACGTGGATTATCGTTGCGATGAGAAATTCACACTAATATCAAAGACATATTATTAAACAATAAAAGTCAACCGAAATCTTCGTGGAATATTGCATAAATTCAAAAGTTTGAGCAAAATAAATACTGAATAAATAAGAAACAATAGCACGTAATAAAACTAAGTTGAAGATCGCATGAATGTGGATTGACTGCCACATAGATCTAGCACCAATTTTGTAGGTTAAAACCATGAGTATAGCTCTTTGTTTCTACCACAAGTCCTGCGTAGTATTCCTTCCGATTGTCTCGAACTATCGTGTCAAGAACTCGCAACGGAGAGGGAAAAACCAAAAAAAATTGTCCCTGAGTTTGAATGTTATAGCTGAATGACAATTTAAGGTTTTACTATGGTTTATGTGGCTTAATCTTATTACGACTTACGTCTGTTGGAGGATATAACAGACAAGTCACAGCGGCTTGAAACTGGTATCTCGCAAGAAGAGTATGTGTCTCGGTATTATAAGCTTGTAGAGCTCCATCTTCTCCAGCCGTTATGATGATGGGGTGAGTACGTAAAGCTGCCATGGCGACAACACCGCCGGCATGACAAGTCATGACTTTACGATGATTGCATTCTAATTTGTCGATTTCCAACTCGACTGTCCAAACACCGCCATTACCATCCTAAAAAAATTAAACTTCGTTAATGCCCTATATTCGCAGAACCGATGGACGTTGGGGCCCGAAGGTGCTAGAGTGGCAGTCTCGCACCGGAAAACGCAGCGTCGACTGATTCCTTACCAGGTTGATCGATGACATCAGGCGGGTCGCAGACGTTGGATACAAGCGGCGCAAGATAGGGCCCAGTGGAAATCATCAAGACAGACCTTTGTCTATTGGTTGGGACGACGTCGACGACGACGAATGCCCTATACACATTTTGAATGCCCAAATCCCGATATCCGACGTTAATTGATATTAAATATATTCTTTTTAGGGGCAAAATTTATTGCCAATACTTATGTGTATCGCTCTTGTAAACAGTTATTTTAACATTATCTTATTTTCTCATTTCATTCTTTTGTTTTTGACAATTAATATAGTTCTATTATGTGGATGTCATGTTTTTAAATGGGAAGTTTATTGGTGAATGTTTGTCTATTTCTTTGTAGTGTAGTTATTAGAAGTGTTTCCGAAGTAAAGTATGAGATATATTGGCTGATTATTTTATCACGATTGAACTAAATCAAATGTAAAATACAAAATGTTCAAACCTCTAAGCTTATAGGTTTGTTGTCCCATTCAATATAGTATATATAAAGTATAGTTACATGCATTTAGAGATATATGTCAGAAGTCATTAAGAATGGACAATTTTGGATTTTCTTCCGTGCTAATTATTGTATGTTTAAATATTAATACAAGGGCCAGTAGCAACTGTATATAGTTAACTAATGCATGTTTGCCATAGTTATCTATATGTATAATACGAGTAGATGACACGAATTCTTCATATAATGTAACATTTTATTTAACATTCATATGAAAGATTGGCGTGATCTATTTTAATTTCACAGAAGACTAATTTATGGACACTTTAATAAAGTTTTAAAGTAACTGAATGAATGGTATTTCAACGAACTACTCTGAGATAACATATATAACGAAAATCTTGAACTGAATTAACAGGAATATTTCAAAATGAAGATATACTTACTTGAGCGTACCAATACATGTCCTTTTGGTGTTTCAAGCACATTATCTGACAGCCGGGAACCTGTAAAAGAGATATGAGCCGTACTATTAAAATAAAGCTTTTGTTTTAACTAAATGTAATTAAAAATAAACAATTTTTGCCCAATTGCCAATATTTTTAAAGAACATGACATTAACATTTGCGGAAGAGAAAAATCAGGAAAAAATAAGAATTTATCCAAATTTGGAATACTTTTTTGTACATTCATTTAATAACTTTTTTAATTGTATTTAAAGTTGATTTAAAATTTCATTTCGATAAATAACTCGTACGTTTTATTTTTATTATTTTTATTGCTGACAGATTACAGCTTGTCTATAACAGTCAATAAAAATAATACACCTCACCTCACCTGATGGAATGTGATGGACTTTAGGTTAAGGTTTTTAGTCAACATCGTATCAGAACGCTGAGTTTTTTGGAAGACGGAACTTCCGTGGTAGGCCAACTAACCATCATCGAAGACTCCAAAAAATCCATCTATCTATCTATCTCACTTAGGCAGTGGATCCTTACAGATCTTTTATATCATTTAGTCGCCTCTTATATCTTTAAACACTGAATACAATAATTTATGGATAGGCGCTTTAGATTGGGAGCTGTTATAGCCATTTAGTTGTGGATGGGCTAATCCCAGTAGACTCATTCGGGTCCTGGCTAATGCATCGCATTCGCACAGTAGGTGTCTCATACAGCAATCCATAATCAAACAAATTAGCAAATGCGTTTTATAAATGCTAACGGAGTATCCGCATTACTGCACATCTGAGGACGTATTACAAAAAAATTACAAGTGTTTCGGCAACTGGATTGAGTTCAACGAAGGGGTCATCTTCGGGAGGATCAGCTTGCTCCACTGTATCCCAGTACCAAGCTCGTACGTAGCCGTCACGAGCAATCGTAGTCACTTCATCCCCAGCTGGGCTCAGCATGAACTGAACCTGAGATATACAACAAATCATAACATTTACAAGATAACATTTGACGTAATCTCTTTTGAGAATAGAAATGATGATGTAATAAACGCTTGGTGGTTTCTTAATACCACAGAACAGAAGCGTGAATTTTACCAAGGCGAGTTTAAAAGGTAAGGTAAAGTAAGTAGCACACCATTAACGTCCCACTGCTGGGCACAGGCCTCCTTGCTCATAGGAGAGAGGGTTTTTAGAGCATAGACCTACCTCGCTGCTGCACTGCGAGTTGGCAGGCATAGTACACAAGTGTACTTTCATAGTCCGATGTGACGGGTATCCGACACGACTAGAGGGAGATCAGGGGCAGGATCGACGGCTTAACGTGCTCTCAAAAGAGTGTTACATAGCCGGGCGTGACGATCTAGACTTAATGAGCCTTGCGGTTGTTTCGACAAGATATTATTTGAAAAAAAAAAACTTTAAGATTAATGAAATTAAAGCGGATGATTTTATTTTTACAACCTAATTAAATATATTTACTCAACGTTGCATTTTATGAACGAGTATTATTATATTATGCACATTATTATCTCTCTGGAGTAATTATGATGCGTTTTTAGGAATAAATAAAATCTATACAAACAATTGGAGCTTTATGACAAGTTTTCCTTCCGCGTTGGGTGACTTCCAATTTGACAAGACCTGCTTCCCATACTAGAACATTTCCCCATTCACAACCGGACAACACCTGCAATAATATTATAGTTTACATAATCTACACTTATATTGATACTGCTAAAATAAATTATATAATCCTGTCTTTTAGTTAAGGTTTGACGTTAATTTGCATGAATTTGAATAGAGGATTAGATGGAATTAAGGTCGGCGATGCTTGTTTGAAGGGAATATAATAGGCGATAATTTTTTCACTAAAATTTAACTGATTCTCAGACCCGATATGCAAACAAAATTTCATGAGAATCGGTTGATCCATTTCAGAAGAGTTAGGCTACAAACACAAAGATATTCATTTACTTACTTTTTCGTCTGGCATCGGGTACACTCCCAAGACATCGCATATCTCCGTCTTACCAAATCTTCCTAACTCACCTTTTAATTTAAGACCCGTAAATGTGTGGGCCATCTTCCACATTTTTATATGGGCCGCACCTAAGAGGTAAAATAATTGTAAATCAAGCAGGCCTTTACAGGACTTTTGAACCGTCGAATACAAATTATTCCACACATTAATTAATAATAATCATACAATAATATGAATGTCCTAAACGCAGTGTATTAATATTATTGCTATCTGCAATGTAAAATATATTGTATAATATGCACTTAAGGAGCAAAATAGGGCGCGACATAATTTCGCGGGTGAGCATGTCCTATTTTTCTCCCGTGGTGCGGATGCGATTTTTCTTAGATTGGGACGGAAAGTTGAACCTCTTCGAGAGGACCTTTTATTAAATAACGAAAAATTTAACTATCCTTTAGCGTTGTAAAGCTGCTTTTGACACGTTTCTTTGTCGCTAGAAAATACATTTACGCACCCCGCCTGTGAGACAGACGAGAGTGTGGGACTCGCCTGTAGTACCAGAATACCCACTAAAACCCAGCGAAGCCTTCGTCATTTTTTGAATGGAAGGACGACAGGTTGATAAATCTCCGTCTCGTGTTGCCTATTCCCCTCCGCCGGGGATATTGTGCCTCGACTGTATTCGTCCTCTCTCGTTGCCGTGCCTCCTTCAACGACTCCTCAAATGACAGTTTCGTAGAAGGTGGCAACAGCATTCCGGGCACGCTCGCTGACAAGCATTGTATTTATAATACTTGCCAGTGAGAGGTCCGTACCAATCAACGACGTCAGAAGATTTCGCTGAGGTCCCAAAGCTAGGCATTCTGCCACCGTGTGTTGCGCTGTGTCTATAGGACCACCACACTCGTGGCAGGTGGCCTAAGGCTCACAAGCATCGATTTCGTGATATGACTGGTTAGCACCTGCACCAGTCGGTATGAGAGCAATCCCAGATGTCTTTCCACCCATTGCTCCAAGTGAGAGTGGAATGCCCTCACTATAGGGTTTTTTACACGTTGAAAAGTAAGTCGTTGCTAGGATAGGGAGAATAAGTCAGGAGCATGCCCGCTAGTTAAAACTAACCGGGACAGAACGAGGCACTTTTGTCCTACATACAAAAACAAACTTTTTACCCCGCAGTGAGAACGCAGTGAAACTCTTTAGAATCACCATTAGCTTTTCCGGTTGTAACTAATTTATCACACGTTCGAAACTCTGATTCTACTGAGAAGGATCCGGCAATAAACTCTTTAGTAAATAAAATATAGATATTAATTGACTTTATGCTATATAACATTTAACTACCGTGACTCAAACTGGAACCAAATTTTAAACATTTTACTATAATTGGAGAGACCAGTGACCAGCAAACATTACATACTCGTATATAGTAACATTTTTTCTGCTTATTCTAGCTATAGTTATAGACTAAATTTTATTTATGTTTCACAAGGTATTAAAGCTTTCAAATTTACAAAGAAAAGCTTTGGCTTTGAATTATTTATGCAAAGTTATAAGTTTTAGTCTCAAAGGCATATAAATACTTTACTCGCGGCCGTATACAAGATAAAAAATTAATTTAAACATTCACCAGCAGTTGTTAGTTGTCCGGGACAATATGGTGAAAACATGACGGTGTTTACATCAAATGTAAACGCACTAGTACGTAATAGAATCCTGTGACGTTTCCAATTCCAAATAGTCAAATTATAATCCGGCTCTTTTCCAACAGAAGCCAATAGTTCGCCATCAGGGCTAAAACAAAAAAAACCATAGTTATTGGTAAATTGTTCCGGATTGTGCCATACAAATTTTCGATAGGTACAAAAGAAATACAAAATGAGAATCGACATTTTGCATGTTTTTTTGTAAATAATCACATGAATAAAATGAATAAAGGGAATGTTGTGGTATAAAAGAAGATGTAGTGACTAAAATTGAGAAAGGTATGGTTAGATGGATTGAGTACGTAGAGAGAATGAATGAAAGGAGACTGACAAGAAGGATTTATGAGTCAAGAATGAATGGGAAAGTTGGAAGGAGAAGACCAAGGCGAACGTTCCTGGACCAAATCCAGGACATTTTAAATAAGGGCCAGGTCATGAGTACTCTAAACCGACGAACGAAGGAGATATACAAGGCTCGTGGCAAGTGGATGGACGTGGTCTCTACCTACCCCTATGGGAATGAGAAGTGATCCTTTGTATGTATTTATGTAATAAAGATAATTTATTGCTAGTAGAACCATGCGACACATTCCAAATAAATAAATTGTTAGTCTAAGCTTAAGTTCATTTTATAAGATTTAAAATCCATAAAGATACCTGAAATCAAGAATAGAATAGGCGTTGGATGTCCCGTCTCTTAAAACAGCATCTATGTCCATTTGAGGCCAAGTATAAAGCAGTATAATGGGATCCCGTTCACTTTCTCTACCTTCTGCGATTGCTATGCGGTAATTTGGATCTTTTCTGTAAGACTACTTAAAATATTATAATTTAGGTATCATAGTATTTAAGATATTTGGCCAGTTCAAGGTGCGTATAATTTCTATCGGCATCTAATTGAACAATGTCTTTTCTTATCTTAATCTTTGTGTTATCTCAGTTGTTATTTATTATTATTTGTAACGTATAATAAATGCTTGATTAGTATATAGTTTATATAGTTGATTTTTATTACTTATTAAGATTTATAAATCCCTATATAATTATTATCTAACTTGATCCGTTTAGTCAACGTAACCTAAGTTTTGAAAATAATTGTTGTTTACCAGTCTCTGCTTCATTTTTCATCGGTTTATGCATTCCTGATTAAATGGACTATCTAACCTTAAAAGGCTATTGAAATTAAATGTAGTCACTATTGATATTAGCGCTTTCAACCAAATCAACAAATTGTTTAGCCTTAAAATATTGGTCCAGGTGTAATTTTTAATGAAATACCGTAACTGCTCCGACTGATCCACCAGTAGTACTTCGCCGAAACCAGAGCTGTTTTGTATTCACATCCATAAATGTAATGATGCTACCAGCAGCCCAGCACACCACGGAGTCATCGCAAGCACACAAGTTGAAGTATTTTTGGCAATTGTAACCATATGAATGTCTTAGTGTTGATAGGAATGATTCAGGTTTTAACACGTTTTTTTATCATAAAATGATGAATGTCTGACAATTGAATATACTTATAAAAAAGAAATAGTGAATAGGTTAATGTATTCAGATAAAGACGGCGATGTTGATCTATTTTGCTTGGAAACTACCGTTTTATTCATATTTAAATATGGAAAATTAGTTAGGAAGCGATTCGAAGTCCTTATTCTTGAACGTGATACGTAGTAGTACCGCTGCTTTTCAAAAAGAATGCGTTTCGGTACGATTATGTTACTTAAAGAAAGCAAAAATCATTAAGAGATAAATTACATTTCAGGTTTGTCCGTTACCCTTTAAGACTGCCTTATCATGAGGTAGAATCAGCCGAGCTAATTAATTTGAATGCAATACAAAAGTAAGAAAAGGATACTCAAACTCGAATAAATCAAGTGGTATAGTTGAATCCAAGCTGTTCACGGCACCAGATACAAAGTCGTCTGCATCGTACTCTGTAAGTACCGATTCTTCCTCTACTGACTCTTCTGCTACTTCTTCGGGAACAGCTTCCTCGACAATTTCTTGCTCTGGTGTTTTTTAGATAAGTATAAATTAATTTACCTATGCTAGTTAATATATATTAATATGTTATAAAAGCTAAAGTAACTCTGTCTTACGTACTTGAACCGATAAATGTTGTTAAAAATATATAAGGGACCGCTGGAAAGAGATGTAGACAAATAGAGGAATTCCTAATGGTGTTGAAATAGAGATGTAGCTATAAACATTGATATTTAGCAAGTTAATGATCAAATCGGAAAAGAAATGCCAGATAATTCCTTGAAGAACACGTAAAACCGTCAGACTGGCACTTGACTTCGCTCTGGTCTTGTCTAATCAGATTGTGAAGGAATACTTGAATATATAGGGTTGTGTTTCTGCTCTTCTCTTCCCTTTGATACTCTTAGCACTAATGGTTGCTTTCTGAGATTGATCATGTACATAATGCGGTCAGACAGACATAAGGTTTTGTTTAACTATAAAATGTAATCAATAGTTGCTAAGATGAGCAACTAGAAAATCTAAGAAACAGACAATGTTTTTGTTTATATAAAAAAAACATATATTTAACTCTTTTCATAGATATGCAGATCTTTTAGCCCTTATTTACTTACAAATAATAAAAGTTTAAGATAATATATGGTTTAAGACATTTATTTCCAAAAAGAATATATATTCACTTACATGGAAACTTATATTATATATAAATAATATTCACTTACAGGCTAATACATAATAAAAATTTCTGCACTTTCGTTGATACATTTGTGTAAACAATCTTATTACTATTTAAAAAAAGAACAATAATTTTTTTGAGGTGAACCAATAGTAAATTACACAAGTTATTAATATACAGTAAAACAAAAAAAAAAAAAACAAGGTCATTAGTGTAAAATATTGAAGTTGCGTAACTGGATGTGACAAAATAATAATTAGTTGAGTTTTTAGTAAAAGCTATTTATTTAATAGGTAAAATTTTAATTTTTTTTTGAAATTTATTATACTTTTGGTTTCCTTAATAGCAATGGGTAGTTTATTATATATTTGAGCACTTTCAAACGTAATATTTTTCTTGCCATAATTGGTTCTCGATTGCCGTAGAGTTATATTGTTTGAACTTCTTAAACGTTTTAAAGACGGATTTGTATTTCTAGTCGTGAAGCTTATATTTGTATGAAGTTCTTTATTTATTATTTTTCGAATAAGAATGCATGTATTGTATTTGTAGCTATCACTTATGTTCATTAGTTTGGTTTCTTTATATATCTTTTCTGTCGATGTAAGGAAGTTATAGTGGAATAGTACTTTTAGTAGTTTGTTCTGGGCTGTCTGTATAATTTTAAGATTAGTTTTGGCTGCTGAGCCCCATATTTGAATCAAGTAGTCTATATGCGGTTTAACGAGGGAGTTGTAAATTATGTAGCGAACTTTATTAGGTAAACAATTTGTTATATGGCGAAGAGCTCCAGTTAGAGATGTTAATTTTGATTTTATACTTTTAATGTGTGGTTTCCACGTTAGTTTGTCATCCAAAATTAAACCTAAATATTTTTCACAATCTGACCTGATAATGGTGGTATTATTAATTTTTAAGGGTTCAAAGTCGTTAATTTTCTTATTTTTGGCTGCAAATATTACATAATGTGTTTTGCTTATATTTAGCGTAAGTAAATTGCATTGGAACCATACATTAAGTAAGTTAAGGTCATTCTGGGCGTCAGTAATTATATCTTCTATTTTGTTTCCGTAATAAAAAAGTGTGGTATCGTCGGCATATAGAGATAGCTCTGCTTTAAGTCCAAGTTTACTAATGTCATTAATGTAAATCAGAAAAAGTATAGATCCAAGGATTGATCCTTGCGGAACACCGTAATTTATAGGTTTCTGTGAGCTTTGATGATCTCCTATCTTAACCACTTGATAGCGATCACTTAGATAAGACTCGAAGATTTTGTAAGCGCTATCAGTTATACCAATGTCTTTTAGTTTATTGAGTAAAATTTCATGGCTAACGGTATCGAATGCCTTTTTTAGATCTATAAATATTCCTAGAGCTATTTTCTTTTCATCAATATTATTTTTTATTTTTGTTACTAGATCAGCTGTGGCTGCTAGTGTATTAGATAATGGTCTAAATCCATATTGTTTTTGGTATAGAAATTCTATGGAAGTTAAATAACATTCTAATCGATTGTAAATAATTTTTTCAATGATTTTTGATATAACTGGAAGCACAGAGATGGGACGATAGTTGTTGGGATCGGATTTAGTTCCAGATTTATATATAGGGGTGACTTTAGCAATTTTGAGCGAGGACGGGAAGTCACCTTTTTCTAGACAAGTATTTAAGCATCTAGTCAGCTCGTCAACTATAACATTTTTAATGGTTTTTATTGTTTTAGTGTTTATTTTGTCAATTCCTGAGCTAGTGTTATTGGTCATTTTATCGATAATTTTAATAATTTCATTTGTTGTAATTGGTTTTAATTTGCTTAGCCCAAAATTAGGGTTCTTCGCGTCAGGTGTGGCATTTGTATATATTTTGTTATTACAGTAATTTTTGTTAATAGATTCCATTTTAGTTAGAATATCGCATTAAATATATTGGTATTATTAGCTAATTTTACCAGTGAATATGAATTTCATTTTGAGTAATTACATACCCTCTCCATGCTCCCCTGCCAATTCTTCATCAGCCATAACTTTAAAAAGAAAAGCTTATAAGCTTTAGTAATTTAATGAAGAAAACGTTAAAGAAAGCGATCGACTTAATAATAAAGTAGAAACAATTTCGTTGCTTAGTTACAATTTTATTTTAATTTAGAATTTTTTTAACAACTCATCAGCCATTACTCTTTTCACAAATATTACTTATGAAGAGGTTTTTGAAATTGTTTGCTAATCTACGAACAGGCTAACTGGATTTTATGGAAGTTTAGCTGGCAAGTACTTCATGTTATTAGGATTACGTTAAGATGTCTGTATAACAGTGTACACATAGAGGAAGTGAAAGTTTCTTGACTGATATTGTATTTTATTCTATAATAGAATTTAATTTACTATTCATTTTGTGTATAAGTATTCTTTAGTAATGTCTTCCAAATAAAGTGCTTCCATTAAAAAAGGAGTAATGAATTTAATTATGTTTTATTTATTATATTGTCTGATAACTAAGATGCCTTTAAAGTTTAGTTAAAATAAAATTACCTAAAATTTGACGTCCTAGCAATCATATAAGAATAGTAATAAAATTTATAATTTTTACTTGAAAAATATGACTGTATAGTCTATAACTTGTGTCGCTCTTGCTTTAAAAGACAAATAATGATTTAAATTTATGTACTTATTCTTATTCCCACAACATGATGTCACAAAATTCTCTCAGACTGTGACTGTATCTGTCGACTAATAATTTATGTAAGCAAAATCCCACCTTGAAATTATTTTTTTTAATAATTTTTAAATAACAAATATTTATATATTACTACTGCTATTGTTACTTTAATGCTATTGTTATTTTAAAATGTCCTTTAAGTCATATACTTAAAGTTTATTTTTGTTTACAATTTTTTGTAATAAATTATTGTTTGTAATCTGTAGTCGACTGTCATCAACGTTATCATATCATATGTTAACTTTATATTTGTCAACAACTTGAATGTCATGATAAAGTCTACCTCCAGATTTATTTGGACTTTAGCCCAAGTTTTCAGATTATTGTAATAAAGATATTACTATGTCACAACCACATAGAAAAGCTGTACTAAACCTGTATAAAACGGTATGTTAAATATTTAGTTATATAACAAGAAAAGCAAAAACAAACAACACAAGAATCAAGGATAATCTGGTGACCACCGTTATTTAGGCAACAACAGGCTTTTTATTAATACTGACAGGTTAGCGCTTGACTGTGATCTCATGTGTTGATAAATGATGATACATTCTGAGATAAAAGTACACTAACTTGCTGAGAATGATTATCACCTTATGGGTTCTGCATCGTAGCGGAATGCAACTACTTTGCGTGCTGGCACGTCTTTGTTCGTAGACTAATAACTAGCTGAGGCTGAAGATGTCTGGAGTGACACAAATTAGCACACAGCCGAGTTTAGTTTGAGCACATACTGAGAATTGACTTGACTAATGAGGAGTTACATATAAATTAATTAATTAATTAATTCATTCATTCATTTCAAATTCAATCCAGTGGGTGTCTTTGGCTATGGCTGATTATCATTCTACCAGCAGATACTTGTGGTTAAGTGAAAAAATTGTGTTCCTGTAAATTGATATGTAGAAACCATAAGACTTATATTGCCATTTACTAAGTTGGGATGCTTCCAACTAGATTGTATGATTACTTACCATCAGTTTACAGCGAAACACTAAGGTGTCAGCAATATTGCCATCTTTGAGATACTCCTTAACTGTACTATATGTGTTTGAAATGATCACCTAAAATTTATTTGTATTCCAGTTATTATTTTTGGGAAGAGATTGGCCACAAGGTTATGATCTGTTCAGGAAACGTTTAAACAAGGTGTTCCTTAGGAATAGTGAAGAAACTGACCCAAACAAAGTTGAGTTGATGATTAAACATGGTCAATTTGTGATCAAGGAAATTGAAGCATTGTACAAATTAAAAAAATATAGAGCTATGAAACGTAGATATTATGATGATAGTTAAGAATATATCCCTGCTTTACTTCAATAGTGTGTTATCTACAATATCTTTTGAATTTATTCTCGACTTGTTATTAAATGAAAGCTTAAATGTACCACATTTCTTAAATATAAAACAAAGTTTTCACAGGCAGAGAAGTGGACCATCAAATTTTATTAAGCAAGATAGGTAATGTGTACCTTAATTATCAAAATATTGTATATGCTATAGGTAGATATGGCAAGAGAGATGGTGATGTTGTGGTGCTTCGCCACAATGTTGCATTGCTCTGATCTCCTGGTATAGATGTATCAAATCAAAATAAAATTTTATTTAGGTATTAGAAAGATTTTATTATTTGGATTTAGCACATTATTTTAGTAAAGAGGTGTTATGTTGTAACCAACCTTGTACATGATGTTTATATTTATCTTTAAGCAAAGATAGTGTTAGCAGACTTTTATGATATTTTTGTTTTTCTATTTTATTTACAGAGAATACTGTAATTTTTTATGATGTTTTACAAAATATGTTTGTTTGCACAAATAAAGTGTAATAAAATTTATATAGAGAAGTCAATGCATGTAATGTGGATATTATTCAATGATATATTTATGCTTTAATACCTGTCTTAGCTATGTCACACACTTTATCCCTGACTCCAGGGTTGATATGAGTAAAACCAGATAGAATTGTCAATATAATTTATTACTGATGCTATCAGAAAACATTATATATAATCAATCAATTGGCCTTGTTGTTTAGGATTTTAGTTACACATGTATATAAGAGGTATATATATATATAAAAGGACTAGGTGTTCCCAGTGTAGTCACCAGGGTAGTTCCCTATCCTGTGGAAATTTGGAGGAGTACTGTTCTATATCAGATGGAATTGTCAATTTAACCATTCATGAATGTGAACATACACAAAATTGGTCCAACCATTATGTATATATATAGTTCTGCAGTATGTGACTGAGTTCAGGTGGATTTTAACCTGTTATATATATACATTTAATTACTTAATATTTATATACAAAAAATATATGTTTATAAGATTCATATCCTTTTAAATGAAAGTTTGTGTAGAAAAAAAAAGTGGACACATTTTGATAATAAAAATATTGATATACCTTATAAACGCTATCTATCAGTGCCTTAAGATAAGTGATATTGTAAAATTGTTTCAAAGACAATAAATATGTATAGTTGTTGTTGAGTATTAAATATGTTTATTTCTATGGGATAAAAACATTTTCGGTTACTTTCGGTGCGAAAGTACCTCATTCTCTCCCTGTTAGATTCCACTGCCTTGCATGCGCTCAATTCACTTTTCCACCCGGTACCCCAGCAAGCACTTGTTTATGTGACGGTAGTAAAATTTTTAATTATTTATTGAAAAATCAATTTGTCATCCCAGTTTAATAAAATTACTTAGGCACCATTGAAGAAAGAAAGGGCATCCTCAGCCGCGATTTTGACACTGAATTTCCCGGGTATGCATCCCCTATTTTTCTCCCTAGTTGCGTTATACATACACAATATATCTTGAAATTCAAGAATATCTTCAGCCCTTGTCTTATTGCGAATGATATATTAAAAAAATAATAATAATGCGTGCGTACAAAGTACACATATCAGAAGTGAAACTTGTTTGGCAAACGAATTTTTATGTCGTGTTTATTTTATACATATGTAAAACATTAGATTTCCGAGACATAGAGGGAAGGGAAAAAGAAGATATGTTAGGAATTTAATTAATTTCATTGTCATTAAAATATTTAAAGTGTCGAAAATTAATACAAATAATTTATTGAAATCTCAAATGACGAATTGTAAATAAGAATGCCACGTGTTTTTGTCAATATTTAAAATTTAGAAAACATTTTATGAAATACTTTATGAAAAATAGTACATTAAATGATTAAATGATGAATGGCATAATAAAATACCACGAATGTTATTTGCAAATATTAAACTACCTAACCTTGAAACGAATTAACCTAAAAAACGCTGCACATTTTCGTGAAGCTAATCAAGCGTTTTATTCGTAAATATTTTACCCTAATGCGCCTAAAGAAGTTTCACTTCCAAATGTCATAAAAAATTTAATTCTTATGCCATCTAGTAAAAACGTTTAAGCTCTTTAGTAAAAATTAGCTTTGAAATCTTTTATGAGAGCTGTCAATCGATGGCGTTATACAATTTTAGGCTAAATAAATTATATTACATATTAATTAATTAGTATTTACAGCAAGTGTAATTCACTATGAGTTAAAAAAAATGTATTTGAAGTCGAGTGGATATATAAAAAATATTTTTTGTTAACCATAAAAATTTTGAACAGCATACATTCAGGAGTCTTAAATGTATGCTTTTCATATATTTTAAAGTATTTGTAATTTTTATGGGTATGTCACTCTATTTTTCAACTTTTTTAATATCAAATATCTATTAAAACGTAACGCTTGAAACATATCATTACCACAAAAGAATGTTTACCTTAGTAGAAACACTGTCTTACAAAATTAGGATTTTACACTTGACGTTTTATATGTATGGGTTGTAGAATTAAATAAAACTCTTAAAAGTCTATGTTATCTTGTATTATATATATTCTTTACGATTCACATAATACATTATTGTTTTTAAACTAGAATAAATAATAACAGTTCACTAAAAGTTGTCTAATTTTTTTCGAAAATAAATTTCAACATATAATTATTATACTTAGTATTGTTTAACTGGCGAGTGATATGATTGTTTTTATTTCGTGAGTTTCATGAACTATAATTATGTACAATTATATGTTTTTACGACCTTTTAATAAGTAGTAACTATTATGACAATATATAATAATGAAGTTAAATAGATATTTGGTTATATAGTAGAACCTTTTTAAGTCGAAACTCGATAAGTCAAAAACTCTCAAATTCGAAAACCTAAATAACTCGAAAAAACATATCTTTAACTTCAAGCACCTACAACTCCAAAATCTGAAGCTTTTTTATAAGTCCAAATAATTTAATCGGATCTATTTATCTCGAACACAATAATATGTGATTTTATAACATTTCAACTCGATTACTCGAAGACCGACTTCTAAATTTATTGTGTGATTGTTTCTTATAAAAAAGATAAAGTGTGTTACTCTCTCATAAATTGAAATCCTCCATGAGTCAAAAACTATATAACTTGAATTTTTGATGTCTCTCTTAAAGTTCGACTTACAGAGGTTCTACTGTACTTTGAAATGAAATCCTAACTTAACAATTTTTGGATATAAAGCGCCAATTGCTTTTCTTTTTGTGGTACACTTGAATGAATTTGAGTAATTACCTTTTCAATGACAGAGACTAGAAATTTTAACACGTAACATTTATCTGACGTTTAATTTAGGTCTTGGAATGTTAAGGTCCACTCACACGATGTACTGCAACTTGTAAATTATACACTTGTATAAAGAAATGATATTTCGGAGTATATATGCATATATTTGCAAATATGTCACTGTGCTACTGCTTTAGCGCAGTTGCAACAATGCGTCGTGTTTATCGGCCTTTATCTCTAAAAATATTTATGCAAATCTAATAAAAACCATTATAACGAAATTTCGATATTGTCAAGATGTACAATGCGAGAAATTTCCTTTTCAATAACAGATAGACTAGAAATTTTAACATATAACTTCTATCTGTCCAATATTACTTTTATTTAGGTTTTTGCATTATATGGAATGTTAAGGCCGACTCACACGATGTATTGCAACTTTAATTATTTTGTCTTTCTCGTTTAAGGAATTCATATTACAGTGTATAGGTGTATCATAGATATTTATTAAATCATAGTGATATTTTATCATCGTGTGCATTAGGCCTTTACATCCGTAGATATATATATGCATGTCTACTAAGAACGACTCTAATGAAACTTCGATATTGTCAATACTATATGCTCGACCTATGTGTCTTGCTGAAAGTTCATTAAATATTTAGTTTTCTATACACAAGTTTTGTTTTAACTAATTCACACAAATACCAACAGACTCATGATTGCATTGGAATTAATTGAATGCCAAATTACTGCAGTTTTAGCTACTCTATTTGAGTTATATTTTGTTATTAGACAAACAACGGATTTTAGTAGTGTTGGACTGTTATTACATGGCTTAATCTTCTCTTTTGAGGCAAGGATTTGTCAATTTCTCAACTTAGGGTATATAATGAGATTATCTTGCTTGATCAGAGCTTAACTGTAATCCCTTCTGGGGTTTTGTACTGATACAATCTTACATTACATTGGACTACTGATTGTTTAGCTCTTAAGTCAGAAAAGTCAATATCTCTTCTTTATTATAAGACTTCGGAACCCATATCTGGAGCTTTTTGATCTATATACAAAAAAGCTCATCAATGAGTCAATGATTTTCTTTAAAGATAATTGTTGAGCTCGTGTAAATCGACCTTTATTTATTTTTAATGTATAGTCAAAAATAGTAGCATTAAGTTAAACTGAATATATTTTCATAGAAAAATCTCATTTAATTCTTAATATATTCAGTTAAAGTAGTTTCTGTTTAATTATACTTTCAAATATAAGTTAATCTTGGGCTTAGCTTTTGAGACTTGGTAAACTCATTACTATCAATTAAAGAGTTAATATTTTAAATATTGTATTGGTTACCTATATAAAATCTTGGAATCACCGATTTTAGAACTACGTGATGCTTATATACACATCAGACAAAGTTAATATATTTGTAAACATACGTTTCGACCTTCTCTTATGCAATTACTGTAAACATATCGACGCTTCAGATGAAACACGTAGTAACCTGCAATATTTAATAGTTCTTCAATATATTATCTCCATGTTTATCGACTAAATGATCATTTCTGGACACTTAAGTGGACATTTAAATTTTGTTGCAAAACAAAGTATTTCTGCGGGTTACTCAGTTTTTGCTTTCCAGTGTAGATATGCTAGTAATATATTCAATCTAAACAAAAAAGTCGCGAGTCATGAATCTGCGGTTTAATATTGAAATTATAAAAATTTAAAAATGTATTTTTCATTAATTACATGTAAACCAAAAATATCGTTTCGTGTTGTGTAGTGCTTTATGATATACTCGAAGCCTGTTTCATTAAAATCTAAAACCTACACGTGATCGTTTAAAGTTTAACATGTGATTACATTATATACATAGTAACATACACTTTTGAGATCAACAACAGGCAAGCATTAGCTAAGTACGTATAGTTAGTTTAATATATTTTCACACCGAAATTACAAGGATTTTGATTACTTGCTTACGTCTAACTTGGTTGGGGGACTATAAATGTTAGGTAATCTTTAACTCGTTCAGTGCGGCACAATGATACAACGCGACCCCCTACTAACAAAAGGGGTAGAATCAAAGACGTCAGAAAAATAGCTATACTCAACCTGCGACATAGGGCTTTTGTATTTAGACCACTTGCTTTTATTTCGCGTCCCTTATACAATTAACAGCGCGCTAAATAAATAGGTCCATGTATATATATAACTTAATATAAGACATTTAATAATAAGCTTTAAAAAGATATAGACATTCTAAAAGGTATTGCAAATACTCGTAGAATTAATTTTCTACGTACTAATAATTGAATGAATTGTGTTAATTTCTAAATTATATTGCTATTAAATGGAGTTGATGACCCATCTCGATAAATGGAGTAGGTAAGATTGAAACGCTTTTCATTACATAGATATTTCACTTTGAAATTGGTGTGCAATTAGCACCTAAATATTTTGAATTGAACAACTGCTTCTGACCACGGATATGTATTTGTAACCCCTGGTAAATAACAATAATTAACAGTTGTTTTACACAATTAGTAACAATTGCAAAAACCTAAAAAAACATCTATTTTTTCGCAATTTGCAACACTGACTCTTTTGAAAAATGGTTGAGTACCGCTGACATAACTGAATTATGTTTATAATCTCACCAGTACATAGAAAAACTACAGTTTTCATTTATATCTCGTGTTGTTTGGTTGCTATTGAGTTTTTTCTATTACATTACTGTATTGTACAGCGCAATAGACCTACTGTTATATAAGCAGTATTGCGCAATTTATACTAAATGTATCACTTTATTGATTGGTATATTTGTTAAATAAGATGTCAAAGATGGATTGTAACATTTAAAAGTCGTCTTTTTTTATTCAATTAGTAGCTTAATATTGTATTGAAATATTGGTTTTTTATCAATACCCCTGGTTGTAGACAACATGCCGCAGTGAACGTGTTAACTTTTTAAATACCAAGCCATTGAGAAAGATCGATGTAGATACATTAAACATGCATATTTTAAGAAGAAAAACATAATTTTCGATATTACTCAGTTAATTAGGTATTTTCATAATATAAGAGGGGCAAATATATCTTACGATTCAACGTTTATTTACGGAGAAAAACATTTAGCAACAAGATATACAAATTCTACGAATATCGTGTTATATAATTTATTATTACTATTGTGTATATTACAATATTTTTTTTTCAGTAATATAAAGTCTTTATCTATACTAAGTTAAACATTTAAATGAGGAAAACGAGTCGTTGACTGATAAACGATATATGAATCTACGTAAATGTTAAAAGAGTGCAGTTAATACTTTTAAACGAACTGATCTAATTTAACTTTAAACAACTTTTATTATATTAAAATTGAAACTTTTTATGATTGGACTTAAAAAAGTAAGTATTTGGGATTCCTTAAACCTTAATGATGAGATTTATGAATGTCATGTTACGAAACAATTATTTGGGTAAAGGTACACCTCCATAGGCCAAGTTTTCCTCTAAAGAAGGTAAGTAAATCTTCTAGATTCAGTTAGAACACAAATAAATAAGCTTTTCATCTACAAGACCGGCCTTCTTCAGAGGAATTTAATATAATTTACTTAAAATGTATCGATTTAATAACACTTAGTTGGTATTAAAATAGAATGTAATAATTTTAACAGGATTCAACTTATTTACATAGCTCCAATACAATAATAATAGATTCAAATACTGGTTAATGTACTTGTCGCATTTCTAATACGTTTTAGGGGGTAGGTATTTTATAGTTACGTTTAAATTTGAATAATCTATGAATGTAGCCAATAATATAATTGGAAGGGAAACAAATTTAGTAAAGATTGAATTTGCTAAGAAATAATGTCGGTCAACGTTGATAGTCATTGAAGATTATTTTGTTATAACAAATATTTATAATTAATTTTTATTTGGACAGTTATAAATACATAGGATTAAGGAACGATCCTTAATCCACGAGGTCAAACTAAGAATAGGACATTCTATGACCTCAAACTATCGAAAAAAATTGCAACGAAAATATGAAGAGATATAACATTGATTTCTCTCGTTTTACTATTTATACAATACTTATTAAGTTTTGCATAAATAGTTGCGCAATACTTATTATCCATTGTAAACAAATCAAACACTAAAGCTCTTGTTGATCTTACGAAATCGTAAATACAGTCAGTTAAGATTTCAAAATCCAGTGGATAGCTTGGATTGCAAACAAGTCGTATAGGTTCTATTAAAAAAGAATTGAAAATAATAGATTACCGTAAAGACTTTGTAAGAGTTCTAGGTATTTTATTCTGCTTGCAACCCCGGACATAAAATATCGTATTTTTCAGATCATAAGACGTTCTTTTTACAGAGAATAATGGATTATAATTTTGAATGCAATAGTCCAAAGGTACCGTTAAATTGTATAAATTTTTATATATTTTTTTAATAAATTGTCTCCACATTTGAGCATAACTGACAGATGTCTCTTCACAAATTAAGTTAAAAGAAATAATAATGAATATAACGATAGTGGAGATAAAGTAAAAGTTGTAATAGGAGTTACATTAGGAATAAAAATTATAATTATCATCCAGTGCGTCTTGTTGATTGAAAAATATGGTATTTTTTTGTATTAAATATTACTTTTTCGAGTGAAATCGCGGTTCTGTTGTTATTATACTTTGTAAATTTCTTTGTTGTCATGTGTCAAAATTGTCAGTAGTAAAATAACTTTGAAAGGAAGTAGGCAATTAAATATAACCGCGAAAAGACTCGAAACAGTAATAAGTACCAAGTTTTAGGAAATAAATCTAATTCTGCTGTATCTATTCTTAAGAAGATCAATTTGATGGTTTTCGTCAAAGGATTGCTGAGTAAGGCGATTTTATCTTCGTTCGCAGTCACCCTTCGTATCATCTTTTCCTGTAATATCAGAGGGTTTTTGTAAAAAATGTTGTACCATATGGTAGTACCTTTATAGCATCTTTCCAAATTAGGGTGTTATACTTGACACTATACGTAGGGTCTCTCAATATGCAATAAGCATACATACATAGCATCACGCCTCATTCCCATATGGGTAGGCAGAGACATCATCTTTCCATTTGCCACGATCCTTGCATATCTCATTTGCTTCTTTCATTGTCATTAAGTCTTTCGTACAAGTTCGTCGGTTTAGAGTACTCTTGACTTGGCCGTTATTTAAAATGTCCTGGATTTTAACCCGGAACGTTCGCCTAGGTCTACCTCTTCCAACTTTCGCATTCACTCTTGACTCATAAATCCTTTTTGTCAGTCTCCTTTGATTCATTCCCTCTATATGCCTAAACCATCTAAGCATACCTTTCTCACTTTTAGTCACTACGTCTTCTTTTATACCACAAAGTTCTCTTATTACACTATTTTTTACTCTGTCATTCAGTTTTAATCCACTCATATTTCTCAACGCTCTCATCTCTACCGCATTTGTTTTACTTTTGTAATTCTTCTGCCATACCCAACTTTCACTACCATACATAAGTGTTGGCACCAACACTCCAGCATGCACTGCCAGTCTAGCCCTTTGAGACACCATCTGGCTATTCATAAAAGCATGCAGAGCACCATTTACCATATTCCCTGCATTTACTCTCCTTTCAATATCACTTTCACATGTTCCGTCTTTTGTAAATTTAGATCTCAAGTATACAAATTCTTTCAGCTCTTCCACTTATTCCCCATCTATCAAAGTATTGCCATTCATCATAGATTCATCTTTTTCAAAAAGCATTACTTTCGTTTTGTTTACATTCACTTTCATTCCTTTCCCTTTCAAAGCTTTATTCATGATATTTACCATCTCCTGTAGCTCATTAGCGGATGACGCAAGTATTACTTGATCATCGACGTAGAGTAAACATTTGATGAGTAAATCATTCATTTTTAACCCATAAATACTTTCTTTTAAATCTGTCAAACAGTTATCCATGAATAGGTTGAACAGCCATGGTGACGCAACACATCCCTGTCGAACACCTCTTTCAACAGGAAACCACTCCGTGTACGCTCCGTTTATTCTGACACAAGCACTAGAACCCTCATAGAGAAACTACCATGCTTGAATCAGACTACCGCTCACCCCATACGCAGATAACGTTGACCACAGCTCATTCCTCACGACTCGATCATAGGCCTTTTCTAAATCTATGAAATCGCGATAAACGTTTTGGTATTTCTTGGTGTTTAGTCAAACATTTTTCTGTTACAAAAATCTTTAAAATATATTCTTTTATAATAATTCAATATCGAAAAAATTATAAATATCAGAAACAGCAAATAGGCTATTACGTTTTAAAGGTGAATTGCGAGAAGCCCATAGTCTATCGCGTAAATCTTTTTGCAAAAATCCACGTGTCTTTTCAGTACAAATAAATGAAAATAGTTTTCTGATAGAATTTAAGCCCCGGCGGTAAATCTCATGGTGAGATAAGCCATTTGCGCAGGAATATTATAGAGCACAAGTGTATACGCATACACAAATGCACTCTCTTCCTTAACTCTCATAGTTCTATCGGACGGCTTTTCGACATAATTGGTCAGAGATCATGCTCAGGATCAATAGCTTGACGTGTTCTTCAAAGCATGGGGCTGGAACTAACTCCAACTTTTGAGAATTTCTAAAAGATAACTCAATATCAATGTTGAATTCGCTCGACTCCAGAGATGATCTTTGGACCTCATGTCTGTAACTAAACATGATTTACGTAAGGCAAATTTTAATTGAAGATTATTGCAGCGTCAAATATGTTTGAAATTGATTCCAATTGGACACGGAAGCTAAACACATTATAACCTACAACACTACGATTAACCGCTGAGTTTCTTGCCGGTTTCATTGCGGGATTGATTTTCCAAACCGATCTTTGAGCGTACTTAAATAAAGCGTATTATATTGATTTTGACTTTGTTGACCACTAGACCAATGAGGCAGCTAACTTATCATACCAATAAGGTATACCTTTAATCTTTCTTCTCTCCATCTTCGGGGTCTTTGAGTGTATGCCATTGCGCGATAGGACGTCGCGGACTAGCCAACATATCTGACCAATGGCGTAGTTCTGTTCCTGACGCGTTGTAGCCCAATACCACCTTCCCAATAGGCTCCGAAGTACCGATGCGATCGTAATCCACCACGGTTACCACTAGATTCACCTTCTGTTGTGCATTTTGTAAGAAATTATTAGCATGTCAAATCAAATTTCATTGTAGATCAGATGGACTATCTACATGACTAGCCGGTGCCTGAATTTGTATATGAAATTGGCCAGTAGGTATGTTTCTTATGATGATATGGGGCATATGTCAAAGCTGCAAAATATTTGTATACTATACATGATTCTTACTTTACGTCTTTGAAATAGAGTTGAAAACAATAAAGTAATGAAGGACTTTAAACATGATCTAATTGCTATATGTCTGTCAAAAAATATCTGCAAAATCTATTTTTTTTTCTATTTTAAAGTGGAGAAGGTTGAAGGCTCACACTAAAATTTTTTTATACTAATTGATGACGTAACTTACCTTAAGTATTTAGATACGATAAGAGTATAAGAAGGCTTTTGCGAGGAAAAGGGTAACAAGCATGAAATACATGACAGAAAGAAAAAAAGATCCACAAGAAGAACAAGAGACTGGATTCCTGAAAACCATATATGTGGGTAATTACAATTTGAAGTCACCAAATTGTAATGCAGTTACGAGGGGAGATTCCAAACACCACTGTAGATTAATAAAGCGTTCAAGGATGTTATAAAATCAGAACAAAACTGTTAGATATGTCACGAAATTGAAAACCTTTATTTGTAACACAAGTTGCAAATAAAGGTCAACATTTTCGATAGAGTATACCTAAAGGCTTGCTTTGTAAAATATAACCATTGGAAGGGTTGGTAAGGTGAAAATAAGGATACAAGGTAAAAAGAATAAGTTTAAAACGTCAATGCCAGTTACACTATATCTAAGGAGTTAATAAAATATTCTATGGGGTTCAGGAGTCTTTTGTCTGGAGATAGGATAGATTGGATGATAGTGGTGTATACAGTAATCATATTCACAACAATTAGAACACAACATCGATTTTACATTGCTAGGACAAATTCGAATGTAGACAACGATTGTATCAATAATATCGGTATTAGATAATCCGGTCATGTTATCAGATGTCCCCATTCTTTTAGTTGTCCACACAGTGTTTTTACAACATTTAATTTTGATGCAATCTCGGCTCGCACCTGTATTTGTTCGAATGGTACTTCAAAAGTAAATGACTCGTTGTAATATGGATTCAGTGTGCATTTCTTGATGCTCGTTTTCTTCTTCTTGAGACGTTTTCCGTTTTGCATGAGTGCGATCTTTACGTACGGATCTGTTGAAGGTCGCCGACGAATCCGGATATGAAAAAGGGGAAAGTAACACGTTAGATTATCATACAATATAATTGTTGAGGTATATACTTAACTATGTCTAGTAAATGACAATATTTGATATACACACACAATGAAAATAATGTGGAAGTGCTACGAAATATTGTAATGTATGATAGAAGCTTTATTCTATTGTATAATGGCGTGAAGATCCTTTATTCATTTATACATAAATGTGATATCAAACTGCGAGAGCAGGAACGGCGAAATTAATTTCTTATGTTATAATAACAAAATATATCGTTTCCAGTTAATTTACAAGTTCAGGAGACGTAATTCCTGACTTTTTTTTTATAAATTGTTAGTACTTTCTTGCACTCGTAGCTTTATAAGTATAGTGTGTATACTGAAACTGTAATTGCAAGCTTTTTGTTACTAATTTATTAAAAAAGATTCTCAGATGTAACTAAGTGCAATATACATGATGTTAAAAGATAATTCGTTAGTAGTAATTTGTCTTTTAAGATACGGTTAAGTTTGTGTAAAAAGCTTCGATCTAGAATTATAGTTAATAATTTTATAATGGTAAAGTGTAATGATAATATCAAAAATGTACATGAAAATAAATCTACATGCTATATTAGTAATTTTAAATACATTCCGAGCGATTTAGCGACTCAAAAAAGATTTGTAAATTACCCTAAAAGTCCTGAAAGTAGACGAAAGTGTTAAAAGTGTTCCTTAAACACATAGAAGTGTAAGATATAAAATTATGGTAAAAAAAAGTTGTGATCCCACCTGATAAGCCACCAACGTCCATTTTCTTTAGATTCTTAGCCTCCAGGATCACCACAGTCAATTTGCCAGCAGTCGGTACATAACGTAAAGAGAAACATATATCTCCAAGCTTGTTATCCTGCAATTTTTAATGAAAATTGATATATTTTATATGAAGTATGACAAATATACAACACTGTCATTCCCTTTTTATATGAAAACAAAATATTTAGATCTATAGGTTTTCGTCATCGTAAATTCCCAAGTGATTGAGTAAAATGTAAACAGTGTTTTAAGGGCAACTTGGATAGTGAATAGTATGGAATATAAGAAAGGAAAAGTTGTGTGGGGGAATAGAGTATTTGAGACAGGTCTGATAAGCTGTTTAAAATATACAAATAATATATGGGCTCATAAATATCGCGGCACAGGGTAAGGGTAATAAATTTTCATAAGGGAAAATAATATTATAACTAAAGAATAGCTTCGTGTAGTATTTCCTAGAAGCATTTTATGGTTATTTATCTATCGACACAGCTAACCAGGAATTATATATTTTTTCACGTGTACATATAATCAATAAAACCATTCGCTGCTTTGGAAGAATAGTAGTAGTATATATAAAAAATTCAAAAGAAATAATGTAAAGTGTGCTTGTAACAATGTACACAAGGAGGAAGTAATTTTATTTGAAATTCATATTATATATAACATATTTTTTGTTTCTTTTTAACGTAAAGTTTACCAGAATAAATACACATTAGACACATATATAAACACGTATCTCGCGTAACGCATAAAGAAATTTTTTCCCAAAAAGTTTTACTCCAAAAATGGCTATCTCTACATTATCAAACACGAACTTCTTGAAGTTATTACATAGAAAAAAATCTTTTAAACCTTTAAGTGAGCTTTCAATAGACGGTGCTCTATTATTTTTCTTATTAATGACGTAAAAAATCAATTAATATTTGAAAAAAAAACGTAATAAATCGAGTGTTGCCCATGACGATTAAAAAAATGTTTTTAAACGTGAGCGGGTGTTAGAAAGTGTAACAGTTATTTTGACCCTTTGAAAAGCATATAAAATGTTTAAATTCACTAGTAACCAAGTAACATTTTGTGGTATCAATACAACATTCCTGCTGATTGGAATATTAGTTATTGACATAAGAAAGCATATCTATTTTGGATATAGCTGTGTTTTTTTAATTGCTTTGTGTGATGATTACTCATCCATAGCGGCAAATATGTAGTTCATATAGATACAGTATTGTACATGGTTTTTTCAGTAAAAACAAGTATAAAGGATAAATGTTTTTCAATATATTACTGGTCAGCTTTGCCGAATGTGCTCAGGATGCCATAGCACAGAGACTCAGGAAGGTAGCCTCAAACAGAATAGTTTGCAACTAGTCAGGTTTTAAACAACCACTTTCATTGCGTTACATATAACGTTTTAGCACATAGATGATATATCATCTAAAACATTAAACACTTCAACAAACATTTTAAATAAAACTCTATAGGTCGGGGTAAACAAACAATAAAACAAAATCTCCACATCAAACCTACAATTAAAAAGCTCTTATCCGCTGTAATATATATTATGGTTAATAGAAATAGGTAAATTATTACGATCTGTTGCCGAAATGATGCCAATTTTATATATTGTAACACCCAGCTCAAATCACCAAAGCAGTACCTATTCTCACCTTGTCGAAGAACCTAGAATGTTATTAGATGGAAGTTGACAGACCTGACCATATTTACCTAGATTAACCTATAGAAAGACTAACCATTTTAGAAACAGATCGCAATTATCTAATGTTTGAACATTTAGATAATTCACACATACATACTATTAACATAAAACCACTACACAATAATGATCCAGAAAGAAAAGCTGCACTGGAAACGTAAGCTTATATACCAGTGAACGTGTTAACGTCATGACGCAACATTATGCTACATTAGAATTTCCCTAAAATATGAGTCATTACTTTCCAGTAATTGACGTAAGACTTACGTAATGCTACTACACGTAAATATGAAGTACATATGATATCACCATGAGGTCAGGCCTACGTAAAATGTGATGACTTTTATATGACGTACGCTTTACATAATTTAAGGTCATGGGTTCACTGGGATATTGTCAAGAGCAGCAATTCTTCAATGGATAAATAAATGCAATATAATACATACATTCCGAGGAGTACACTTCACATATAGGATATAGCATCACACTATGACATTGGGAAGATCTAGGAGTGACTTCACTGCGAATGAAGTGGCAAGCTAGCTGTTTCTGTACACATGGTGACAAAGGCGAACTATGTTTATTTAAATACCTTACTTCTCTTCAAATTATTTGTAACATGATTGATAATAGTCCGTTTGAAAATGGTGTTAATTCTGATTAAGCATGGGAGCTATTGCTATTTTTCAATAACATTAACTTTGACGATATTATAGGTCAAATAACTGATATTATATCAAGTTATAGTTTATTGAAAAGTTATTTTTTCCATAGAATACATAGTAGGTGTGAGGTATTTATATACACAGACCTAGTACATGGACATCCACAAAATATATGATAGTGATTAAGAAGAAGATTGTATTGAGTTGCATGGACTCGAGGCGAAATTTTTCCCAATAAGAATCTTTAGTATAAAAAATTAAAGTTCTACACCAATACTTGTGGATAAAATTTTATGTTAATCTCTTATTAAATCATTTTATTTGGTAAAAATTATATAGTTTCTTCAATAATACGCCCTTTCTCCCAAGCTAACGTAATAACATACATATTGGTTGGAAATCGCTCACTCCATTTTGACACTATTGTATTATCTCTCTTGTGGATTTAAGTTATTTTCGTTACTCGTTATTTTATCAGTTAAGTAACAAATAACCGATATGTTAGTTATCCGCAAGAGATGAGAATTTTCAAATGAGCATAGACTATCGCATGAAACGTGTATATATATAGATGACGTTAAACGTCTCATAGCATTTGTTTCCTCACTTAAGTTCTCCAAAATTGGAAAAGAGTTGTAGAAGTTATATTACATTTTGAGGTAGGTCAATCAGAATCGACACCATTATCCAATTAAAAAAACTGCGTGCGCTGTAAGTACATTTGTCTAAAGTGAAACTTCTTTGGCAAACAATTTTTTAAGTCTTGTTTATATTTATAAAAATGTAAGACTTTTGATTTTCGAGATTTAGAGAGAAAAAGGAGATATGTTAGGAATTTAATTGTCATTAAAAAATTTAAAGTGTCGAAAATTGATATAAATAATTTATTGAAAACTCAAATGACCAATGTTATTTGTTAGTATTAGAAATTATTAATTAAATTTTGTTTTTGAATTTAAAATCTAGAAAAGAGAATTTATGAAACATTTTTATTTTATGAAAAATCGCATATTAAATGGAGAGTGTCAAATTAAAACGCCAATGTTAAATATTGGAACTACCAAACCTTCAAATAAATTAGAATAAAAGACGCTGCACATCTTCGTGATGTCTAATTACGCGTTTAATTCGTCATTTTACCTTCTTGCGCCTAAAGAAATTCCACTTTAACATTTAAATTAGTAAAAAAAAACAGTGTTTGTTACTAAGTTTCACATAGTTTACCTAATGGTAATAATAAATAACACTTAGTGATAACTAAGCATAGGTTATTGTTAGATGTTAATGTGATTTATTATTTTGTCACCATATTTTTAGTGTTAAAGCACAGGAATAATATAGGTTTCGGTAGAGAAGTTTGCTTAGACAGTGACTGTCACAATTCTTCTTTCGTCGGTCAGAGGGTGATCTGTAACATATTCGTTTTATATGTGGTTATTATATAGCAATAGTTTATTAAATCACTTTTCAAGACCCAAAAGAGTCTCATTAACGCAGTACAGCAAACTTGAATTAGTAAAATGAGAGGGTAGACTGCAAAACACAAGTGATGATGAATGCAAAAGCTATATAGGATGTTGTGAAAATATAATTCTCTATCTACAATATATTTGCATTTAGATAACGTATAGTTTATTGTCCTGAATTGTCGTTTTTCTAAATGTAAAGGGTCAAGAAGACTTGGAAGGTTCTAGAAAACAGCAACACAGGAACAAGTTAAGCACAGTATTATGATCATGCATCATTCCCCAGCCGCTATACAAATTATACTGTAAGTGTCGGATGGATGAACAAAAAACGAAAAAAAATAAATGGTATGATGGGTGATAACGGGTAACGGGTGAACAGATTTAAAACTTGTTTATGAATAACTTTTAAATAAATCGAATTTCTCATCATGTTTTATACCTAAACGATCGAATTTTATAACGGTTATTTTGGAGTTATTTTTTTATTATAATTTCGATAGATGGTAACACTGAATTATGTAAACGTAATGAACCGTGTTCATATTAACATTTTTATTATACATCACGATGTGTCTCAAAATAATACTTACGTGAATGATCATTTCGTTTTTGAAGCGGCATGCAAGATTGTTCAGGACACAATCAAACACAGCCAAGCAGAGCAGAGAAAATATGTAGAAAAAGAGAAAAACCAAGTAAATACATTTTTGCTGTTTAAATTAATTTCCAGAAAATAAATGACGACTCAATCCAGTTCGAGGTACCTTGACTCGGATTCGCCATAGAAACTCTGAAAGTATTACGTTGTAGAGGAAAGTAATGATACACTACAATTTAAATGTCTTGTCAAGGATCCTCTGTTAAAAAGTGCAGTAAATTTAAAAATTATACATCATCCTCGTAATAAAACATTACAAAATGATTTTAATTGCAATATAATAGTTGATAATATGTAACATACGTAATTTTATTAAAAGGATAGAAGTATAAATGATGCTGTGCTAGTAAACCACACCCATCTTGAAATAGTAAATATTATCGAAATAAAAAAAAGGAAATGATAAAAAATAAACCGATAAACATGGGTATGTTTTACCAGTGTAGCCTAAGCTAAGAAAAAAATATAAATAGTCTCCACTGTTGTTATTTGCGTTTAATAAAATTGTATACCTTTTACCGTCATTGCTTTTTTTATATGTGCATTTATGAGAATGTTTGTATACCATGTACCTAGATGGTAGATGTGTGTAACCATATTGGATTGTTGATGTGACCTGGGTGTGACTGTTACATTCGTTATGGTTGTTTTCAACCAAATATGATTTTCGCAACATACCTAAGCCTTTAAAAGTATAACGCCAAATGTTGTGACACCTGCCCCAAATAGATACAAATAAAAAACATCTCCTTCTGTATTAAAAGAAACCGTAAAAAGAACAAAAACTTCAATAACGCCAAAACATGAAGCCTATATGTGACATGCTGAAAAGTAAACTTTCTTTTATTAATTATTACATTATTATAAATTATCATAGAAAACCGTATTTTTAGACTATATGACGATAAGATATATACCAAATTTTTGATATGAGTTTTACAAAAATATCTTTTAATGTTACTTTCGGATGAAAAATTTGTAAAATTGTCAAAGAAATGTTTTGTTTACGTTCTGTCGTGGTACAATTGCTTCGTTTATGACACCATACAATACTCTTGTTGTTGTTGTTAATACTCACTTCAAATTTAGGGACGATTTATAGAAATAAGCATAAAGACATACAAAATTGGAACCCACCTTCGGATATAGAAAATCGTGTCCTATAGTCCGAAAAATACGGTATAAACTTACTGATTTTTGTTTCTGAATGACATTATATATCATATATAATACCTACAAGGAAGATATAGCATATAAAGTTATAAATAAATACTTTAAAATATTTTTTTTTAATCGCACCTGGCCTCCTTCGCCCTCGACGCTCTGCAGTTCACGCCATTCTTCAATTGTTTGTGCAAGATCAACTTGGCACAGAGGTACCTTTACTTCACCGATCTGATCGTGCTTGGAGAACCGATCAAAGTCGAATATCGCAAACACAAGGGTTTTGTTCATTGCATCAGCATATGGCACGTTCTGTACAAAATTATTGATGAAACTCTTTCACTGTTATATTGGTGATTAATACTAATCCTCTACTAATCGAATTTAGGCCACGGCAGCCGATTCCATAAAGAGATTAGCCATTTAAGTAGGAGATATAATAGTGTAGAAGTGTATGCACTAACGCACATGCACTCTTTATTCCTTCACTTTCATATTGGAATGGGACGACAAATGTAACACTCGAGGAAAGAGATCAGGCGCAGGACTGACGGTTTAACGTCCTCTTCGAAATAACGTCACTCTATCATTAACTGGATCAAAGTCTCTAAATATTTGCCTTTTGGCTCATAGGCAGTTGGGCCCAATTTAAACTTTTTGGCTACTGGATTTGCTAAAAAAAAAATAGAGTATTTCTATCCTTTGATCATTTTTATTTAAAGCATATTGTGGGACCATCACTTGTCGAAAAAATAGCAATATTTCATTTTTTATATAGTCCAGCAATCAAGCATATGAGTCCTGTTGTATTCTGCAAATCCCACGGATATTTGAGGAAATGAAACTGTTAAACTTACTCCACCGATTCTAATATTTTGCTAAACAGGATACCTTTCGTCGATTATTAAATATTCGTTTTGATTTCCACTAAGTTAATAAAATATCAAATAGTATGATCGCAAACGATGTTGCACGGGTCAGCTAGTAAATAATAAAGATGCACTTACCTTGAAAACAAAGGTTTCGTTGAAAACAGGGCTAAGAGTTTTTCGATGGACTTTAGTCTCGAATTTCTTCTTCTTATCAGGCAGCAGGTAGACCTTCACATAAGGATCTGATGTTCCACCCATATCTAAAGCCGGTAGCTCCTCGGCTTGGATCACCGTAACTGATAGACTGTTGCTATTAAAGTCATATTCCAACTGTAAAATAATTCAGGCAGTAAAATAACTAGTTTTGAATAGTTTAACTAGCCTCCATGAACCAGTGCATTTTTCCCTAATAAAAAAAATATATTGTTCTTAGGTGCCCACACAAAACAGAAGTTCTGCTACGTCCATCAAAATACCTATAATGGCTTATGAACTGTGTACATGAACCTTGAAAATGTAATAAAAAATGATCCATGTGTCACGTAATGGTTCATTGGATAGAAAGGAAGTGAAAAATTATTTGATTATGGTATTTTCAAACTCATTAAATCTGGATTGCAGTTCGGTCGTGACTCCTTGCCTACCAAGAAAGACCCTAACCAAATACGTAGGACAAAAAAATAGGACTATATCAAGTCAGATCACAAGTTTTAAATTCTCAAGATTAAAAAATATTAAAGTAATTTTATATAGATGGCAAGGCAAAACTAATGAATGACTTCTATTGACTATAAAAGCAAATATTTCTATAGGCGTACTGTGTGCGAGTATCCAATGAGACTGAGCCGTCACGCTCGGTTAAGTAACTCTCGGTTGAGTAAACGAGTGTCGCCAATTAAAGGAACGAGATTCACTGTATTTTAACTATTGTATTCCGTATTATTAACCTCGGTAGGATGAAGTTTTCACTTCTATCGAGGAGTTGGCACAAAGTAAGTTTTATTTATAAGTTAAAGGTATGTCCTTGGCTACAAATAATCCTAATGTTAAATAATCATAAAGTTGTAAAGGCTTTTTAAAATTTGTGAAGAATAATAACAAAATGAAGAGATGATAATAGCGGACCTACTTAAAAAAAAATGCTTATTTGTTTTCGTATGAATAGTAACACAAAGCAAAATTCTAGTCAAAGATACAGCAGAATCCAGAAGAATATTTTCTTTTGTTAAAGCCTTATTCAAATCGGTTAAAGTGTTATTGGTTAATTTAAATGTTTACTTCAGTTTTCAAACAGCTTTCTTGTTTAATGAAATATGTATAATTGAATTGTGCAACTATTCATCTACAGCACACATATCTATGATATATTATGATTGATTCATGATTACATGGAGCAATGAATCTGGATTGATATTTTTCAGAATAAAAACCTATATTCAAATTCTTTTCCTGTTCTTCTTAACCTGTGCTGCGTGGTCTCGTAACATACCTTATATTGCACTTTTCCTAGCTTCTGTTCCTCTTTCTTGGAGTCTCCGTCGTCTGGTTCCTCAGCATTCTCAGTCAGCTCCTCCATATCCGGCTGAACCTACATGCACGTCCCGCGGCAAATTTCACATGAATATCGGATGTCTTATAAATTAAAAGCCTGTTGGCAATTTCACACTGGAACGTCTTTTTGGGACACGAAAAAAATTCCAAAGAAACATGTAGTTTATTTAATTTATTGAAATGAGTTCGGTTATTTCTTTTCACGCAGGTGTTTGTAGTTTTATGTGTTTAATGCCGACTTGTATGCCTATATATAGCACAATTTTTTTCAGTACTTCTTTTTTCTTATTTATCTCATATAAAAATTTGATTGCTCAAAACGCAAGTATATTTTTAATTCTTACTAAAATGTAAATCTTAAATTGATAAATGATGGTATATTTTCAAGGAACAATGAATAAATATCTCTTAGTATTTATGTAAATTCCACTAATATAACTAAATCAGTTTAAATAAATAGTCTGAAATCTTAAAAGCTAGTGTACATTTTATATCCTCCTAAACACAATGTCCTTTTATAAATAAACCTGTAACATTACCTTTTCTTTATATGCTGAGCCTAAAAGCTGGACGGACTTGAAGTCTACCCCTTTCATTCCTTTCTTGCCATCCTTGGACCTTCGTTTGCGGAAACATCGTCGAATGCAACAGAAACATATTCCCAGCACCACAACAGCCACGCCTACAGAAAACAAATTTTAGAAATAAACCGACAAAGGAGCATCTGGAAGACTAGTAGAACTGCTGATACTTTGCAGGGTACAATGGATAAGATGTTTTGCCACCAGTATCCAACTATTTTAACTTTTATAATTTTCTCTTTCACGGAGATAACAGGACATGGTAATTTTTCGGTCGAGCTGCAGTCAATGACAAAAAATTGTATTGTATATTGGCAAATCCTTCCTGTTTAGTGGATATACACGCAGAATATTGTAAAGAAAATTGAGTGATCGTATCCTAGAGGGTTCGAATAAGTTTTCTTAATAAAAAATCAAATTTGCCACGAAGGAATATAATGGGTTTAAGCTCAGCTCCATATCGTTGATGAGTAAGACTTACGCAAGCACTAGGAGATTCGTAAGCTGTTAATTGCTATCTTCTCGCAACGTTTGCTTTCTTTGTTTAATTATTTGTATCATAATAATTATAATCATATCACATTTCACATTATAGACAAGGTTTGCTTACCAACAAGAATAGCGACCAACTGCCATGTCTCCATATTCATCCTGTGTGCAAAATCAGCTGTTTTTTCCACTATGGATTCCTGTGTGGTTGTCGTCGTAGGCGGTCCCTCTGACACGGTAGTGGGACTTATGGAAGACATGCCTATTAATCCATTAAAATTTAAATTATTAATTGCAAGCAGTGACAGCATTTAAGGTATAGCTTTGGTAATTGCATTAGGTTTCTCTGTATTGACATTGTTTAGATAAACATTATTTATCTAAAATAATACTATAAAGAGGGAACGTTTGTGTTTTTGTATGAATGTTTGTAACGTTTTCACACCATAACTAGTGGACCGATTTCAAAATTTTTCTCACCATCAGTAAGCTGCATTTTTACTGAGCGGCAAAAGCTATTGTTTTTTTTTAAATAGACATCCCTGATAAAAATTCATTCATGTAACCCAAGGTGTGAAAAAATTGGTGACATAAAATCTGTCATCGCGTGCCCTGAGGAAACTATTGATGATAGAACAAAAAAATGTTCTACAGTATTATAGAAGGTATTAATATCTATAAAAAAATCTGTAATATCGTATGTCCAACTACTGTAGTTATGCCACTGTTTTACATTTTAAAACGTTTATAAAAGTGCCGACAATAATCAAATCATATTATTCATATCTCTGTATTAACCTATTTTATTGAAGACTCATTAAAGTACTTTTTAAATTAATCAAATCAAACAATCCGTTCCAAAGATATAACGAATTTAAAAATGTCAATGTAAAGAAAATTGCAGCGACCTTTGTAACTGGGCTTGCGACTGGTGAATTAGCTTATATTCCAAGGATACCAAGAGATATATCTGTACTGTATTTATTTTTATCAAGGTAAAAATTGCTGGAGCGATTAAAGAAATCTTTCATTACCTCCTTGAAATCAAGAATTTTTCAATACCTGTAGAGTATTGTTAATTTTGCTAATGTCGGAAATTCTACGTAAATAATGTTACGAATTGAAAATGTTTTAGTTACGTACATATTAGTTGTAAAGCATATTGACTATTTTATAAGTGTAAGTAAATGTGTAACTAATAATCTGGAAAGAAGTTATTAAAAAGTAGCATTGTTAGTTCTTTTATATTTAAATATTTCGTGTTAATATATGTCCTTAAATAAAACACAAATATTGTTTTTATTTATGTCCGTTAGAGACTTTGAATCCATCTAACTAATGTGTTCGAAAACAGTTTAATTAGAAAGGCTTATTGCCTTTCTAATTAAACTGGTAAATGGCAAATATGGTTTAAGACCACTGAATTCACAGATTTATTTGCTCATTTCACTCATTTGATTGAATTTTAACATTTATTTTATATATCGTGTTACAAGTGTGGCAACTTATAAAATATTAACTAAATATACGGGCTATTCCAGTACTTATAATATTATTTGTCTAATAAGGTAATAAAAACACGATGAATTGTTGAAAAAGTAAATCCTATTAAAGATTTATTTAAAGTGAAACGCGTAATTAGATTCACGAAGATGTGCAACGTTTTTGATGTTAACTCGTATGAAGGTTGGGTAGTTTTAATATTTATAAATAGCTTGTGGCCTTTTAATTTGCCACTCGACATTTAATTTTTCACGAAATTTATTTAATGATTTCTAATATTGACAAAAAACACGCGGTGTTTTTATATTTAGAACTTGTGATTTTAGATTTCAAGAAATTATTTGTGTCAACTTTCGACACTAAATATTTTAATAACAATTAAATTCCTAACATATCTTCCTTTTTCCTTCCCTCGTCTAAAGTTTCTAATCTAAAGTTTTAGATTTGTATAAATATAAACATGACTTAAAAGTTGGTTTGCCAAAGAAGTTTTTCTTTTGACATGTATACTTTGTGCGCACGCACTTTTATTTTTTTTTAGTTTATGAATTGAAATAATATTCCATTACATTTATTTGTAAATGTATACCTGGGGCAACCGTAGTGATGTTTGCTGAAGTAATGTTGACTGGCGTCTTCTCGCTTGCTTCGTCGGCTTCGCGACGCCATCGCGAATATATCGGCAACGGTGGCGACATTTTGGCTACAGAGCAACAATGAAATAAGAAAATATACACATTTAACAAAAATGTTATACCTGATGTACGCTATTTATCAGTCTGTATCAACTACACTGTGTTTAACACAAGACCAACTGCCTCATTGGTTGGTTTAGTAGTTAGCTTGTGCGGCCTGAACAGATATGAGGTCCTAGTTTCGAATCTTGGGTTGGACTAATGGATATTGAGTTTTCTATTAACATTTTCTCAGTATTAGCCCTGTGTTTTGTTGTTGACGGTGTGCTCCACCCCCACGAGTGTTGGATTGCCGTCACATCCCACTATAAGAGTAAATGAATAGAGATTGGACTTGTGTACTATGCTTGGCAACCCGCTGTGAAGCAGTGTGCTGAGTGTATGTTCTCAAAACCCTCTCTCCTATGAGTGAGGAAGCCCTGTACCCAGGAGAAGGACGTTATCGGGCTGCTACTTACCTTACCTCACGTTATTACTTACTGTTACCATAACGATAGTTCCAAGAAACGCGTGGCTCGGTCCTCTACGCCTTATGGTCCTAGAAATATCACGATATTTCTGGAACCATAAGGCGTAGAGACTTGTAATTTGGTAGGATTATTCCTTTTGCCGAGTAGAGGTCAGCTAAGATTTTACAAAATTCCACTCGCAAGGGAGGTTGTGGGGATGTTAATTAAAAAAATCAAACTTTCCCATTAAAAAAACTTCACATTTACAAACTATGTCTTTTACGGTATGTAAAACTTGGTCAGAATTTTTTTTGACGTAATGATATCTGTCAAAAGTAAATTTTAGGAAATTCTACCCATAAAGGGCAGTGCGGATATGTTTCTTATTTGTAAAACAGTTTGCCTAAATTAATGAAAATGTTACCAAAAAAACATTCCACGCAGACGAAGTCGCGGGTTCAGGTAGTATATAATATAGGGAGATTGAGAACTGTGGTGCGAATACTCGCTTTGCAAGCAGAGTCCCAGGTTCGATCACCGGATTTGGTATTTTCCAATTTTTCTGAGTCTGGACAGTGGGAGGCTTCGGGAGGTACAATGCTGTGTAGGAACCATATGAGGTAAATGACTGTATCATCACTTAGTATTAGGCGTGCCAAAATCAAGAGCTAATCTGTTAGCAATAAAAAAAACACAATCCTTAAATCGTTATCCATAAATTTGAACAACTGGAGAAATAATTTATAGAAATCGGCCATAACAAATTTAAAATCTAATGTTTTGCCACACTCCCGATTGTTTCGACGGTTATGTTTATTTTATATACATTTTATTGTTTTAATATCAACTAGATATAAATCTGAATAAAAGTATATTTCATATAACTATGAATTAGAAACTTTAACGAATCATTCTATTTTTAATGAAATATATATTTAATATCAGAATAAATAAAGACAAATCACTGGCAACAAATGCTGACTTCCTTTCAAAAAAAACTTCACACATTTTTCATATCAAATTATTAATTGTTGTGACGGTATTCTATGATGATTTTTTTGTGAAAGTATTGTTTTCATAATTGACAGTAGGTAAAATATATACGTAATCCTGTCCAAATTAAAAATCTTTAGACGTCAATAGAACTTTGTTTTTCAAATGGGACTTCATACCAAGAATTTACGAAATTTCATTATTATTTATAAACTGTAAAAGATTGTCATGAAGACGTATTTTAACAAAAGAAAACAATAAAAATTTGTATTCAATTAATTATGGCAAAACAAAAAAAATGTAACTACTTTACTTCTATTTTTAGCATTGAGGGCTACGAGATATTCTAAATTATTATTAAAAATAATAATAAAAGTAATGAACAAAAGAAGCTAACTAAATTAAGACCTTTTCAGAGATGTGGCAGCGGTGTATCAAGTTGTTAATCTCAATGTCGTGGTTTATAAGAGACTAAAATACTTTCTATTGATCTAATTTTCAAGATTGAATGCAATTTGGTTGCAGCGATTGAAAATTTTGATATGATTTGATTCAATTTTGTCTCACACGTAACGTAGGCGAAAAATATTTTCACTTAGTTGTTGGAATGCCCTCAAAATAGTAAAAGAGGTTTCAAATCTTACTTATACAAATCTTTAGTATTAATGGCATTGATACGTAATTTCACAATGGCATCTTTATAAGAAAACATGATCGATTAAGACTAGCTATGTCTGATCATTATGCATAAAACTACCACCCACGTAAGGTGTACGAAATATCTTTTAATATGAAAAATGAGTGTTACAAGGGATTTCATATCACCATCTTCTATTTCTAAAGAGGCTACTTGAGTACATACTTACCTACATACGGCTCAGGTCTTCCAATAGCTCACACAAGGAAATGTAATATAAAAGCAATCAAATGATCCGATACGTTATACAAGTTCACTACTGACCTTATTTGCTCCCTAGAGGTTTGCTCCCGAAATGCAATTAACAATTTCTAAATCGGCAGTCACTTAGCGTGAGTTTGCTTCATTTCTGTCGAATTTATTATACGAATGGAGGTTCACTGAGAAGGCTTGGATGGCGAGGATGCGCGCGCAAGCAATCGATTGCCGCTGCGCGTTCGTCTAGTTTCAGTTCCTGGGCAAGTCATGACGTTTACGTCACATATTGCGTACATTGACGATTTTGTAAAGAATATTAACTCCTTGAATGGATGATGATACGTAATCGATGATAAGTATAGCAATACAAACAAAACGATGGTATACTGCAGTTGGATGCAAAAAAAACGATGGTTACGTAACAGAGAGCTGTGTCCCACTTTGATATTTTGCTGGGTAGCCTTTAAATTGCTTATAGGACTTTGAAAGCTCAAGCAACGCGAATGACAAGAATGACAAAGACATTTTGTGGTTCTATAGTGTCATTTTTAAGATTTAAGAATATTTTTACACACAAAAAAAATATTCTATTTCAGATTCTTTTAGAAAAAAGAAAATTCTATAGCAGAGTGAAAGCATGTCAATGGAAAAGGATCATATACTGCAGTTGGATGCAAAAAATTTTTGTTAGGTAACAGAAAACTGTGTCCCACTTTGATATTTTGCTATGATAGCCTTAAAATTGCGTATATATGACTTAGGAAGAAAAACAATATGAATGACAATAATGGCAAAGACATTCTAGGTGTCATAGTGTCATTTTTCCAATTTAAGGGTTTCTATTTACATATAATAAAATATGATTAGACTAGATTCTTTTGGAAAATGCTAATACTACCGGAGAGTAAAAGTCTAGCAATGCTAAAAATAAGGATCATATACTGAAGTTAGATGTAAAAAAATATGGTTATGTAACAGGAAACTGTGTTCCACTTTAATATTTTGCTATAGTAGCGTTTAAATTGAAAATGACTTTGGAAGAACAATAACATCAGTGACAAGAATGACAAAGACATTTGGTGTGGCCATGCTATCATTTTTCCGATTTGAATTCAATTTTTATACATAAGAATATATGGATTACTTTGGAAAAAAGCTTTTTTAATCAGAGAATAATTTGACCGGCGAGTTTAAGTACAGCAATGTAAAAACTGAAATCGATATTGAGTTTTCTTTTAAGATTTTCTCAATATTTGCCCGAAGTTGGGAAAAAATTGTCGGTATGATCCACCCCCGCGCCTCGGAGAGCACGTTAAGCCGTGGGTCCTGCGCCTGATCTCTCTCCGGTCGTGTCGGAATAGAAAGTACACTTGTGTACTATGCCTGCCAATCCGCAGTGGAGCAGCGTGGTGGATCTATGCTCTAAAAACCCTCTCTCATAAGAGTGAGGAGGACTGGGCCCAGTAGTGGGACGTTAATAGACTGCTACCTACCTTTTAATGTAAAAATATAGGTTATGTACTGCAACTGACTGCAACAACATCATACGAGTAGTTACGTAACAGAAAACTGTGCCCCGCTTTGATATATCGTTGTTGTTGTTGTTGTTGTTGTATGTTGGAAGAACAGTAACAGGAATGACAAAGACATTATGTGGTGCTATACTGTAATTTTCCGTTTTAAATATGATTTTTAAATACATGAAAATATTGACTATTCTAGACTCTTTGGAAAGACAATGACTCATTTCAAAACGGCTAATTTTACCGGTAACCCGTTTAAAAATTAAACGAAACGTTTAAATCCATCCATGGTATAATGATTATTTTGGTACTACAGCTTCATCTTTTCATATATACAAGTGTTTGGAACCAGAAAACATAGACTGTTGTGGGTTCTATTGTGTTGGATTTTGGATTGTGGGATTATATATCCAAAGTTGCGATTTATAAATAGTATCCTTTTACTCAATTGGTAGAAGCTGGCACATTGGTGCGATTACTCGTTTGCTAACAGAAGTTCTAGGTTCGATTACCGGTAGGGTTTAAGAAATTGCATTTTCTTATTTATCTGAGTCTGAACTGGCCAGCGGCTTCGGCCGTAGTTAGTTACCAACATATTAGCAAAGATGTACCGCCAGGCAATAAAATTGTGTTCTGCTGTGTAGAAACCGTAAGAGGTTATATTTCCTATACAAATACCTTTCTTGGTGCCAAAGTGTCATTTTACTAATAATAAGTACTTTTATTTACACACAATAAAATATGAATAGACTAGATTCTTTTGGGAAAAAGCTAATTCTATCAGAGAGTAAATTCATGGCCATGGAAAAGGGTCATATATTAAAGTTGAATGCAAAAAAAAATTGTCACGTAACAGAAAACTGTGTCCCTGTTTGATAGTTTGCAGTGGTAACCTATAAATTGCATATATATGACTACGGAAGAACAGTAACATGAATGACAACGACATTTCCAATTTAGCGCGCTTTCATCTTAGACTGTATCATCACTTACCATCAGGTATTTTAACAATTAAGTACTAATCTGTCAGAAATAAAAAAAGCTTTTTAGATTACACTGGTCTGCAAAAAATTTTTTTTCTCCGTGTTTTCATGTATGAATTCTTCATATTTTGTGCTCTAAACACGGAATCTGACATACAATTAAGTACCACACGTAGATTTCCAATATAATATTTATTTAATTAACAAACAACATTATTAAAACATCAATTATTATAACGAAATGAATAAATATTACAGTCTAAGTTTTACATTGAAAAATCTTAAATTATAGTCACAAAATGAACAAATTATATCGGTCAGCTTCCTCATTACATGGTGAGAAAATTTGTTATTTTGTAGTTTTTTCCTTGTCATTGTATCTATTGGAGTTTCTCGGTGACTTGACCAACAGAAATCAGCGAGCATTGCTGCTGACCATTTCTCATTGTAGCGTTTTTCAATCTGCATTATATCCTGATGAAACCTTTCACCATGCTCATCTGATATGGCTCCAAGATTTTCAGGAAAGAAATCTAAATGAGAGTCCAAAAAATGAATCTTGAGTGACATATTGCATCCTAAAGCTTTATAAACAGAGTGAAGCTCTCGAATGATTTGTCGGTAGTTCTCACTTTTTGTATTCCCAAGAAAATTATGACAAACTTCCACAAAAGCCAGCTAAGCTCTTTTTTCTGCTTTGCTCAACTTCGAATCAAAAGCTTCATCTTTCATTAGCTCACATAACTGCGGGCCTACAAAAATTCCTTCCTTCAATTTTGCGCCACTGATGCTGGAAAAAAAACCTAGACGTGATGGAAAAAATCGTCCAACGGGGATAAATTCAGAACATTTCAATCGTCATATTTATGTCAAAATTTTTTAAAGGAGGATTTCATTGCAGACCAGTGTTATATGAAGCATTGTGTTTTAAAATAGGTCAAAATTCAGTGCAGAATGGTTTTAGACCTTTTATACGAATAAAAGAAAAAGAGGAGTGTAATTATAAAGTAATGTAATTGTAATGACTATATATCAGGAAAACCTAAAAGATTCAGTATTCAGAGTGTTTATTGTTTAATCCTTCAATATATAGAGATGGAAAGGAAATCATTCCTATATTTGACCAGATTAAAACGATCGCTGAGTAACTTACAACCTATTCATACATTTCACCTTTGGCTATTGACCATATAATTGAATGTTCTTCTTACTTTTAAGTTAAATCATTAATATTTATAGCTACATCGGTGATATACTACATAACAAAATTTGCATGACCTATAAATTAACGTTACTACGTTTTACGACGTCATACACGACCTAATCTTAATTTTAGAATTTTCAGTTCATATAAAACGAAAAATATAATTTAAAGTAATTGTGTCTGGAAATATGGTGTAGAATATTTAAATTTGAATGGATGCGAGTAAAAAATAAACAGCTTTTCGACGTTTTAGGTTAAAAGACGTGGCGACGAGATGAGGTCGTTCTGATTATAATGAAAAATGATTGTTTCATAATATTTTATAAAGAAAGGAGTTAAAAGTGGCGTTTTGTCGAATGCAATCTAATCAAGTTTTTGTTTGTTTGTTCTTAAAATGATGTAACAATATATATTTTGTGCCTTGCTTGCACAATTGACAAACTATTTACTTTGCTAGCAGAGGTCTTGGTTTCTATTTACAGCAAGGCAAGTTTAGGATAGTGGCATTGTCTAATTTGCCTGAGTCAGGACTTACTTAAGTGGTAATATTAAAATTAAAATCAGTACGTGACGATTTTCATTTTGCGAGTTAATGTCCCAGGTTCGATCCCCGGTAGGGCGAATTTGTCTTATTCTGGCCTGATGAGAAGTTTCGGCCGTTTCGTCTCAAAAAAAAAAAATAGGGATCCCTAAGAAAAATTCCTAAAAAAAGGTGTGAAACAAAAAAATCTGTTATCGCGTGCACTGTGAAAACTATTGAAGATAGAACAAAAAAATGTTCTACAATCTTATAAAAAGTATTCATATCTAAAAAAAAGTCGCCGATAACATATATCCAACTAATGTAGTTATGCCACTATAACTACATTTTTAAATTTTAAAAGCTAATAAAGGTGCCGACAATATCAATGAATCAAACCATATTATTAACACCTCTGTAATAATGATCATATTAAATGGATATTTTATAAAATACTGCTTCAATACCTGTAAAATACTTTTTAAATTATTAAAATCGGACATTCCATTGAAAAGATATAACGATTTTAAAACTTTCAATTAAAGAAAATTGTAGCGACCCTTATGAGATTGGTGAGTTAGCTCATATTCCAAGAATACCAATGATATCCACCGATATACCTATATTATATACTGTTTTAGTTTTTATCAAGCTAAAAATTACTGGAGCTATTTAAATTGTGATGTAAAAAAATGATGTTATGAATTAGAAAGTGTATTAGTTAGATTATAAATGTAAGTGTGTATCTAATAATTTGAAACTAAGTAAAATAAAATTTATGTCAACGAAAATAAATCTATAGTTCGACTTAGTAACACTTTCCACTGCCACGATATCGGTATTTACGCGGGTGAAACCGCGGGGCATTGTTAGTATAATATAATGTTGTCAAACAAGCGTAACCATCAAAAGCCTTAAGACATATAAGCTTGCTATATTAAACAACTTTAATTTCAAAGTATTCATAGAGAATAATAAAATAGGAGTATTAAGACTGCGCCCTTTTAAGCATTATTATTAGAAACATGTAGGTGTCATCAGTACGAAGCTTTAATATCACAGACACCTACGCGTAAGAGGCACCGTGAAGGCGATTATCCTAATAGTCTATAGATCAATCTTTGTGCATTCCTATTTTCAAACTTTATATTACAAAAAGGAGCAATATGTGCCATATTTTTATTAGGATTATTGGGCTGTTCTATATATATACATATATAAAAGATATTCAGGTATCTATTGACTCATCACGATATCTCTGGAACCATAAGGCGTAGAGACTTGACATTTTTTTTTATTTATTTATTTATTGTTAAAAAAATAATACATTTATATTCTTATATCTATCAGCATAAAAAACCACTGGGATTTGTAAAGTTATTTGTAAGGAATATTCCTTTTGCCGCGTAGAGGTCAGCTAAGAACGGATTATGCGATATTACTCTCGCAAAGAGGATTGCGGGAGTGTTGACTTATCACAATATCTCTGGAACCATACGGCGTGGAGACTTGAAATTTGGTAGGAATATTCCTTTTAGTCGCAGGTTCAGCTAGTATGTATAAATAAGAGATATCCAGGTATCTATTGACTCATCACGATATCTCTCCTCCCGGTTACGCTGTACAAACCAGTAGGGCTAACAGCTAAACACAGTCCGAACAAAAAAAAAACAAAAACGATATCTCTGGAACTATAAGACCTAGAGACTTGAAATTTAGTAGGAATATTACTTTTGCCGAGTAGAGGTCAGCTATGAACGGATTTTACGAAACTCCACCTGCAAGAGGGATTTCGGGGGTGTTAATTAAAAAAAATGAAATTTTCACTTTAAAAACATTTCAAACTTCACATTTAGAAACTATGTTTTTTATTTGTAAAACAATTTGCCTAAATTAATGACAATGCTGCTAAAAAAAACATTCCACGCAGACGAAGTCGCGGGTTCAGCTATATATAGGATTACTATGACATTCGTCATAGTATAAGGCAATCAAAAAAGTTCGTGTGGTAATTTTTTGTACATTTAAAAGCTGATATTAAGACGTATCATTCCATATGTTGAAAAGTTCGTTTACGTTAAATAAATCTGTAATAATTCATTAAGTAAACAAGCACGAAATTACATTTGACACGGCCAAACTTTACCAAAATTTTTACAGGTTTTTTTAAAGCAAACAAACTTATTTATTACAATTAGCGATACTTCTAATTATCATCTTTCAAATGCATAAAAAATTACCCCAATTCTTTATCTTGCTTGCGATATACAGTTCATATGTTGACAATAAATGGAAATCGCACATTTTTTGGTTGTCTAATATATAGAGGGTTAAAAAAACGCTTATATTTTTACAAAATATGTAAGCAAAGTTCCTTAATTTTTTTATTTTTAAGGCATTATAATGGAAGTAATTTCAAATTGTAGTCATATAGTTTTTTGTCACGAATTTCTTTAATTTGGACCGATAATTGTTGTTTCTATATTGATTAATAACCACTGTTAATTAGTTTTTATAAATAAAAAGAAAAAAAATGAGATTTTTGGATACTTTTTATGTAATAAACTTTCGAAGCCGCAATTTTGAGTAATAAAAAAAAAGTTAATAAGCACAACAACTTGAAAATGCTGCACTTTTGCATAATGCATATGTAGAATTACGAATAACCTTGAACATTTATATATTTATGATATCATTTATTACAGCACTGTAAAAATTATTATCAATATCTTTACTTATGTAGATAATATATGTATATATTTATATACTATATTGTAATTAGTAACAACGCCTACCTTCTCTCTCTCTTCTTTGACTGTGTCTCCCTAACCGCTAGGGTTGTTTGGAAGAGAACGCTATTTAGCGATAAGACCGTCCTATTGCACACTAAATTTAGTTAATTTTAAGTTATTGTATTTTCTTTTGTCCTATTTTTGTGGTGTTCAGTAAATTATACATCTATCTATCTATATATGTGTAATATTATAATGTAAATACATAATTTTAGTATGAGAAATATAAATAAACTTGTAGCGCCATATTTTAGGGTGAAGAACATCACAATCAGTTTTCGATTTATTTGGACATAATTAAAAAAAATTGTCAAATACATTATTACACAAAAGGCATTTTGTAACGTTTGGTGTGTTTGTAAAGTAATTGGACTTGATTCCAGTTGCACAAAGGAGCAAAATATTACAGATTGTACCCTACAAAACTGTATTGAAAAAGAGTAATTAATGAGTTTCTTCGATTCATCTTATGTTAATTACAACTGAAGCTTATTTGTTTACTTATCAATAACAAAAGTCTCTCGTTCCCAACATACAATCTTTTTTATTATTTCTATATCTGTACTTAACAACCGTTCACAGATCAATGAATATTTCTTTATCTCTCCACAGATTAGTTCCTCATTCACTGCGATTAGTAGCTTCTATGTACTAGGACATGGCAAGGTTAATAATTTGGAATAAATTATTGTAAATTAAAATGGAACCTTAATTCATTGGGTAAAAGTACATTTTAAAATAACAAAAACAACGTAATTAGCAGTTACAACAATAACTGATATTTTATAACAGTAACAGATATCAGTGTGATTTTAAAATTGTTGAATGTGAGTTGAATTTAATTTACAATAGTTTGTATCATTTCTTAACCTTGTTTACTTTATTATATATATCAAGTCCAATGTGTAACTTCAAAAGTTTTTAGTAAGCCCTGTCAATTTTTCAATTACATATACGTATTTGAATTGAAAATAAATTAATTACCTGCAGCAAAAAATAGTACTTTCGCTTATAAATATGTTTTTAGTGCACATTGTTAACTGGAGCATTTCAAAACAGTGAAAATGCTCAAACTCTTGCATTTTTATTCTTACACATAAGCTTAAATATATTTGACGTGAATACGTCTTCAAAATCACAATAGGAGGCAATTAAAAAAAAAACGAGTGATAACAAAATCGATAACTTTAGATTTTAAGCCGTTCTTGAGTACCATCATCAGACGTATATTAGAGTCAGAGTGTGTAAAAAAATATAATTTGACGATTCAAAAGTGCTGTAATATGCCTACTTGAATAAAGATATTTTATATTTTGATTTTGATAGAGTTTGGCGTTGTAGCTATATATCTAACATCTCCATCAGAAATTTAATTATACTAATGGATACTAAACTGCCTCATTGGTCTAGTGATTAGCATGTTCGCCTACAGACATGAGGTCCCGGGTCGGGCCAATTCAAAAATGGATATTGAGTTTTCTATTAAGATTTTCTCAATATTTGCCCGAAGTTGGGAAGTTGGAGGTGTGATCCACCCCCGTGCCTCGGAGAGGAAGTTAAGCCGTCGGTCCTGTGGTCGATCTCTCACCGGTTGTGTCGGATTACCGTCACATCGGACTATGAGAGTAGCGGAATAGAGAGTGCACTTGTGTACTATGCCTGCCAATCCGCAGCGGAGCAGCGTGGTGGGCCTATGCTCTAAAAACGCTCTCTCATATGAGTGAGGAGGCCTGTGCCCAGCAGTGGGACGTTAATGGGCTGCTACTTACCATAATGGATAATAGCTAGAATTTATTGCGCTAAGTAAGGACTGTAACATAATACGTGCGGAAGGGGAAGCCCCGTTATTTTGATGCTATTATATATATTTTTTACCCGTTAACAAACGTATTCTTGTACAACAAACATCCGTGTCCATAACATAGCCACGCCCTATTTTTTAAAATTCTAGTGGATAACAATTGATTTAGATACAGTTTATTTAGATAATAATTAATTTATTTTAGAAATAAACGTGCAGCTTACGTAAAAGGTTTATTTTTACTTAATGAGTTCTTTTACGTAAAGAGAAGTTTGTGCTAGATTGCGTAATCGTTTTTATTTTACTTGTTTACGTTGCAACTACAAGAGGATTTATATAACATTTGTTTGGCCTAAATAATATATATTTTTTAAGGACACTAACAATATACATACATAATATTCAAAATACAAATAACATAAACTAGGACACATTTACTTATACGTATATCAATTATAAGTGAACATAACATTTGTTTTGATATGTAATACATAGAAATCAAAGTTTGATCAAACCAGGTAAAATAAGAAATAATAGCCATAGGAAAATACGTTAAGCCACGTATTATGCGATCCCGTGGTAATATGAGAAAGACCAAATTGACTCTGAATCATTCTTTAATACATTTTAAACACAAAAATTTCATTAAAATCTGTCCAGCTGTTTAGGAGCAACTCAGTCCACATGCATTGGTACAGAATTATATATATGAAGGCATTGCAGTATTGAGACCGTGAGACCTAATTGACCTTTATGCGACTTTTACAACGAATATTATACTAGGTTTTGTCATCTTTTCTTTTACAACGCAAAGTTTTAACGAGCTCACCTACTTTATAACTAACTTACTTTGAGCTCCACAAAGTTCTTGGATCTGACAAGTTACACTGATGCAATACGAGTATATGTTTAAATTACCCTCTTCTATTTCGCTGCATTTCCATATGCAATATTTTAATATCTTTCCAAATAAATTCAATAAATGAATTAATATTTGGAAACTGTGTTTAAATAATGTGTCATCCAATAAAAGAAATTTTAACAAAAAAGAACTGCCTTCAAAACAAACTTCCAAATATATTAATATGCTCTACCTTGGCTGACACCGACTCCGAATATAAGAATACGAAGAACGCTATAAAATAATACGCAATTATATCTTACTTTTTAGAGCATATTAATAATATATTTGGAAGTTTGTATTGAAGTAGGTTTTTTTTTGTTAAAATTTCTATTTATTTTTTTTATTTTTAGTGAATCTAAAGTAAACTAACCAAAACGTGTTACAATGCAGCAATAAACGTTAGCTCATTGCTATTTCATTACAGACACATATATTTTCTGCCATAAACCCCACCCTTACTGTAAGCCGCTGACGAAATTCATTGATCTTCATATTTAACTTGACCTTACCGAAGTTACAGTAGGCAACTCTAATATCTGGATAACCTATAGAAGATTCTGCCGAGTATCGTTAATTTGCTCCTAAGAAATGTGAAGTTCCATCACTTTGTCATGGATTCAATCATCAGAACCTAACCAAACTATCACAAGACAACTCTTGAAGTATATCCTTTCCAATAAAAAAGGAATCATCGAAATCGGTTGGCGTAATCTTGAGTTATTCGTCCATTTGTCGCGCACATGCTTAATGCAAATTTTACACTTATCCGGTTTTCTCCTGGATGCCATCATCAGAACTGGATTTAAAAAAAAATGGGTGCCCATGACGAACACCACCTTTCATTTAAATAAAAATCATCAAGATCGGTTCACCCAGTCGGGAGATATGAGGTAACAAACATAAAAAAAATACAGATGAATTAATAACCTCCTCTTTTTTTGAAGTCGGTTAAAAAAACCTGTATTTGTTTATTTGAGACATGAGTGGATGAATAAAATGTAATTTTTTAGCCTTTTAAGGAATTATTGTAATGCAGCAACGAACTTAAGCTCAGTGCAATTTGATTACAGACAGTTACAAATATTCTGCCACAAATCGCACCCTTAATGTAAGCCATTGAGGATTTCCGTTGATCAACATATTAAACTACCCCAATTACTTGTCTATAACATCCGGATATTCTATAAAATTTTCCTGAGAATTGAGGAGTTCCGTTACTTTCTCATGAATCCCATGATCAAAAACTCTCCAAACTATCATCAAACAACGTGACGTGATCTTGAGTTATTCGTCCATTTGTCGCGCACTTGCTTAATGCAAATTTAACACTTATACCACCTTTCATATTAAAAAGAGTCACCAAGATCGGATCACCCAGCCGAAAGTTATGAGGTAACAAACAAAAAAATATACGAGTACAGACGAATTGATAACCTCCTCCTTTTCTCGAAGTCGGTTAAAAAGAGAAATTTACAAGTAATATAAAACATACATAGCATCACGCCTTATTCTTATAGGGGTAGGCAGAAACCACGTCCTTCCACTTATCACGATCCTTGGATATCTCCTTCGCTTCTTTCATTCTCATTAAACTTTTTATACAAGTTCGTCGGTTGAAAATACTCTTGACCTGGCCCTTATTTAAAATGTCTGGATTTGGTCCACGAACGTTCGCCTTGATTCTCCCCTTCCAATTTTCCCATTCACTTTTGACTCATAAATCCTTTTTGTCAGTCTCTTTTCATTCTTTCACTCTACGTGCCCAAACCATCTAAGCATACCTTTCTCAATTTAAGTCACTACATTGTTATGTCTTACAGTGACACTTGATGTATACATATGAAATAGGAGGGGAGTCTAATTAACGAACACGGAAAATACTGTGAACTATTTCATTATGCTTCATGCTTTGAGCGCCAGGAGCGTTTTGTTGTGGTGATATGACAGGCACCCTACCACGCCTCGGAAGGCTAGCCCAGGCGAACTCAGGGTATACAATTCTGCTTTAAACTTGAACACAATTTAATCTGTGTCAGGAAAGGCGTTTCTTTAGGTTATTAACATAGAAAGTTACACTCGTTAGTTGCTACTACCTAAAAGTGGAATTCAACTCACGGAAATCTTAAAATGAACTTAATATTTCTACCGCTTACCCCATTCGGCACGTATGTAATGTGTTAAGCACTAAAACAGTTCTGACAATTAAAATTATTTGGATTTACGATTCCAAACTAAGATTTCTTAACGGCGGTCATCTAACATTCTTACAATTGCACTTGACCGACCGTTTACACCCCCAGTTCAATGATAAATGCCCTAGACACTCCGTGTCAGGGCGTTAAATAAACGAATAAGAAAATATAACATCGTCACTGAAGTGATGTATCATCGGGATTCGAACCTGCGACTAGTAATGACCTATGTCTTGACCCGTCGCGCATTGAGCTACGAACGGTTACGAACTACTTTAAATTTGTAGGCTTATACTAAAACTCTTATATCACCATCTTCTCAAATGTACAAAAGGCGGTCTTATCGCTAATTAGCTATTATAAGTGGATCTTAATCGTCATATAGTTGCCTGTTCAAATTAATATATAAATTTTTAAAATAAGCAGTTCTTGATTTTGTGTGTGTTCAACACAAAATCTTATTAAAGTCGGTATAGGCGTTTCTACGTTCAGTTACATAAACCCGTGCAGAAGAAAAAATAAGATATATAGAATAAATTCGTTGTTGAGAACCAGAACAATTACTTTTCATAATGTCAGCTTGGTTATACAGCTTGAAATCGTCCAAAGATATTCAGCTTTTATGTTTTAAAACTTGGCAAAGATCCAATAAAATCATAAAAGCGAGAAAATGTAACGTGTCTAGTGGTCTAGCATATAGGGTTTTTATGTCTATCAAAAGACTTCAGGGCGACGTAATCGCTGAACTAAAAAGAGGTGTACCAGATCGTTGTACTTATTAGTAAATTATTTTATTTGCATAAAAATATATGTCCACTCTTTAAATTAGAATTTATTACAACACAAAACATTTTTGCTACACTACCAATTTACTAAAATTTGTTGCTATGGCGAGTGTCTATTAGGAATTAACATAATATATTTTATAAATAGCCCAAACAAAGCGATCAAAAAGAATTAACTAAATTTTTTTTATATTAAAGCATAAACGCCGTACTTCGTTTAAGTATTATAAGGTAGATATTTATATTTATATATCTTGGGGATTTATAGGGGGAAAGCAGATATCCTTGACCCGATTGAAAGGGATAAGATTTATTAAGCCTTTATAGCAACTGTATAGTATATATAAGCAGTTCACAGAAAACAGGTGAGTTGAATAAGTAATTGAGCTAATTTTAGATACATAGATAGAAACACTTTATTGCACACAAACATATACAGGAAATACAAAAGACTAAGAATTAAAAAGAACTAGAGCTATAAGCGTGCAAAGGCGGTCTTATTGCTGCAAGCAATCTCTTCCAGACAACCTTTGTCAAAGTGGATGCTTATTTAATAAATTGATGAATGGGGCAGAACAGTGTCGGAAATAAAATATTTGCTTAAGTATAATTTGAAACAAATAAAAATACTACTAATGTAATAAAATAATACAGAAAATATGATATGAGGTGAAATAAAAAAAGAAATATAGTGTTATTCCCAGCAATTTTGAGCCAAATAGTACTCATTCAAACGAATTTTGAAAATGGGTAATGACTCTGAGTGACGGATATTATCAGGTAGCGCATTCCATAAATTTATAACCTGGACAGTAAATGAATTTTTGTAATAACTAGTTTTACATATTGGATGCTTCAATTTATTATTTTAGTATATTTCTGAAATAAAAAAAATAATCTTAGAGTAAATAACTAAATCAAGTTTTAAAATCCAAGTTATTGGGTTTATTTTAAGAGTTTATTGCGTTTTTTTGTGGCAATATACTATAACTAAATCAGATATTCGCTTCACTAAGTAGAATTAAAGATTTGAGAATTGTGGGTTGTAGTGAGTAAAACATTACTCAATTATAAATTAAACCGTTTTATATAATTTTTTTGTATTCGCATTTTCGATAAATTATATATTATATTCTTCGAAAATTGTATATTAATTTATGACGCGTTTAATATAGAAGAAGCTGTATATAAAATATTTATAAAAGCTAAAGTTCAACTGTTTGTAAAATACTCGTCTCTAAAAAAACTGTATAATAAGAATCGTAATATTAAAGTGAACTGTAGATGTATATTATGTATATTTATATATACAAGATGTTAGGAGACCGCTTCAGGAATCTAAGACAGACGATAGTACTAATGACATCTTTGGTGATGGGACGGAAAAAAATCGATCCTGATTAAAAAAAACCTTACTTTAAGCTGCGGGCGCGGGGGCAGCTAGAGGTCGTTGACCCGGGCTAGACATGATCTATTTTTAATTTTGTGTTTCAGTGTTAGATTTTTTTGGTAAGTTATGTATTTTTTGTGAAACTATCGTTTCATTTAGTTATACTAAATGTATTTTTTTAATCGGTATCGCTTTTATGTGTCCCATAATCAAAGGTATCATTAGTACTATCATCTGTTTTCTTTTTCGGGAGCGGTCTCTTAATGCCTTGTATATACGAGTATATATTTGCGTATCATCTATGTATCTAATTATAAATATATGTCGGAGAATAAGAGAGAAGAAGAAGCATAAAGCATAGGGGCGTAGGGTTCTCCGCCGACATCGTCATTAATGGCATCCATATTTCCATACGGTGGGCGTTCATGAGTAATGTTGGTGCAATGAAACACTTTATTAATTAACTCGAATTATAATGTTTAATCAATTAATGTTCCCGATATTCATTTACACAAACTGAATAATAATAATACCTAGGAACGCGACAGTGCGCGTCACCCGAGAACTACCGGCAGACGCGCGCCGGACTGCCACTTATTGACTCTGCCCCCCGCCGATAACCAGATGGCGCCAGCGTTCCACAGACTATTGTACTCCAACACAGCGTTCCACAGAGTATTGCACATATATATATATATATATATATATATATATATATATATATAGAGGTAGAAAAAGTTAGAAATTAAAAAAAAATCCTAAAATTAGTAACTTCAAGCTTTAAATCGCTTTACATTTTACTCAGGTATGACCATTTTTATAAAAGATACAGTCATTTGAAAAATTGTTAAAAATTTTGATATTTTTTTGATACTACAATTTTGTACGCTTAAATTTATCTTTATTTATGTATTTTAGGCAGTCATTTTTAGAAGTTTTGACCTACTTCTTCTCAGTTTCTTTACCCAAAGATTGTCTGTTAAGAGATTGCTTATGTAATAATGCTGTGATTCGTAAACTACTAGAAAAACTACTGCTTAAATAAGTTTTCCTGTAAATTTCTTAATGTTGTGAGTATAATAAATTATTTAGCTATCTATCTGTTTTCCCTGAATCAGATAATTGTGGGGCTTATGAAATATTGGAAGCCAAAGGTTGCGCAAAGTGGATGCGCGAAGCATTTATGAATTAACATGGCTTCCTGCAGTTTTGTGTCAAGTCAATGTATTTTATTGTATAGATGGCTGTTGCTTCAAATATCTTCTTTCAATTCAATTTATATTCTTAATATCTATATACAATAATTATGAAACCACACAAAAAATTATCATGTTAGAATTGGTATACAATAATATTTTGTATAAAAAGAAACAGAGGATATGTTATGATATTTGTTGTACAAATATGATAAAAAGTAATATTAATTTTCTAAGAAATATGCTCTGTTAGTTGAAGTACCCTTTAAGGTTTTTGTTAAACAAATATTTTCCTCTACGGCTAATGATAAGAAATCGCAAATTTCAATCTATTTATGTGTCTGTTATCTAATTAAATATGATCTCGTTAATGAATAGCAAATATGTTTATTTGAAAAACAAATACAGTGTAGATAAAAACATTAATGTATGTGATTTTATTTCGGTTCCCATTCTGATAAAAAACAAATGTTTAACGGAAACCTCTTTGATAACATATTTGTCATATTATTAAAACACTCTACAAACTTATAGCTAATATATAGCTTGTTGTTTTCGGGTTCTTTAGGAGAAATTTTGTTTCTAGATAGCTATTTTGCATAAATCGATACGCAAGTCATGGCCTCCATTCGAAAGAGTCCAAGGGAACGCATAACGTTATTTGGTTTCAAAATATACGTCCCATTTATTAAACGTATGAAAAAAGGAGAAAGTAAGTTAATAATTCCTTATATGGATAATAAAGACTTCCATTGTAATATCTATAAGTATGGTAAACATATAACTATTGATTTTTGCGTTAAAAGCTTAATTTTTCACTTTCAATTTACTGTTATGTACAATGAAGTATTAAATTAAGGATTACGTTTTCTGTAATATTTGAAACAGGTTTATGCAATTTGTTGGTATAAATCTATAGTAATTTTTGAAAATTATAGGTTTATAATAAGCTTACCTTATTATTAATTGGCTATAGTTGGTAGAAATTGATTAAATATCCCATAATGCAATCACTTTTTGTTTATACGACGTTTGTAGCCGTGAAACCGCGGGCTACGCCTCGGACCAACTGTTTCAGAGGCGCCGTACGGCTTCAGCTTTCAACTTGTGAACGTCGCTACTAATGCGATATACGCAGAATATTTAGAAAAGCCAACGATTTGATGCTACTACATCTATTTATTCAATATATTACACATTTTAATAAAAGGAGACAAAGAAAATTTATACTAATTCGTGCAATTTCGTTTGCGTACATAAATATGGATTTAAATTAAGATGCCATCTATTTCATTCCTATGTAATTTTGTTGACTAGAACAAAAGATAGAAACTTAAAGAACATAAACTTAACGATGTTTTGGTTAAAAAAATTAGCAATAAAATCCTTTATTTGATTATAAATTAACAATAAACCAATCTTAAGCCGGAACAAGTGAAATAAATGATAATAAAATCGACAAAATCAGTTAAATGGTTTCGGAGTTCACCGCGGTCAAACACTATGAGTTAGACATAAAAAATCCTGATATTTAAATACGTATTTGAAGTATAGAATATAAAATTAACAATTAATTTATCAATAAACTCCGGGATTTCTAAAGATTACTTAATAACTTCAAATCTTTTAAAGTAATATTATAAAGAGGAAACATTAGTGTTTTTTGTATGTAAGTTTGAATGTTAATAACGTTTTCACACTAAAACTACTGGAGCTATTTCACAATTTTTTTCACCATTAGAAAGCTACACTGATCGACATAGGCTATATTACTTTCTCAAAAAACAATGGAATCCAAATCCAAAAAATCTGTCATCGCGTGCGCTGCGGAAACTATTAATGATAGATCAAAAAAATGTTTTACAATATTATGGAACATACGTTCTATAATATTGTAAAACATTTTTTTTGTTATATAATATCTTTAAAAAGTCCAGAACCACATGCCCACCATTATCCTATTAAATATTTTATTAAATACCGTTTCAATACCTGTAAAATAGTTTTTAAATTATTAAAATCGGACATTCCGTTCAAAAGATACTCGTATAATGAATTTAAACATTACAATCCAAAGAAAATCATGTGTAGGGAAGTTTTGAGACAATAAAGTAATACAATTATACATACATACATACATAGCATCACGCCTTATTCCCNTTCTCTTTTAATATTATAGACACGTTTTGCATTTAAAATTTTTGTTTTTATTTTATAATGAAGCTTAAAATTTCTGAAGCGATTTAAAATTTTTTTTCAATACCTGTAGAATATTTCTAAATTTATTAATGTCGGATATTCTACGTAAATGATGAAAATTTATTACTAAGATATATATATTCGTTGTAAAGTAAAATCTGTATACTGATTACATTATGAATATAAATCTCTATATAATAATCTGAAAGGAAGTAATTAAAAACTACGTAAAATAACACTTAGAATAACGAAAATAAATCTCGTTACTTTACATTATAAGTGGTTCTTTAATATCATCATTAGTCATTGAAATTAATGTGTGGATAAACATATTGACACGTTTTTGGATTGCCCCTAGATTTCTGATAAAAACAATTGCCAATCTATGTTAAAGGTAAGGGTTGAAGAGGTATTCAAGATCACGACGAATCCCCCCGGGTTCAGTGGACTGTATGTGGTTTAGGTGCTTTGATCTTGCGGGATTCAGCGGGTTCGGTCCTCAATTCTTGTATGTTCGGATCTTCGGTTCTTCGTTGCTTGGGTCATCAGGGTTCGGTGGTTCGGCGTCAGTTTTACAGGCACGGATCTTTGGGTTTCAATATTCAGTGGTTTGGTTTTCTAGGTTCAATGCGTTGATCGCGGTTGCTGAGATAGGAGAGGGAGGGGGTCGTCGGCAGTGGACCAATCAGAATTAGTCGTCGCCGGCAACGTTAACGTCTATTACGTAGCCTTTTAACGTCCCACTTTTGGGCATAGGCCATTCAAAGGATAGGGTTTTAAAGCACAGATCCGCCACGTTGCTCCATTGTGGGTTGGCAGGCAATAAATATAATCTGTGGTAATATAAAGGAAATTATTTTACATTCTCATCACGAATTATTTCTTATAAATAGGTATTTCAAGACAAGTATCCTTCTCACGTTCCGCCTGAGCCAAGTGTGCGAGCGAGAGCGCTGTATAAGCGATAGAGAGGTGCGATCGGCAATTTTTCATCAATATTTTTCATCCGTAAATCGACTTTACTGATTTTTAAAAATTTGTTTCAGACTTTTCAAACTGTATGTTAAATAAATGTATGGTCAGTTAATTCTATTGATTGCAATAAAGGATAGCTGAAGGTCTGACCTTTCTGGCAATATATAGACGCTGTCATGGATAATTTTATGGGTGGTCTATATGGGGTACATTATTCACTGGACAAGTCATTATTTATAGCTGTTGGGTAATTCTGTTGATTTAAAGATCTTATGTAAGATATTTTAATATTCCTACTACACACTCTCTGTATACATTGCTTTAATTATGAATAGTTAATATATTTATTTAAACATTTATGTTCTAATTTTGTAAGCTTATCGGGGATAATACGTGATGTAAATAAAGTTGGTCAAAAATAAACCATTTATTGATCTCGCAAACGTTTAACAGTTTCTTTGTATGTAATGAGTTTAAGAAATACGTGGCCAAAAGGGTTTTTTCAAAAAAGTTTAACGAGGGAGCTTTTTAAATACTTATTTTTAGGTTCTATGACATAAATTGGAAGAAAAGAGTACTCATTTCGTTAGCCGTCGTTCGTCCTGTGTTCGATTAGCTATATATAGGAAAGAATATTTTGTTGTTTGTATTTGTTGGAAGCTACAAACACAAACAGGTTTGCATAAACTTTGTGTCCCAATATGAATTTTTATACAAACCATTAAGAAGTAAATTACCTCTTATTATATTAAGCGTTTAGGTTATTTCTCGTGTGTGACTCTCAATCGTTAAATATTATACACAGACACTAATAAATAAAGGGAAACATACATGAGGAAGGTTTAGGTATATAACTAGTTAAAGTTTTGGTTAAGGTAGTTATAATTAAAATTGCGATATTTTTGCTTGAGTTTGGGCTATGTTTACCCCAATTTTCAACAGGGGCAGGAATTTTCTTCACCGGCAAACAGAGATTTTCCAGGTTCCCAATTATCAACAGGAACGGGAAATTAGTTAATTTAGCCTGAGACCTTATAGCTGATGTTATAAGGCTAGGTTTTGGTCACAATGCTACCACGTTGTTAAATGGCAGGTAAGTAATAATAGTCTAAGTTATACCGAAAAATTTATAGAAATAAACTAAATGAGCAAACAAGACCTCTGTTGTACATATATAAAAGTATTCAGTAACATTTGAAATGCTAAAGTTTTTGCTTCATTCACTTAGAAGTTATGTGTCTTACAAATAGATGTCGTGACACAGCACAGAAGGTTAGTTACAATTTCGGTAGAATTCTGTTAGATGGCAGTACCCAAGTTTTAAGATATCACGGTTAATAATATACTAATATTAGTATATGCCTGTATTCAGCAGCGTAATTAGTGTAAGTATATTAATGAAAAAATACTTTAAGATTTAAACTAAATATTTAAAGATTGAATTAAGAAGTATCATAATACGATTAACTGTCAACACAGATTACAGCGTGGTGGGTCAATTCTTTGAAAACCCTCTCTCCTATAAGGGAGGAGGCCTTTGCCCAGCAGTGGCACTTTATTAGGCTGCTACTTACCTTCATACCATTTAGTCTTAAGTTTTTTATATATTATCCATGAAAATTAATAAATCTCATTTTCAACTGAAATATTTTACTAGGGAGCGGCAACACTGCATTTATTTATATGTATTTATATTTATACAATGTAAAATAGTTTAAAATCTTATAATTACCTAAAAATATTGTTTTATATAATTAGAATAAATAGACTCGAAGATATATTATGAGATTTTTTTTATTGCTGACAGTTTAGCGCTTGACTGTGATCTCACCTGATGGAAAGTGATGATACAGTCTACGATGGAAGCGCGCTAATCTGGTAAGAGGCGATATACCTCTTACAGTTTCTACACAACATCGTATCGGAACACAAATTTCTTTGTTTGGCGTTTACGTTTTTGTTAGGTTGGTAACTAGCCACGGCCGAAGCCTCCCACCAGACTAGACTCGGACAAATTTGAAAATATAATTTTTTAAATTCGCCCTACCTGGGATCAAAACCGGGGCCTCTGGTAGCACCACGAATACTTGCACCACTGCACCAACGAGGTCGTTAAAACATACATATAAGATAACTTTTGTAAAATAATTATCAACGGATACACAGATTTTTATATACGTAGCATTGCCAAAGCGTCGTCACCGTTTCTCGCTGACCCTCGCTCGCCCCATAGGGACTGCCATATGGGACACATCTTGTCGCAGGTAGCTAACACAACCATGTCCTGAAATCACGCTCCGGTCATATTTGTTTCTCGATCAAATTACGTTGCTACCCAAATAATTATCAACCCAATAATTATAATAGTCTCCTTTACCATAGCAACCAGCATACCTTAGTTGTCTTCCAAATCCTTCAGTACAACCTACACACATACATAGCATGACGCCTCATTCCCATAGGGGTAGGAAGAGACAATGTTCTTCCACTTGCATATCTTTTTCGCTTCTTTCATTCTCATTAAACCTTTCTTACAAGTTCGTCAGTTTAGAGTAATCTTGACCTGGACCTTAATTAAAATGTCCTGGATTTGGTCCAGGGACGTTCGCCTTGGTCTTCCCCTTCCAACTTTCGCATTCATTCTTGACTCATAAATCCTTTTTGTCAGTCTCATTTCACTCATTCTCTCTATGTGCCCAAACCATCTAAGCATACCTTTCTCAATTTTAGTCACTACACCTTCTTTTATACCAAAACGTTCTCTTATCACACCATTTCTTACTAAGTCTCTCAGTTTTAATCCACACATACTTCTGAAGCTTCAATTAAAAGTGAAAGTGTCTTACTGGTGTAATATTTATTCATCTTACCCAACAATCGCACTTCGCTTCAACTATATTATTAAATGTGTTATGTAAAATTTAACATCACGCCTCATTCCCATAGGGGTAGGCAGAGACAACATCCTTCCACTTGCCACGATCCTTGCATATCTCCTTCGCTTCTTTCAATCTCATTAAACCTTTCATACAAGTTCGTCGGTTTAGAGTACTCTTGACCTGGCCGTTATTTAAAATGTCCTGGATTTGGTCCAGGAACGTTCGCCTCGGTCTTCCCCTTCCAACTTTCGCATTCACTCTTGACTCATAAATCCTTTTTGTCAGTCTNTATCACCATTGCGTTCCCACGAGTAGCAAGGGAACATAGGTCCATTCTGGCAGAGCCCCGCATGCCAGAATAAGGCTAGCCTATTTCTGGGTTCGCCCGGTCCCAGGGCCACCGCTTGCGACTAGGCAAATGCCCCTAGCCATGAGTCCCTCGGCACGGTACACCTTGGACTGGCAGGAAGTGGGTAGGAAAATGGAATAAAAGGGGGGAACGGGTCAAAAAGATAGGAACTTTGCAAAGAAGAGAAAGGAAATATAAGGTAGTAGGATATTACTGACTCGGAAGACCTGCGAAAATTCAGTAATAGCTCGGGGAGCCGGGATCGCATACCCGTGTACCGTACTATGACTATCGGACAAATAGACAAAGATGTGTACGCCCTGGATTTCAAAACCCCTGCTTTACAATATTTTAAAGTATATTTATATATACGTAAAGGCCTTGTTAGGCATGATACTACTTCGATTACACGGATATTTTATATTTTGTAGCGATAAGATGGTTATTTATTTGATTTTTTTTTATTTAAGTAAAGTAAGTAAGTAGCAGCCCATTAACGTCCCACTTCTGCGCACAGGCCTCCTCACTCCGAGGAGCCAGGGTTTTTAGAGCATACACTCATCACGCTGCTCCACGGCGGATTGGCAGGCATAGTACACAAGTGCACTCTCTATTCCTTCACTATCATAGTCCGATATGTCGGGAATCCGACACGACCGGGGTGAGATCAGGCGCAGGACCGACGACTTAACTTGTTCTCCGAGGCACGGGGGTGGTCGGCACCGCCGACTTCCCAACTTTGGGCAAACATTGAGAAAATCTTAATAGAAAACTCAATATTGAATTTGGAATCGACCCGACCCGGGACTCGAACCCAGGACCTTCGGTCTGTAGTCGAACATGCTAGCCACTAGACCAATGAGGCAGTATTTTTTTTATTTATTTAGCTTTATTATGGAAATAGATAGTATATATAATACATAAACGTTACAAATATAGTAAGGCATTTCTAAAACAAAACAGTGGCCATAAGATACATATTTCTTATAATTAGAGGTAAAAAGTAAATGTAGACAAAGTAAAACGATATAATAAACTATTTCCAAAAGTTGAAACTACAATTTTATAAAGTAGACTATTATTGATACAAAGTTTTTGAGAGAGAAATAGATCAAATTCAGAAAAAAACATGTTGTACTGTTGACTGTGAATGTATTCTAACAGAGGATCGTGTTTTAGAATGAGAAATATGAAATATTAGTACAACGGTGAGATTGATTCGCGAACAAATAAAATTAATCTTCGAAATCTTTTTAATTAGAGTTCATTATCTTATTAAGTAATATTAATTATTGTAACGTAAAATCACAGTCAAACGCAAAGGTAGGTATTGATATATTATCTGATGTTTCAATATTATTGAATTACTTATTGCCTAACCAAATTATATGTTCAATTAGAAAATCTTTCTTGCTGGAAAAAGAGCTATGTTAGAAGCTAGAAGATTGAAAACTGACTTCCGACCTTCAATAATACAGAGTAAAAAACAATCTCTCAATCGGTATATCCCAATTTTTTCTCAAATCATTTGGCAATAGGAAATCGTTTTACAAAATAAATATATAGCGATCAATCCTTGTGTATTTCAACACACGCCTTCCGATTCTTTCCTTACGACTTCTCATAAAAAAAGGAATGGCAAAATCTTACCCCATAGATTACTTTTCTGATTGACTTTTTGTTGAATAAAGGTGCGTATTATATCAAATATTAAGCATATACTAGCTGATCCACGCCACTTCGTATCGCTAATAAATCGTATCAATAAATACTTTATGATCCTATTCTTAGACCTACCAGATACAGTGTACCCCCGATAACAAAGTTCAGGTTTTGTTATATAGGAATCAGGTTGGACTAATATTTTATTTTAAAAAGGTAAAAAGCGTATTATTTAGCATCAAACTATAATGACTTTTTTATGAACAGTTTATCGTACCTGAACTTATTTATAACATGAATAGTTATCGAATTGTGGAATAAAATTTTAGAATTAAGTGGGAATATATTCTTTAAATATAAGACAAAAATAGAGTCAAAAATGATTAAAATCCTTTTTTGATTAATGATTCGCATTGTAAATGTATATTTTGCTTTCTTTTAATTACGCATGAGATTTTACAGGCAATCTTAGTGCATTATGAGAAATTCATTATATCAACGATCGTTACATACTATACAAATCGGTCAAGCTGTTTAGACGTAATGTATTTTTCATCACCTGTAAAGGTAAGGTAGGGTAAGTAGCAGCTCATTAACAGGCTTTTTCACTCGTAGGAGAGCATAGATCTACCACGCTGCTCCACTGCAGGCATAGCACACAACACAAATGCACTCTTTATTCCTTCACTCTCATAGTTTGATGTGACGGGAATCCGATACGACCGGAGACAGATTAGGCGCAGGACCGACGGCTTACCGTGCTCTCCAAGGCGCGTGGTTGAATCACACTACCAACTTCCCAACAGAAAAGGAAGTCAATATTGATTTTTGAATTGGTCCGACAGTCGAAACCAGGAGCCCATATCTGTAGCCGAACATGCTAACCACTAGACCAATGAGGCAGTTCCTGTACCCCCTATTATTTAATTACAACTTTGTAAACTATTGTGATAATATATACTACAGAATAACTGCTAATTTCCAATAAGGGGTTACATTTTTATATAAGAAAATAATTATATTGTACGACAAATGGAAATGTTTAATCATAAAAAGAAAGGTATGCAATTAACTATGGAAAACGAAATCATCTCTTAACTGTGGCTATAGCAGCATCTCCATATCCTTTTCATGAAATGTTCCATTACCAATTCGCACATTTGCAGCTTTATGTCCATTTCATGAATTCCATCTTTAAGCTTCTGAATCGGTTGGAACATTGGCACAAACCTTTTTATCTTTCAAATGGACTCAAGGAAAAACGTCTAAAGGTATTAAACCACATCTCGGGGTAAATTGTAATCAACTTTTCCGACTTCAAAAAGAGGATGTTATCAATTCGTCTGAATTTTTTTTTGCTTGTTACCTTATATTTTCCGACAGGGTGAGCCGATCTTGATTATTTTGTTTTAAAAAAGGCGGTGCTTGTGGTAGGGTCCAATTTTTTAAAGTCTAGTTCTGATGATGGCATCCATGAGAAAGTGTGCGATAAATTCACGAATAACTCAAGATCGTCGCCGTCGTCGCTTCAACCGATGGACGTTCACTGCTGGACGTAGGTCTCACGAAATGATGCCCACAAGGCCCGATCTTGTGCCGCCTGGCACCAGCAGCTACTGGCGACCCTCCGTATATTGTCGGTCGCCATTCCAGCACCTTCCGGCCCCAACGTCCATCGGTTCGTCAGACTATGTGCCCCGCCCATTGCCACTTCAGGTTTGCGATTCGTAGTCGAACTCAAGATCACGCCAATCGATTTAGATGATTCGTTTTTTATTGGAAAGGATATAATCCAAGAGTTGTTTAATGATAGTTTGGTTAGGTTATGATCATGGGATTAAATAAAAAAAAGAACCGCCTTCAAAACAAACTCTTACAAATATATTAATATGCTCTAAAAAGTGAAAAATAATTGCGAGTTCTTAGTTGTCTTATATTTGGAGTGGGTGTCAGCCTAAGTAGGTACTTTATATATATAGCTATAGGTTTGAACTATATACACATAGCGGGTGAGAGGGGCGCGGGAGCTGCCAAGTGTACACGCGGGACACACCCACCTTGGCTGACGCCGACTCCGAATAAAAGTATACGAAGAACTCTAAAAAAGAATAGGCAATTATTTTTTCCTTTTTAGAGCATATAAATATATTTGTAAGAGTTAGTTTTGAAGCGGTTCTTTTTTTGTTAAAATGTGTATTTACGTAAAATCGCGATTGTTTTTTTGGCCATTTAAACTGATTGGACTGGAGACACATTAAGAAATACATCGAATGTATTTTACAAGACATCAAAATGAAGTCTCTTATTGGATAATTTTTGATCAACTAAATTGCAGTAGTGGCAATAAGAAAACCCATTTTCTAAATGTATATAGAGCGATCAACCTCTGTATATTTCAACACACGTCTCGTGATACACTCCTCGCGTCTGCTGATAAAAAGGAAATTGCAAAATCGTGCTTCGTAGATTACATTCTGATTGATTTTTCTTAGTACTTTCTATTCTGTTAAGTTTCATTATATAATTAACACTACTCTTCAAAATCATAATATATTCTTTATTCAAGTAGGCTCATAAAGCACTTTTGAATTGTCGGTAGACTTTCTGTTGGTTATAAATCTACCACAGGTTCGGAAAGTTGATTCTGCTAAGAAAAAACTGGCAAGAAACTCAACGGTTATCCTTTAAACATAGTTTTTGTGCGTTACAAAGTGTTAAGCTTTCATGTGCTACTGGGATCAAGTCCAAACATCTTTGTCACTTAAATAATCTTCAACATTATAACATACTTTTTGTAACAGGAAGATTTTAACATGTTTCTTAAAACTATATGGAGGCAAACCCAGAAGTGATTCGAGAATCTTATTAAAAACCCGACAAAGGATTTCTGAACCCTCTAAAATATGGCATTACAAGCATAGAAACATCAAATCAAATAATATTGATAATTTGCAGCACTTTTCAATCGTCAAATTTCGATTTTATGTTGTTTCCAATGTACGATTGATAATGATATTGAAGATCCTACGCGTTTTCCAAGAAGAACCCACAGCAAACTCAGTCGGGTCCCTAGTTTTGCTATAGACATTACAGTATTAGAACAATTTATTCACTTCCTTTTTTTTTACCTGTGAGCAATAAACAAATTACCATATCTTGTTGTAAATGTAATTTTCTTTATAATGAGCTGTGATTTCTAAATAAATTTTTCCGGAAAATGCCTTTCTAAACATTCTATAATGAACCAATTCAAAGTAGCATAAGCAAATTTATAAATTAGTTTATTTTATAAAAACGTTACCTTATATTATGAATTTAAGTAGCTAAAAATAATATTTTTTATAGTAAATCTATGCTTTTTTTTTAATTAAACTTAAAAATGCTGTACAATATCGCACGGAAACTTTAATTATTTGTTTTGGAGCTTGGATGTAATAAATAGTGCCTAATCGCCTTATGTTTATTAATTTTAATTTATTTACTATTTGGGAAACAATCAATTATTATATAACTACATTACTAAATACACAAAAATCAGTCAAGTTTTTTTATGTATTATGTAATCCCCTTAATTACGTCGCATGCACAATTTATTCTAAGTAATAAGTTTGAACATAAAACCATATTTTGTAATTAACTGTCACGTTTAATTGCTACGTCGGTTCTTAGAAGTAAAACTCAATTTCGTACACTTTAACCTTGTTCCTGTTTAAAACAAAAACATTGTACATGTTACACTAACTACTAAACTTCTTTAATTACAGTTTAAGTTGTTTACATATTTGATTATTGGAAAATTGCTTATAAGAAATGTTGTTTAATTAATTATTGGAAAGTTGCTTATAAGAAGATACCAGCAAGAAACTCATTAGTCACAGTTTAGTGCTGTAGCTACTTATCTATAACCTCCATCCGAAATTCAATTACACTACTGAATAACTAAAGAATCATAGATTTTATTACGCTAAATAAGAACTGTAACACATCGTTATTTTATATAGAAGCTAGCATCCCTTGAGATGTATATTCGAGTGGTGAGGAATGAGCTGTGGTCAACGTTATCTACGTATGGGGTGAGCGGTAATCTGATTCAAGCATTGAAGTCTCTCTATGAGGGTTCTAGTGCTTGTGTCAGAATAAACGGGGCATACACGAAGTGGTTTCCTGTCGAAAGAGGTGTTCGACAGGGATGTGTTGCGTCACCATCGCTGTTCAACCTATTACTCATCAAATGTTTACTTTACGCTGATGATCAAGTAATACTTGCATCATCCGCTAATGAGCTACAAGAGATGGTAAATATTATGAATAAAGCTTTGAAAGGGAAAGGAAGAAAGTGAATATAAACAAAAAGAATCTATGATGAATGGCAATATTTTGGTAGACGGAGAACAAGTGACGGATCTAAATCAACAACGGATCTAAATTTACAAAAGATGGAACATGTGGAAGTGATAGGAAAGTGAATGCAATGAATATGGTATATGGTGATCTGCGCATCTTTATGAATAGCCAGATGGTGCCTCAAAGGGCCAGACTAGCTGTGCATGCAGGAGTGTTGGTACCAACACTTATGTATGGTAGTGAAAGTTGGGTATGGTAGAAGAATCACATAAGTAAAATAAATGCGGTAGAGATGAGAACGTTGAGAAGTATGAGTGTATTGAAACTGAGTGACAGTGAGTAAGAAATAGTGTAATAAGAGAACGTTGTGGTATAAAAGAAGGTGAGATTAAAATTGAGAAATGTATGCTTAAATAGTGTGGGCTCGTAGAAAGAATCAATGAAAGGAGGCCGACAATAAGGATTTATGAGTCAAGAGTGAATGCGAAAGTTGGAAGGGGAAGACCAAGGCGTTCCTGGATCAAATCCAGGACATTTTAAATAAGGGCCAGGTCAAGAGTACTCTAAGCCGACGAACTTGTATAAAATGTTTAATGAGAATGAAACAAGCGAAGGAGATATGCAGGGATCGTGGCAAGTGGAAGGACCTGGTCTCTGCCTACCCCTATGGGAATGAGGCGTGATGCTATGTATCGTCGTCGCTTCAACCGATGGACGTCCACTGTTGGACATAGGTCTCACGAAATGATGCCCACAAGACCCGATCTTGTGCCGCCTGGCTCCAGCGGCTACCGGCGATCCTCCTTATATCGTCGGTCCACCTTGTGGGGGGTCAGATGTGTATAAGAGACAGGTCTAAGGCCTGCCATTCCAGCACTTTCCGAC
>JACTOM010000867.1:7910198-8122101 GCA_015832385.1 Elymnias hypermnestra
GGTATGCTTAGATGGTTTGGGCATGTAGAGAGAATGAATGAAAGGAGACTGACAAAAAGGATTTATGAGTCAAGAGTGAATGCGAAAGTTGGAAGAGGAAGACCGAGGCGAACGTTCCTGGACCAAATCCAGGACATTTTAAATAACGGCCAGGTCAAGAGTACTCTAAACCGACGAACTTGTATGAAAGATTTAATGAGATTGAAAGAAGCGAAGGAGATATGCAAGGATCGTGGCAAGTGGAAGGATGTTGTCTCTGCCTACCCCTATGGGAATGAGGCGTGATGCTATGTATGTATGTAGATCATCAGAAAATATTGTCGAGGTCTTAAAAGTCGTATGAAAGATTTTATGGGGACATCTATAGGTATTGTTTATAACCCTTATTAGATCCCTAAACATATATGTGTATTTATAGTGCATTTACCTTTTATTTCATTTTGCTTGACTGTGGTCTCATGTGATGGTAAGTGATGATACAGTCTAAGATGGAAGCGCGTCAATCTGTTAAGAGGCGATTTACCTCATATGGTTTCTACAGAGCATCGTACCGTAACACAAATTTTTTTATTTCGTGATATGTCTTTGCTGGCAGGGTGGTAACTAGTCACGGCGGAAGCCTTCCAACAGTCCAGACTCAGACAAATTAGAAAATACGGTTTTCTAAATTTGCCCTACCGGGGATCGAATCCAGGGCCTCTGCTAGCAAAGCAAGTACTAGCACCTTTACGCCAACGAGGCCGTCAAAAACCTTTACGTACAGATAAACATAAAACGCAAGTAGCAGCTCATTAACGTCCTACTGCTAGGCACAGGCCACCTCACTTAAAGAAAGAAAGAAAGAAAGAAAAATAAATTTATTCTACATTGCACATAAATAAACAAACAAACTTAAATGATAATGAAAGAAAAATACTAAACTTACTACCTATATATAAACAATGTAGAAAAGGTCTGCAGCTCAGCAATTGCTATGCGTCCGAGTTAGAAAATCCGGACGCACGGCGCTGATTTTCAGCTGCAGCCTATAAAACTAAAACTAAGTAAAGATAGCGCCACGGACCTGTGCACTATACATGTATACATAATATAAACACAACCATACACACATATCGATATTAAAGAAGAGAGGGTTTTTTTAAGTATAGACCCACCACGTTGCTCCACTGCGGATTGGCAGGCATAGTACACAAGTGCACTCTATTCCTTCATTAACATAGTCTGTTGTGACGGAAATCCGACACGACCGGAGAAAGATCAGATCAACATATATAAAAGTTACTTCATATAAAATTTGTAGGTATCTAAAGAGGTACAGATTATTAGCATGACATAGTATAGCAAGGATTTGTTTTAATTTGTCTGAGTCTGAGCCGGTGGGAGGTATCGGTCGTTTCTATTTGCCACCCTGACAGAAAAGACTTGCCGGCATGAAAAAAAAAATGATCCGGTACGAAGCTTTGTAGAAATTATAAGAGATATATTATATCTTAGCAGCTTAATTCACTACCAGCTGTATCATCACGTACCATTAGATGTGATTACAAGCGCTAACCTGTCAGCAATAAAAAATGGAAGTGTAAGGTAAGCGGCCTTCATAGGTGGGAGAGTTTTAGAGCATAGAACCACCACGTTGTTTCACTGCGAGTTGGCAGGCTAAAAATATATATGAATAAACTAAATTCACGCCTGTGAATAAACTACAAATAGTGCGTGACAGTCTGGGATATAATAATCTATGTTATTTAAAGTACTATAAACTTTTTGATATGCTCCTAACTCTGTAGTATCCGACGTTATCGCGTCGAAATTATTGCCGAATAGATTTAACATTTAAAACGTGGAATACATATGCGGAATGTAACAAATTAGCATTCAAAATGTATGTAATCAGGCGCGCTTTAAGTGACTCAAACGTGAATAGTACACGTAACGAGCCAGACCTACCCTATAACGCTTTGAATCTATATTAACATTAAATGACGTATTGCTTTGAAAGCAACATGTTAACTACAATTTGCACGATGGTAATGACGAAATATGTCATGTTATCTGTATATATGACACAGAAATTTTTGTGGAAGACCTAGAATCGATCTAACAGACTTACACCAAAAGGGGTACATGAGAAGGCCAATAACATGAATGATATATAGCATCAAGCCTCATTCCCATAGGAGTAGACAAAGACCACGTCCTTTCACTTGCCACGATGCTTGCATATCTCCTTCGCTTCTTTCATTTTCATTAAACCATTCATACAAGTTCGTCGTTTTACAGTACTCTTGACCTGACCCTTATTTAAAATGTCCTGGATTTGGTCCAGGAACGTTCGCCTTGGTCTTCCCTTTCCAACTTTCCCATTCCCTTTTGACTCATAAATCCTTTCATTCATTATCTCTACGTGCCCAAACCATCTAAGCACACTTTTCTCAATTTTAGTCACTATATCTTCTTTTATACCACAACATTCTCTTATCACACCATTTCGTACTTTGTCACTCAGTTTCAATCCACTGATATTTCTCAACGCTCTCATCTCTACCGCATTTATTTTACTTTTATGCTTCCTCTGCCATACTCAACTTTCACTACCATTCCTAAGTTTACCAACACTCCTTTATGCACAGCCAGTCTGGCCCTTTGCGATACCATCTAGCTGTTCATAAAGGCTTGCAGAGAACCATTTACCATATTCCCTGCATTTATTCTCCTTTCAATATCACTTTGTGTTCCATCCTTTGTAAATTTAAATGCCAAGCATACAAATTCTTTCATCTCTTCCACTTGTTCTTCAAGTGTATGAATCATTTCACTAAAACAACCCACTAAAAGCCATAGTGGAAGTAGTAAAACGAGTGGATTCTCGTTGAAGGAAATCGTGGCTTCGTATCCTGGCTATTCCCTGTTAAGTTTCTGTTTAGCAATAGGTAAAGGAAAATATCGTTAGGAGACTTGCATATCGTGGGAGTAATTCAAGGGTATGTATAGCCTCTCTTCTATGAGTGAGAAGCTACTGGGCCTAGCACAGAGACGACAAAAACTGCTTTTTTATTGCTGATAGGCTAGAGCTTGATTATGATCTAACCTGGTAAAAGGTAATTTACCTCTTATGGTTTCTACCTACCATCGTAGCGGAATGCCTAGTTTTTGCTTGAGTGAGCTTCTCTTCTATGAGTGAGCAGGCTTTTGCCCAGCCTGGGAACGCTAATAAGTTGCTACTTAACTGTTTTTATTATACCACTATACTCACTCAGTCGTTCATTCGTAATATATAGATAATGTAATCGACAACTAAGTACAGATTTTGACATATTCCCACGAGATCAGAAACAACATTGTGACACATGAACAACAGTTAGTTTACAAATAACATTGTAGTTAGGTCTTATATAACAAAATCAAATGAAATACTCCTAGCTGAATTTCAGCCACGGCAGCTTATCTCATGCAGAAGATATTGTAGAGCTCAACTGTTTGTGCAAACACAAGTGCGCTTTCTATTAATCCAATAGAGCGGTTAATCCGACATTATCAGAGAGTGAGATCAGAAGTATAACCGATGGCTTAAAGGAAAAAGAAAAAAAAAGCAATGATGCAGTCTAAGATGGAAAAGTGCTTACGTGTTAATAGGTAATTTACTTCTTATGATGTTGTGTACAACATCGTACCGGATTGAAATTTTTAAGATAGGATGGTAATTAACTGCAACCAAAGCCTCCCACCAGTCCAAACTTAGATGATTTAGGAAATAAAATATTCCCTAGCAGTAACTGAAGACAGGACCTATGCTATCTAAGCGAGTACTTCAACCATTGCTCTGATGCTATCAAAACTCCACGCAAACTCAAAACTTCGTAGCAGAAAACCCAGAACCTCATTATTCATAGTCAAAATAACAACTATACAGTAGATCGACAAAACAGCCATCAATTTATAATTAACTATGATCACGGCTTCTCCTCGTCTAATTCGGTATTAGGTCCCAATAGTTTCAAAAACTTTTCTTGAAGTATAAAAGTTAAATTGTAGCCCACGTAATCTACAATATTAGATCAGAAAATCTTTTAAGAATAATTAAAACGACCTTCAGAATATATTAGCGGTCGAAGAGCTTTACATACAGTCATAACGTTAAGTCTTTTATCTTCCAAAGTTATCCTTCGCGGCAACAATGAAAAAGTCTAAGTGAATTTCTGGAGCGCGACAGTATAATAAGCTTGCAGTGAGTTTGCGTAACTTACGCTACTAATGTCGTTAGCGAGTTGACGATCAATGTTGGTTGCTCGGATAACATATTTCTTAAAATTGGGCCAGCTTTACTTTAATATTGTATCTTACATACTCTTTGTCTTCGTTTGAACTGATAGGCGTCGACAAATGCACAAAGATCTCGCTTAATGATTACCATAAGGCTCAATCAGACCCCAGTCTTGACTTAGATTGTCCAGGCGCATTTTTTAACGGAAATAACCGTCCTACCCCGCCCCCCACAGACATTTTTGCGTCTATTGCCCCGCGGGTCGAATGCCGCTAAAGTAGCTCTTGGGACTTAAAAGTTTATGAAAGACTACCAAATCTTATGATTTTTATGTTTGCTAATAGATAAACTGTACAATGTTATCTTTTGTTTATTAAATTAGGACTGGTGTAGCGTCATGTTGCACTAAACTTTGAGATAGTGAAAAAAGTCAGTTTTGTATTTATAGGCACATATTTTAAAAATTAAAACTTACCTCACGAGTTTTCATTGTTATTCACATCACTTATATAATCAAAAACACTAAAATTCAGTAACAAATACTCAACGTTTATAAAATACCACAAAAAAACTTAACGACCATCGGCAAGACACACGCTCCGTTAGTAACGGTCACTTTGCAACTGATTTATCTTTGATTTTTCTATTGCCTGGTGTTGTCTCTACGCATATTTTGTTATGACAGTTACCAAAAAGCGAAATAGATAATGAACATTATGACATAAAAAAGAGATGGTTATATTTCTGATTGCCCGTGTCGCAACAGAGCTATTGGCCCATGTCACCTAGTACAATCTACAGAGAAAAGCTCTTGTCACCCAGTAGTCGACACGGGGAATATACTAAGAAAAACGATGTCAACTAGTGATTGACACTGACAATCTTAGGGGTTATGCGAAAATATGCTTTCCACTACCTTCATGATTTATAAAGCCTGTCTTTAAGTGCTTGCATTGGTCCCGAACAAGAAGAACAATCGCAGAGACATTCTTATTTTCTGGGCTTTCTTACTATTTCTTTAAATATAACAACTAGCTAGAAAATATCTACTTCAATGGGTTTCAAAAGATTCTTCTATCATCCTATCACTTTTCAAGCTCTTCGTTACACCATTTTTGTATTTCATCGAGCTCTATCAGTTTTTATTTCTGACTAAGTCTCCTAACGAAAGTGTAAGTTTACAATGTCGATTTCTAGTTGAAAAATATTATAGTTTTCACACCTATAGCATTTCCTCACTAGATTATTCTTATACATAAAATGTATTATATAAAACTTATACGCAGTTGTCACTAACGTCTGCCTATATAAATTGGTCTGTTGTAATATTGGTATTAAATACTAATCTTAACAAATATATTTGAACTATCTTGACAATATTGTCTAAGGCTTCTTGGATATATAGTATTGAATAGCTATCTTCCTTGTGATATAGCCAATACGCTTAAAATTTTCTCTTTTATCCAAAAATTCGAAATGAGATGTAATATGCCGTATTGGTCTAGTGGTTAGCATGTTCGACTACAGACAGGAGGTCCTGGGTTCGAGTCCCGGGTCGGGTCAGTTCGAAATCGATATTGGGTTTTCTATTAAGATTTCCTCAATATTTGCCCGAAGTTGGGAAAAATTTGGCGGCGTGATCTAGCCCCGTGCCTCGGAGAGCACGTTAAGCCGTCGGTCCTGCGCCTGATCTCTCTCTCCGGTCGTGTCGGATTGCGTAATGTCGGACTATGAGAGTGAAGGAATGGAGAGCACACTTGTGTAATATGCCTGCCAATCCGCAGTGGAGCAGCGTGGTGGGTCCTTGCTCTAAAAACCCTCTCTCATATGAGCGAGGAGGCTTGTGATATGCAGTGGGACGTTAATGGGCTGCTACTTACCTCTTTTTATGCCGTATTCCTTATACGACTAATCCCATTCCTCTGAATAGTTCTGGATATAAAAGGATTCAAGAAGGAGACACAAAAATATTGTTATTTTGTATAGAAATTTAATTAGAAAAATTGTTGTAGAAAGTAAGTATTTTCAACAAGAGAAAATATGGGTATTTTTTTATAACTTTGTAGATAGAAAATACAGAATTATACTTATGTTAGAATGACACTAATTAGACAATATGTACCTTTTATGTTACGTAACAAATTATTATCGACGAGATATATATTTTAAAGACCATTTAATATTGGAAAAATGGAATTCGCCTTTAACTAGATAAAAATTAATGAATTTCAGATAGAACATTTACAAAATGTTCGTATTTCTTACTGATAAAGCTTTTGTGAAACTTAAGCAAAAGTCTACGAAAGCCTTTGGAAAAAATGTAGAATTGGATTTCTATGAATAGTACGAGTATGTAAAATTTTTTTTTATAGTTTCATAAGTTCATATGTGTTAATTTACGCTTTAGGAGTCTCGTATTTTATTCCCAAAATGTGGGTTTCCTTGGTATAACATCCTTCACCGAAATGCAAAACGTTAGATACATTTTAGGCACGTAAATCTCTTTTCATAAAGAGAATTGTTTTTGAAAAGTCCACTCTTAAGTAGTAGGCTTTTATTCATTTATTTATGTACAAGCGACTTCGTCTGCGTTAAATGTTTTTTTTTCATTGGTTCGAATAGTAACATTTTCATTAATTTAGGCAAATTGCTTTGAAAATAAAAGATATACGTATAAATACACCAATGAGTTATTTGCTGTGCATTACTGCAAAGAGCTTATAGCCCTTTTTCAGGCTATAGATTATAGCTGTACTAAATTTGAAGCAATTTCGTAAAATCCGTTCTTAGCTGACCTCACTCAGCAAAAGTAATATCCTACCAAATTTAGAGTGTCTACTCCTCGAAGTTCCAGAGATATCCTGATGAGTCAATAGTTAACGCCCCCGCAACTCGCGTTGCGGGTGGAATTTCGTAAAATCCGTTCTTAGCTCACCTCTACTCGGCAAAAGGAATATTCCTACCAAATTTTAAGTCTCTACGCTTTATGTGATGAGTCAATAGTTAACACCCCCGCAACCCCCCTTGCGGGTGGAATTTCGTAAAATCCGACCTTAACGAACCTCTACTCTTCAAAAGGAATAATCCTATCAAAATTCAAGTCTCTACGCCATATGGTTCCCGAGATATCGCGATGAGTCAATAGATACCTGGATATCTCTTTTATATATATAGATTTATCTCATCCTTTTATAAAACTAAACTAGACTTCATAAAAAATGTTTCTCATTTTTGTATATTACTAGATTTTTGTAACAAAACTAATTCTGCCAGTTGATAATATTTATTACTTAGCAAATACGTTGCCATACTAGATTGTACTATTACTTACTATTAGGTGAAATAACAGTCAAACAGTATTAAAAAAAAATTAGAAATCCTTTACATAAAGTAGTGTGATGATGAAAAGTAAAAATCAATCATAATCCGTCGAAAGGTTCATGAACGTGACATCATTATATAGGGAAAGACTGAAATATTCGCTGAGAGCTGCTATCCGATTACCAACTGTATTCTGAAAGCCTTCGCGTGGGGTACAAGAGCAGAGAATTCAGCGACTAATAAGTAGTATATCTATTTGTACATAATCTATCTTTTTACATATAATACTTACTGAACCCGCGACTTCGTCTGAGTGGAAAGTTTTTGGGTAGCAATTTCATTAATTTAGGCAAATTGTTTTACAAATTACAAACATGACCTTTACCCGACAAAAGGAATATTCCCACCGAAATTGAAGTCTCTACGCCTTAAGGTTATAGAGTTATCGTGATGAGTCAATAGATACCTGGATATCTCTTATATATATATAGATATGCTGGATTTGTTTCGGTCTAGGATCATAGTATCTAGTTTGACGTCTTCACTGCTGCAGTGATGCGAGTTTTTACTTTATTAGCAAAGGTTATTCTCAATAGGGCAACTTTATGAAATTGCATTGTAGACGTTTAAAAATCATATCATTAATATGTGTCACATATTTTTTGCTACTTTCATAGTACAGTGGGCCGTTGCTGCCTTGTTTTGGTCATTTGTGGTTGTGCCGATAATCACCACGCTTGGCAGGCGGGTTGGTGATCGCAGTGCTGACTTTCTCGCACCAATAACGCTGCTGCCCGTTATCGGTCTGTGGTATTTAGGTCAGCTGTATAGAATGGTTATACCGCCATTTGTCGGTCGCCACAGCCTCGTCGGTAGGAGCAGGGTACACCGCATGCAGGTGAGGTTGGCCTTTGGAGAAACAGACTGGGACGCGTTTCCCCCTTACACCCCCCTTTCCCCCTTACACCCCTATGGGCCTCATGCGGAAGCTCAGAGTCACTCAGCGTGCGATAGAGAGGATTATGCTCGGAGTTTCTCTACGTGACCGAATCAGAAATGAAGAAATCCAGAGTCACCGACATAGTCCTGCGAATCGCAAACCTGAAGTGGCAATGGGCGGGGCACATAGTCCGAAGGACCGATGGACATTGGGGTCGAAGGTGCTGGAGCGGCGATCCCGCACCGGACGGCGCAGTGTAGAGTGACCCGCCACAAGGTGGACCGACGACATAAAGAGGGTCACCGGTAGCCGCTGGAGCCAGGCGGCGCAAGATCGGGCCTTGTGGACGTCATTACGTGAGACCTATGTCCAGCAGTGGACGTCCATCGGTTGAAGCGACGACGACAACGACGACAGTACAGTGATAATAAATCAACTGCGTTGTCTTTCATGTGAAAAGTACATGGTAGGTATTTACGTAGCACACATTTGGCTAAATGTACTGAACGAAAGATAAGATCGTTATAACGATCCTCGGCAATCCTCGTACGTGTCACCGTCGGTTTAAAGACTTCTGGCCAAAACATATGTATAGATATGCACGGAAAAACTCTTGAGACTTTGTGTTTGCATTTCTTAAAATGAATATTTATTGTATTTCAAATTATGAGGTACAAGAATTAAAATAATAAAAAAATGTATATTATTTATTAACAAAAATCTATAGAAGCTTAATTTACTCGTATACATAAAAAAACAAATGAACAAATCTTATGTCTATTACAGATTTGCTTATGTTTACACTGTATTATTAACAGTCAAAGCTGATGCTCCACGTATGTATATGAGTGATGTATGTGTGCGTCTGTATGTTGTATAAAATATCGCTAAAAATGTATTATTAATGTTACATTACATAATGAATCAAAATATAGCATGACGTTAGCCAGCCTTCGAAATAAGTACAAAACGCTCCTAATGGACTACAAGCCCATGGAAAAAATTAATCTGTGAAATAAATCAAAGTCAATAACCCTTAAAAGGCTATTACTATATCATAAAACTCTGAACGCCATGCCGTCTTTTCTTAACGGTACAGGTGAGTAGGTGAGTAAATATTTTTTTCTACTCTAATATTTTTATTTCTTACCATTGATAATGAACGGCTATAAGGTACAACGGTAATATTTGATAACATTTTATAAAAAAAGTTGCTGTACATAAATTTATGATCTTACAGCAATTATCTACATTTCAGGATTGATTATACTGCTGTAAGATCATTATTATTCTCCTCTTTATACATTGGTACACAAATCAAAAAAATCAAGTCAGTTGGGGTAGTGCGTTTTCCGAAGCATATGGATTGGAATGCGGTGTGAGATAGGGGGGTATGAGCTCTCCTACTCTTTTTAATCTCTATGTGAATGGGCTGATTGATGGACCGAGCAGAACCGGGATTGGTTGTCATATAGACGCAGTCTGTGTCAACAACATTAGGTACGCAGAGGATATGGTGCTGCTTAGCCCATCAAGCTGTACTTGATGATACTACATGATGGTACATGATGTACTTGATGAACCCTTGAAGAGGTTAATTAAGATTTGCGAGGCGTTGTACTTGGAGGATTTGTACTTAAAAGTGAATTCAAGATGTTTAGACCGGATAATAAACGCTATACTAATGTACCGAATATAACACTTTGTGGTGCTACATTAAAAAATGTTAAGCGCTTTAAGTATTTGGGTCACTGGGTCACTGAGGATATGAACGACAACACGGATTTTGAAAGAGAACGCAGATCGCTGTCTGTTCGCTGTAACATGCTTATACGTAGATTCGCAAAGCGTACAAAGGCTGTTAAAGCTACTACTAACTACACTCAGCGGACATACAGCGACCTCCGTGAGCAATACAACAATGCATTCAGGATGCTGATGGGATTGCCATGCTATTGCAGCGCCTTCGCCATGTTTGCAGAGGCTCACATAGACGGTTTCGCCGCCATCATGAGCAAGCGTTGCGCCTTCTTACTCCGGCGGGTGCGTGACAGTCCTAACAGCATTATGCGTGCAATGGGCGGCCGGGACTCACCGATGCTGGCTCACTGGATGCAACTACATGTTTGATAAACGTGTAGTTGCAATTAATTAATTATTACTTTTATTTTTAATTTCATTTTATTATCAGATTGATCGTTTATTCGCTGTAAAGGTGTTTACAATAGCTCATAAATTATTACATAACTTAAATATACAATAAACCATGATAAAATTATATCGAACCTTAACATTAATACAGAAAAAATAAAAGTAATTAAAATACGCCATCAGAAGCAAATGGATGGGTACACATAAGGCTGGCAGCGTTACCACTTTAGACAGCGACACTTATACGCTGTCCGAAGTACCACGCGGCCTTAGGGTCACGGGTGACATCAACTAAGTAGCTGAAATTTCTTTAAAAAAGCTTTTAGCCTCAGGACCCCACGGTCCCAATTTCTCCACGCCAAAAGGCACAAATATGTAGTCTAAAGCAAGGCTCTCATATTTGCGCCTCTTGGCGTTTTCAGCTAATGACGCCGCCGCTCCAGCGGGAGGAAACGACGCTACCTCCAAATCAGCGAATTTGGAGGTAGCGTCAATGTGAGATGGTTCAAGCGTATCAACACATGTAGCATCCCACACCAACAACTTTCTTTTTTTCCAAGGCATCAACGACATACCATCATCACGTGCAATTCCATTGGGCTCGAGAATAGCCGGCACGTTAATTGTGACAAGGGTTCTTCTGATGATGTCGTTGAAGCCAGGGTGTCTCGGAAGATGACCGGCACTATGAAGACAAGACCAACCGTGGTAACCGAGTTGATTTACCCACTCACATTTACAACGATGAAGTTTTATTTTAATTTAATTTGTAATTTTAATTTGGATCTTTAATTTTAATGCTTAATTTTAATTGTAATGTTTTGTTGTATTTTAAGTTTAATATTAATTAATTAATTTTTGCTCACACTCTATGGACCTTTTTCATCTAAAATAAAAGATTATTATTATTATTATTAATTTATGTACGGCAACTTTTTTTGGTATAGTAACATCCTTCTAAGCGTTAATCACGCTGGTTCATTTCATAGGTTAATTTTTTCCATGGGCTTGTAGTCTATAATTAAATGTTCGCTAAAAAAAGAGGGAAATTTGGTATAACTTCACTTCTTACATAATCGCTATCTCTTGTCACTTGCGGATGTCACCGAGTGTGACTTTTTCCCCGGCAACCCCGCGATAATCGACAGGCGACAGCGATCCAGCGCGCTCCACCGCCCGTAGATTTATGATGTAATATCTGAGACGCGCGACGTTGTAGGGCTGACGATATAATGTGACACGTTTTCAGGACCCAACTTATTATTGAACATTGTTCAGATAGGTTTTGATTTGCTTTAGCCTCTCTCCGGTTCGTCTCAAGTTGAGGATTACGGGCCTCGGGGCATTGACCCATTACCCTGACTGAGCCTCGAGCATCACGCGGATGCTCGGTAATTTATTTTCTCCTGTGGTGTCAAACAGGCTGGTAGCTGCCGGCGACGCCAGTGGGCTCATCTAGGTCCGGTCTTATAAATATCACTGCCAATGCCTTTGCGCCGCCTAAGCCCTCATCGCCCATGTTGAATGGCAGTGATAGAAGGAGCTCACGAAGTAGGGGACATCGAATGTTTGACACTCTAGGGTAGCGGCTGGTAATCCCATGGAGATTTGTGTACGGAGAGTTGTACTTTAGGCGAATCATTATCCTAACCAGCTGGCGGACGAACACCTCCACGGTGTCATGGTGTTGCGGTGGATTACGTGGGCTCTTATTTTGCTAGATCAGCAGCCTTCTTTTCTGATATCCTGAGCAGAAGGAGTATCAGACAGGCACAGCTCATATTCATTTTATCAAAAATTGAATCTGCCTAGATCCGTTATAGACTGAAATTTTATAACCGACTAACATGAACTGGTTTCATTAGCAAGGCATGATTTTACATATCCGTAGTTTGTACGACTAATCATACGATCCAAAGTTTTAGTCAGTCACCACCAAATGCCTCATTGGTCTAGTGGTTATTATTCTATTAAGATTTTCTCAATATTTACTCAAAGTTCGGAAGTTGGCGGTGTGTTCCACTCCCGGGTCTCGGAGAGCACGTTAAGCCGTCGGTCCTGTACCTAATCTCTCTCCGGTCGTATCGCATGTCCTACACATCGGACTATTAGTGAGAGTAAAGGAATAGGGAGTGCACTTGTGTATTACGCTTGCCAACTCGTAGTGGAGAAGCTCTAAAAAGCTTACTTACTTACTTACTTACCTTTTTTACTTTATGTTTAGAAGGCAAAAATTTGTTGTGTTGTGTTGGTTTGATAACGCGTGGTCCGCACCAATATTATATTTTTTTTTTTGCGCTGGGAAATGCTTTTACGCATTTACCCTGACCTGAATGGGTCAGGAGTGTGGGACTCAGCGAGGGAGGAGACTTCGCAATATCCACTAAAACCCAGCGGAACCCTCTTCATCCGAAAGTGAGACACCAGAGGTACAGCTTGCGCATTCTTCCCTGGTGAACCATAACATTTGGGGTCCGCATCAATATGCTTATTATGTCAAAAAGTTGCCGACCCACGTAGTAATGAATTTATTACATTTTTATTACAAAATCAATATGAAAGCGAAGGTCTAAATATAAACCGCGAACTAATTAGTTTTGGTTTAGTCTACTTTTTATAATAACCTTTAAGCAGAGATTATTACAAATGCCATATGAAAAGAATTGAGAATATTCAGGAACGCTTTCAACTAAAAGATAACGGATACCAAAATAGGCTCAACTACTTCAGTAAGATAAGTTTAGAAAAACGTAGAATGATTTTATCAATGACTTTCTTGTTTAAATTATTTCATAATGATGTTGATAGTCCAGAATTTATGCTTAAGTTCAGTTTTAATGTCCCACGTGGTCCCCGCCATAATTGCAACTTATTTCATCAAAAACTTTTTAAGGCTAATTTGGGCAAATATTCTCTAATACCACGAATGTCAACATTACACAATCAATGTGTGAAACATGCATCAGACATAGATATATTTTATAATAGTTTTTCTGTGTTTTGGGCAATATATTGTTGTTAATTTAATCCGACTTCATCGTTGTTTCAACCGATTGATGCCCACTGCTGGACATAGGTCTCACGTAATGACGTAATGGCTACCAGCGATCATCTTTATGTCGTCGCTCCACCTTGTGGGGGGTCTCCCTACACTGCGCCGCCCGGTACGGGGTCGCCACTCCAGCACCTTCGGACCCCAACGTCCATCGGTCCGTCGGACTATGTGCCCCGCCCATTGCCACTTCAGGTTCGCGATTCGTAGGGCTATGTCGGTGACNCTATGTGCCCCGCCCATTGCCACTTCAGGTTCGCGATTCGTAGGACTATGTCGGTGACTTTGGTTCTGCTACGAAACTCCTCATTTCTGATTTGATCGCGTAGAGAAACTCCCCTCTCCATCGCACGCTGAGTGACTCTGAGCTTTCGCATGACGCCCATAGACAGCGACCACGTTTCGGAGCCGTAGGTCATCACTGGCAACACGCACTATTCGAAGAGCTTCATCTTCAGGCACTGGGGGATATCAGACGAAAATATCCGGCGTAGTTTCCCGAACGCTGCCTAACTGAGTTGGATGGAGTACAATGATTGCATGCTGTGATAGGTTGTTATTAGTTGGACATATTTAAATGTATCATAGTTATTTTTGATCATAAATGAATATATTATGTACCTGCTGTGTACAGTCCACAATAAAATAAATAAGACTCATAGTGTTTTCGTTAAAGCAGCATTCCTATTGAAAAACAAAATGTTTAAAGCTGTTTTTAAGGTAGTAAAAAAAAAACGAACGGTAATCCCTCATGCGATTACAGTTAATTGTCCTTTCTGCCTAATTTACCCATTGGTGTTCCGAGAATCACCGCACGTTATCTAAGTGACGTGCAGTTTTTGCTCCCGACACGCGCGGAGCTTTACGGCACCGCTTTTAATTTGTCATTCGGACAGTAAGGAAAGTTCATTTTTTTCGCTTCAACTTTTTATCATAAAATAATATGACATTTGTGACCCTCGTCTACCCTTTTTATGACGATGTCAGTTATTAAAGAATTAGGTAATACGTGGGACGCGTTTATAATTCACTTGCGATGTTTGATTATGAATTTATTTCTCTTTTTCTTTAATAATTTGAGGCTTTGAATCTCAGGACAAAATATAGGAATAAGTGCTACTCGAAATAAAAAGAATGAGAGAAAAATTTATTCTTTACATACCGTTAATTATGTAAAATTTTTATGTTCAAACCAACATGATCATTGAAATGCTGATTTTCAGTGAAATAGTACTATTGTTAACTATAATGATATATTTAAATAAAATTAAAAATGCGTGCGTACAAAGTACACGTGTCAGAAGTGAAACTTCTTTGGCAGACAAATGTTTAAGTATTGTTTATATTTATACAAATCTAGAACTTTACATTTCCGAGACTTAGAGAAAGGGAAAAAAGATGATATGTTAGTGACTTTAATTGTCATTAAAACATTAAAAGTTTCGAACATTAATATAAATAATTTATTGAAATTTCAAATGTCGAATTAGCATGAAAACGCTGCAAATATTCGTGACGTTAATCACGCGATTCACCCGTAAAAAAACCCTCATGCGCCTAAAGAAGTTTCACTTCAAAACATTAATCTAATTATATTTCAGGACTCCTTTACGTTACTACTATTCCGGAAACTGTATCAAGTTTACTTATAACTTCCGTTTGTTGTTTTGTTTTTCAAGTGGGGAGTTTTACAAGGCTGTATGATTGATGGTGGCGCAAGAAAGCGAGATTTTTTATATCTGTCACCACAATAGTAGCGTAATAAGTAATTTTGAAGGCTCGGTTAATGTATTACGGGATAATCGGTATTACTATCTTACTTAGCTGAACATGGAATATTAGTAATTATTTACATACAACTGCCTCATTGGTCTAGTGGTTAGCATGTTCGACTACAGACATGAGGTCCTGGGTTCGAGTCCCGGGTCGGGCCAATTCAAAAATCAATATTGAGTTTTCTATTAAGATTTTCTCAATATTTGCCCGAAGTTGGGAAGTTGGCGGTGTGATCCACCCCCGTGCCTCGGAGAGCACGTTAAGCCGTCGGTCCTGCGCCTGATCTCTCTCCGGTCGTGTCGGATTCCCGTCACACCGGACTATGAGAGTGAAGGAATAGAGAGTGCACTTGTGTACTATGCCTGCCAATCCGCAGTGGAGCAGCGTGGTGGGTCTATTCTCTAAAAACCCTCTCTCATATGAGGGAGGAGGCCTGTGCCCAGCAGTGGGACGTTAATGGGCTGCTACTTACTTACTTTACTTTTACGTTTTATTGTGAACGTTATACAATGTCAAGTTGAATACGTAAGTAACACATAATTTTACATGAGTTTAAGCAAATGTTAACGTCAGTATAAATAAATAAATGAATACACGTAATTACGCTACGTCATTTTATTGTTTTTTTTTTACAATAATAGTAAAAATACAGTTTTATTATAACTAAAATATATATCTACAGCTAATATGCCTCATTGGTCTAGTGGTTAGCATGTTCGACTACAGACATGAGGTCCTGGGTTCGAGTCCCGGGTCGGGCGAATTCAAAAATGGATATTGAGTTTTCTATTAAGATTTTCTCAATATTTGCCCGAAGTTGGGAAGTTGGCGGTGTGACACACCCCCGTGCCTCGGAGAGGACGTTAAGCCGTCCTGCGCCTGATCTCTCTCCGGTTGTGTGGGGTTACCGTCACATCGGACTATGAGACTGAAGGAATAGAGAGTGCACTTGTATACTATGCCTGCCAATCCGCAGTGGAGCAGCGTGGTGGGTCTATGCTCTGAAAATCCTCTCTCATATGAGTGAGGAGGCCTGTGCCCAGCAGTGGGACGTTAATAGGCTGCTACTTACTTACAGCTAATATGAAAGCTGAAACGGTTTTCCTTAAAATATATTTAGTACCAAAGTTTATTATAGAAGTAGAGCTGGTTGAACCTGGACATGTTATCACTTGATTTTCATAAAACCTGAATATATATAATATCATAATCAAATCAAATCAAATCACAATATCTTTATTCAAGTAGGCATATTACAGCACTTGAATCGTCAAATAATATTTATTTTCTTTTCCACACTCTAATTCTAATTTACGTCTGATGATGGCACTTAAGAATGGCTTAAAATCTTAAGTTACGAGGGTTTCTTAGCGCCCTTAGAAATATCTGAGAAGAGCTCACATCAAACTCAGTCGGGTATTTTGTTTTTTTTTGTTACCATCATCATTACAAAATCATATTAGTTTAATATATTTCAAATCAAATTAGAGCAGTTCGTTCACTCCCACGCGTTTCTATCGTCTAAGTTATCTTGCAACTTATAATTTGATTTTTCTATCAACTTTCTTTTAACAAAGACTTGGAATTTATTAATTGACATCTTTAGATCGTCTTGTGGGAGTTTATTATAGAAACGTATACAGTTACCCTTAAATGAGGTGTTAATCTAAAATTGTAGTGCGTATATATTATTAATACCAAAGGCCCAATTTTTACTCAAATTACAAGGTTTAATAAATTTCTGTTGTCTACTTATATAAATATACATTGTAAATCCTACAGCTTAATTTAATAAGAGCATCTTTTAGAATTTCTGGTTTTACAACGAGCCAAAAATCTGTCGTTGTTGGTCGAGCGAGGTCGTCATTTATCCGTAAATGGTAAGTACGTGTTGAATAAATATCAATATTTATACTGGGATTTCAATTTATTAATGGAAAAATGTGAATATATTTAGCATAAATGGAAAAATCTATATAAGTTACGCTAGTTATTTGTATTAAACTTCGGCAAATACGAACAATATTTTCTGTTTTAGCTGAGCTGGGATTTGAAGTCAATAATACGATTTCAACACCTTTATAAGAAGATTATTAAAACAATTGGTTAAGCATTATGGTTAGAAATGGCATCATAATGACTTTTTCATCATTAATAGAAATAAAGAAAGATGTTTATTGTACATTGTACGAGGATATATGTATATTAGAATGAATTACTAGCTAAATATATTGCAGAAAAGGTCTGCTGTTAACCAAAATTGTTGTGCTGAAAACCTACGCATAAAAAACTGCAGCCTTATTTAAAATACAATAATACACTTATATTTTCCTTTAATATGTGGTAATTACCAAAATCTATATATAGTGAATACTGAATTAGATTATAGATTTATTTTCGTTAACATATAAATTTTATTTCACTTAGTTTTTAATTACTTCCTTTCAGAGTATTAGATACATACTTACATTCATTATCTAATCAATACGCAGATTTTACTTTACAACGAATATACATCTGACTGATATATTTTTAAATACGTAACATCATTTACGCAGAATGTCCGACATAAGCAAATTTAAAAATAGTTTTTAGGTATTGAGAGGTTTTTTTAAATCGGTCCAGTAATTTTCAGCTTGTTTAATATAAATTGTTAAAAATAAAAACAAATGTTCAAAATGCAAACTTTTTCTATTATATTGGAGAAGAGATTTAGTTTTAAAACTTTATTGTTTTTGAACCTCCCTATACAAGACATTTGACACTCTGGAGTTCGACTCGGGATATATTATTTTCTTTAGATTGAGATTTTTTAATTAGTTGTATCTTTTGAATGACCCATTACTTTGCGCACTTTTGAAACGTCTAATATATTTTTTGTTTTCCAAACACTAATTCTAATGTACGTCTGATGATGGTAAAGAACGACTTAAAATCTAATGTTACGAGGGTTCCTTCGCTCCCTGATCTGAGAAGAGCCCACAACAAACTCAGTCGGGTATTTTGTATTTTTTTTTTTTGTTGCCATCATCATTACAATATCATATTAGTTTAATATATTTCAATTCAAATTAGAGAAATTCGTTCCCTCCCACGCGTTTTTATCGTCTAAGTAATCTTGCAAGTTTTGACAAAGACTTTGAATTTATTAAGCGACATTTCTAGAACTATTTCACGGAGTTTATTATAGAAGCGTATACATTTACCCTTAAATGAATTGAGACTCAACGAGAGACAGTCTTGAGAAATATGCAATCATTAACCCTGAATGTAATAACATATTTTTCTATACTTATTCCATTTTGTTTTTACGGGTTTGAACGAATCGGGCGTTGGTTTAAAGATTTATTTTCATTTTGCTTAGTTATGAAGCGTACTTTTCCGATTTTACGCTCCATTACGTTTGTGACAAACGCCGTTTTATGCTCAAACTGTCATTTTCGTCCATTACGAGATTTGAAAGCAGGAACAATCTTGCACGCCCTTTTAACCCCTATCGTGTTACATCTTAAAGATAAGGATTTAAAATTATTTCATGAGTAAAATAGAATTTCCAACTTTATACGAATTTTGTTTTTTTTCCAAAAAACGTTACAAAAACATTTCTCTACATCGCCATAATAATCATTATTTCTTACTGTTTAAATAATACTTATTGTAGCGAGGTAGGAAAACTTTTGGAAACTCGTTACGCGAGTCCTATGTCTGAGTATTTATAAACCAAAAACAAGAGTTTGCTGTAGACAACACGACCATAGCAAAACTTCTTCAGTTCCATATATCTATCGTCATCAATGGGGTCCATAATTTAATTTCTTATACTGTGGGCGTTCGTGGGTAATGTTGGTGCAATCAAACACTTTATAAATTAACTTGGATTATAATGTTCAATCACTTAATGTTCCCGATATCAATTTACACAAACTCTTTAACAATAATAGCTAGGAACGCGACAGTTCCAACAGTAGACCGCTCCGGTCGAGCGCCACTCGAGCACTGCCGAGAGACTCCCGCCGGACTGCCACTATTGACTCTGTCCCACGCCGGTAGATGGCGCCAGCGTTCCACAGACACCTGTCCTCCGACAAATAATATTTATTTTAATTGTAAAGCGCTCGTCACCACCAGCTTACTCCCGAAGTCAAAGCGTACGTAAAGAAGTTTTACTTCAATAAATTTTCAATCATTTGAAATAAATAATATAATAAATGAATCTTTATTGTGTCAATAAATTATTACAAATACTTGTTAAATATATAAACAGTAGAATAAAAAACTTATTTATTATCAGAGCGAAATACTTTTGCAATTAATAACAGAAAGGGTTGTACTGTTTTCTAATGGACATCTTCCCACTATTTATTCAAAAATTTCCTTGAAAACGTGAAATTCTGTCACTAGTCTGGTTTAGATAACTTTGTTTTACAACTAGTGGGGTATAAGAATTTTCAATAATTTGGGATCATTAACATATTTATCTTGACCTTTTCCTCGCAAGTGCTGTATCGTAAAGGCTGTTTTGTATTAAAGTATGAAGGCAGTATATTTAAATCTTCACGTCCCGGTGGCCATTATCCACTTAAATTATAAATGAAGCTATGTTACAATTTTAAACTTTAAAAGCTCCGCTTAAATAATATGAATTGCCGGAGCGATTATATGGTAAATGGAGAAAACTATCATTCAAGTGTACTTATCTCCTAGTATTATATAATTTATGCACGTACAGTGCTAGATTAATGATGATTGAAGTGATAAAACGGGATCAAAATCAAATATATGTATATACATACGTTAAGATATACATGATTTCTTTGCTGACACTTAAATGTAGGACTTTAAGTACGGGGCCATCTAGTTGATGCTTACGTAACTCAGTTAGCAATAGGACTTATACTTATAATTGTGGGAAAATGCGTTGCTTATATAAGACAGCACCGTTTAAATTAAACAACTTTACAAAGTAAAATTTACATTGGTACCGCTGCACCCGGAATCGAACCAGCTACCTTATACGTTACAGGTCGATTATTTTGCCACCTCGCTATTACCAGTCTTTTATATGGTAATCAAGTACATCACTAATACACAAAAGTTCCCCCCTTACACTCGACTACCACCGCTTCACACATAATACACCTTATAAATATTACAATGCAGCAACAAACGTAATCTTACTGCCAATTGATTACAGACAGTTATACATTCTACCATAAATCGCACCCTTACTGTAAGCCGTTGAGGAGTTCCATTAATCATCATATTTAACTGGGACAATCTGTTCTCCATACCAACGTTACAGTAGGAGACTCAAAGATTCTGCCGAGTATCGTTATTTTGCTCCTAAGAATTGAACAGTTCTGTTACTTTGTTAGGGAACCCATGATCAAAACCTAACCTAACTATCATTAAACAACCATTGAAGTATATCCTTTCCAATAAAAAACGAATCATCGAAATCGGTTGGCGTGATCTTGAGTTATTCGTAGAATTGTAGCGCACATGCTTAATGCATATTTAAGACTTATATGGTTTTCTCATGGATGCCATCATCAGAACTGGACAAAGAAAAGGGGACCCTACCACAAGCACAACCTTTTATATAAAAAAAGAATTATCAAGATTGGTTCACTCAGTCGGAAGATATGAGGTAATAAACATAAAAAAGAACACAGACATATTGATAACATCTTCCTTTTTTGAAGTTGGTTAAAAATATGATATTTGACATGAAAAAATATAATAACAATAAACTGATTGCTTTATGAATGTAAGTGACTTATATTTGTAACAATAATGAAATAGTAATACAGTTATCCATGATATTATTATATATTAACTCAACTTTAAGATAAATAAAAATAAAAGTAATTGAAATGCGCCTGCAGAGGCAAATGGATGTGTACGATAATATTTTTTAATGTCAAATGTCATATTTTTGTACAAAAGAAACTGAATTTTATAACTGCTTTTTTAAATTGAGTGGATAATGAAAAAGTATTTCATTAACGCTTGAAATTTTAAACAAGATATAGAACATATAGTACTAGCGAAAAGGATCTTCTTATTATTTATTTATATATTTTGGACAGCCAATAACAGGTACATAATATTCAATTAACTTATGATAAAAAACTAAGATACATTGAATATGTCCGACTAATAATAGGCTATCACAACATGCGATAATTATTATACATGAAGTCAAATTAATAAATAATGTCATAAGAAGATGATATTATTATTAAATGTCAAACAAAAATTAAATTAAATTAAAAATAAACAATACAATTAAAGGAAAGATGTTAAGAACAAATAAATATTGAAAAATATAAAATAAAATTACAATACATCGGCCAAAATACATTGCATCATCCTACGTTTAAATTCAGAAAAACTATTATAAAAATATCTATCTCTAATGCATGTCTCACACATTTGTTATATTCTTCTGGACACATCTATTGGCCCACCTAAGTTAGAGTTTAGGTTTCGATGGCCCTGACCGAAATATTATTGCTAGATTGAACAAAAACTATTGATGCAGTTTAAAGCCTGGTACTTTTTACCATCTTTTTCGATCGTAATGTTTTAAATTTGAATTCAGAATACCACACGACATGGAGCTACGCCTAACAAGTCGGGTATGCGCCTTGATGAAGGCACATACAATAGTACTAATGACACTTTTGATTATGTTACGAAAAAAACCGATCCTGATTAAAAGAAAAAATTTAAACGCTTTATTAGCAATATTTACGCTCCATCATGTCAGTTTAAACCAGATCGCGCTGGGAGCATGCGTTGTCCCGACATCAACTGATTTTGTTTCAATGCTGGTTTTTTTGTAAAATAATATATTTCTTATGAAATCGTTTCATTTAGCTATACTAATGTAATGGAGCGTGAATAATGCTAATATAGAGTCTTTAAAATGTATATTTTTTAATCGGGATCGTTATTTTTAGTCCATCATCAAAGGTGTAATTATTACTATCGCCTGTCTTCGTTTTCGGAAGCTGTCTCGTAACACTTTGTACTTTTTGTATATGTCGACGACATGATGATTATGTCCAAATTATAGTTATAAATTGCTTATTTATAATGTGTCAGCGATTATGTGCTACAAAAGTATGGTATATTTAGTCAATATTTCGACGCAATTACAAGGAGTCATAATCACGACATAGCTTCGTAATGTATTTAGTAGATTATCAGAAACATGTTAAACATTGTTTAATTGTGAAGTAGTTTAGTTTATTATTGTCACCTTTTAAGCGTAGTTGTTATAAATATAGCCTGTCAAATGACCTCTAAACGCTGACGCTCGAGCTGTAAAACTGTTCAAATGAAATTTAATTTTTAATTTTATTGTTCATTTTATAACAAAAAATCAAATCTACATTAATTAAAAGTGCATGCATACGAATCGTACATGTCAGAAGTGAATCTTCTTTGAAACGAATTTTTAACCTTGTTTATGTCTGAGAGGAAGGGAAAATGGAAGATATGTTAGAAATTTAATTGTCATTAAAATATTAAAAGTATCAAAAATTAATACAATAATAAAATAATTTATTGAAATCTCAATTGACGAATTGCAATAAAAATGTCACGTGTTTTTTGTCAATTTTAGAAATGATTCATTAAATTTTGTTTTGATTTTAAAATTTAGATAAGAGACTTTATAAAATAATTTAATTTTATATTTTATGAAAAATAGTATATTAAATTATTTAATGACGAGTGGCTAATTAAAATGCCACGTGTTATTTGTAAATATTAAACCGACCTCACCTTCAAGCGAATTAGCATAAAAACGCTGCTCCTCTTCGTGACGCCAAACACGCGTTTCATCCGTAAAAATTTTACTCTTTTGCGCCTAAAGAAGTTTCACTTCAAAAATGTCAGCGTTTCCATGATAACAGAATAGTAACAAATATTTTATTTTCCTTTTTGAAGACGTCGTTGCCTTTGACGACTTGAAGTAGTGTTGTTGACATGAAAGTATCGTTAAAGAGAACCCAAGAGAGCTCTTGCGTGGACAGTCGGGTAAAGCTTATTTTATTCAAAGCCAAATATTCGGATAATAAACAGGGATAGTAAAAAAAATCGCAAAGCAAAACTAGCTTTATCATCTCTTGTTTTATTACCAAAAGGCCTTTTGTTGTAACGGTTCAATGAGGCCAATTTTTTGTGTTCGTTTCTTCTTTGACCTTTTTTCCTTGTGAAAAGTGTAAAAGCTTTTCAATGCAATTTTCATTTTTTTTGGTAAGGTTTTAAGTAACCAAACGGCTAAGGAACTTTCGTATGAATTCGCTTGTTTGATACCTCGATAACATACTTATTTCTTATTACATCTTAGCTATTCCCTACGGTGTCATCAACGTAGGTCCTGACCTCATGGGAAATCCGTGACTGTCCATTGCGATAGGAGTCGCTATGCTAATTTAATGCTATTTTTAAAGATTTTGTGATCAGTGAGTGACTGATCTTATAACATCTTCGCATTATTGCCATTCTAATAAAATGGCTCATATAGATTGGATGCTGTCGAAAGCTACAATGGTCAAACACTTGGTGGAAATTAAAGAGCGACGTCATCTAATTGATTATTATATAACATATTCAATGCTCTAACTCGAATCAAATTCAGCAGACTGGAAAAAAGCTGTTGAGTACTTGTGGAGCATATCGCGGTATTAAACAAGTGTACATGTATTGACAAAATAAAGAATAAGTTTTTCTTAATAATCGTATTACAGGGTGTCGTGTTCGTGTCGAGATTTAGATCAGTTCAAAATTGATTGAGTTATTCGATGTTGGGAAGTTAACTTATATATAAACAAAGGATGAAAGAACTTTCCTATAGGACCCTGATCAGCCGGTGGAGAGAAGACCTCGAGTCCCTAATAGCGGGCATTTATACGGTGGCAGCAATCCGGATCGTTGGTTCAACAGAAAGCACGGATCATTATCCTTTAGGTTGGTGCAGGTGCTTACCGGGCACGGGTGTTTCGGCAAATACCTGCGTCAAATTGTTCGTAGGGAGGATTCGCCAGATTGCTTTGAGTGTGATGCGCCAATTAAGTCGGCGCAGCACTCTGTGGAAGAGTGCCCAGCTTGGGGACCCCAACGCCACCTTCTATCGCCGCTAGTCGGAGACGATCTCACACTACCGACCATAGTCGTCGCCATGGTTGAGAGAGAGGCAGTAGCTCATGTCCCTCTCCGTCGGAGGAGGATTAGAAGCGATAGGCGTATGGACGCCCACTGTTTCCCGCCTACTTGAACCTTATGTAGGAAGCATCTGGGGAGCCATCTGAGTCGAATGCGTAGGCGAACTTCTGGCCCCCCACCCATTAGATGTAGAGGGTTCCGATGGGTTTTAGTGGGTATTGTCCTGCGAGTCCCACACGGCCGAGTAGAGTTTTTAATTCACTCGGCGTGCGTAAACGCATTTCTCAGCGATAAAAAAAAATCTTGCCTTGAAGAACGCTTTATGCCATCTATCCCGCTCCTAATCTCTTTCTGATTGTCTTAGATTTGAACTTATCCCTTAGACTGCCCCTGTCAACTACTACGTGATCCAATAGTTCTGCATCAACTCGTGTAATCAGAAATATAAGCATCTCTTTCTTTTTAAGTCATAATGTTTATTATCTATTCCGCTTCTCGGTAACAAAATATGCGTAGAGATAACACCACACCACCAATAAAAATAACAAAACGAAATCAGTTACAAAGTGACTGTTACTAACGACGCGTGTGTCGCGACGAAGGTCGTTTAGTTTTTTGTGGTATTTTATAAACTGTAAGAGTTTATTAGTGATTAATAGTGTTTTTGATTATATTGGTGATGTAAATAACATCGAAAACCCTTGAGATAAGTTTTAATGTTTAAGATATGACTCTATGAATACAAGACGGACTTTTTTCACAATCTCAAAGTTTAGCGCAACATGAAGCTACACCAGAGTCTTAATTTAATGAACAAAAGATAACATAGAAATCATAACATTTGTTAGATTTTCTTGAATGTTTAAGTCCCAAGAGCCACTTTAGCGTCATTTGAACCGTGGGTAACCGACGCAGAAAGGTAGTCTAAAAGTTAGTGGAATATAAGTGTAAAAGAATAGCAAGTTTACGTCTGTTATTCATCAATGAGATTGTAAGTGCATATACAAAATGCAGCGACACAATGTTGGTAATTATCAACAATATTCTGTAAATGCGAACAATCTTCCTGGTTAAGGAATATTAGTGATAAATCTCCTAGTACCTGAGAGATATAATCACACAAACTTCATCATCAGAACGGAATAAAATACTTTCGATAACAAAACTAAATAAATATTATAGAAGAAAGTGAAAACTACATAATAGTATATTAAGAAAACTATCAAAGCAAACAGAGAAAAATCTAGGTTGACGCATATTTCTTTCGTCGGCGAAAAACTATCACGTACATCTAACATGACGTTTATCTAAACGGCTGCCGACGCTAGCAGCCCTGCAATAAATAAAAAGGTGATTTAGGAAATTCCGACATGACTTCCCGGATTTATACAGAGTGTTCAGACGCGAACTTTTCGTCCTGAACCTCATCAAAATTCTCTCTTCGTCCGGACGATTGAATGTTATGGGCCACGGGATGCTCTCTACTCCGAAATTATGGGTTGTTAGTTCCACACTTTAGTGATCATTGCTATTAATATTATTGTATTAAAAGTGACTGGCTGTTTTTCGATATCACGTAGCTTCCGATACCCTGGGAAGATGGAGAAAGTCTCTATTTACTAATTATACTAACACTTTATTGAACATTCGCCAATCAATCGCGATCTTACCCTTATAACCTCTCAAGCCCTGAATAAAGAAGCCTGTATGGAGGGGTAAGATGTTAATCAACTGGTATGGTAAGGTAAGTAGCAGCCCATTAACGTCCCACTACTGGGCACAGGCCTCCTCACTCCGAGGAGCGAGGGTTTTTAGAGCATAGACCCACCACGCTGCTCCACTGCGGATTGGCAGGCATAGTACACAAGTGCACTCTCTATTCCTTCACTCTCATAGTCCGATGTGACGGGAATCCGACACGACCGGAGAGAGATCAGGCGCAGGACCGACGGCTTAACGTGCTCTCCGAGGCACGGGGGTGGATCACACCGCCAACTTCCCAACTTCGGGCAAATATTGAGAAAATCTTAATAGAAAACTCAATATTGATTTTTGAATTGGCCCGACCCGGGACTCGAACCCAGGACCTCATGTCTGTAGTCGAACATGCTAACCACTAGACCAATGAGGCAGTCTGGTAAGATAAGTAGGAATTAAATTACCTGTTATAATTATCTTTTAAGTCGTACTTCAGTTGTTCATTAGAATTAATGTTTGGACGAAAACTATAGGAGTATTTATCGATTCAAAAGTGCTGTAAAAGCTTACCTGAATCAAGATGTTTCTATTTGCATCGATGAGTGAATGAATTAAAATAGTTTCAGCCGTTCTTGATACATAAATGATATATCTAATACGAATTTGTTTTATGTAAATATATATATGCTTCATATTCAGCTTCGGAAGTGTCACATAACAAATTGAACAAATCAAATAAACATATCAGAGATTATAATGTGGCAATCTTAAAAGATATATGCTGACTTTTTATTAGAATTTTGAAAGGCGAACAATTCTGTTATAGATGAATTTTTGAAACTAACAGAGAAACAGTATTTCAATGATTTTAAATCAAACTCAGAAGGAAGAAATACTCGAAGTTCGCTTCAGATAAGGAGTAATTGAATAAAATTAAAACGATTGCATAAAATGTGATGTTCAGTTGTTTTCTTAATGTAAAATGATTTCTTTTAAATTAAAGGGTATAAACCAGCCAGCAACTTTTTATGATACTGATATTAAACCTTTTTTTTATATTCCGCTAAATATGCCGGTACGTATAGAACGGTGACCCGTTGATTGAGAGTGACGGCTCACTCTAATTCAATACATACAAAGAAAGTTTTCATTTTAAATCTGTCTCAACAGTATTTAGTAGAAATACACACGATTGTATGTATATACGATTTGAAAATGAAAAAGCATGAAATGTTTTCAGAGCTTGTAGCTTTTGAAGCCAGAAAAACAAGGTCAAATTCCACATCAACCTATTCAGAGCTTGACTAATAGGTGTACGTTACGGGACAGACTTGAAAGTAAAAAAAAAACACGCGGCAGCTGTTTCAATGAAAAATATCATGTCATTAATCATAACGAAGAAGAAAGGGGACTGCCGCCTTTTGACAAATACTTTCCTGTCGAGAGTGCGGCCACGTGTTTGCATTTAATCCTGACGTCCCAATTTACTGCATGAACATTTTAAATCAAAATATTCTTTCACGTAGTTACCTTTGTAGTTATGGATCCCGTAAGTATCTGGGGAAACTCGTTCTCAGTGAGAGACTACGTCGATAAAGGAATATGTAAAGAGTCAGTGTGTTCGTGCCATCTGGAAGCTTTCCGAGGTATGTCTGCATACTAGAGGGCGCCTCCTGCGCCGTTCCATAAATCATGGAGCAAAGATAGGGTTATCTATGTCGAGCTGTTATTACCGAGGCGTTTGCGACAGGCGAAAAAGAAGCCCGCCTCATGGGCTTTTGGTGTAGTTCCACGCGGTTTTGGTTTGTAATTGCGAGTGGTGAAGCCGTCGCGTTAAGGTTCTTAGTAGCCTCTCGATTTACGCGAAGTGCGGCAGGTCCACGCGGCTACAGTCCATTCGGTCCTACGCGGATTTTAGTCCTTGAACATTTTTGTGCCTGGTGGTGCACAGGACCGCCTTGGAGTGGATAAGGAAGATCGGCATCTCCGACAGCAGCTCCGCGACGCCTTGGCAGGTCACGCAAAACACCCACCCCCCACGCGCTCGGACACCTGCCAGGGCCGTCGCCGCCCGAGAAGATCGGCGCCCGGGACTCCAGGTAGGTGCCGATTGAATTCTGTTCGACCCTCTAGGTGGAATTTTCCCCCATATAATTTCACCTCCCGCCGTCTCAGGGACTTCATATGGGCCCGAGTCCAGAGGTCGAGGTCAATTGATAGGGTCACGACCGGTGCGAACACAGTGAGCAATCGCTTTCAAAATTCAAACTCAAATATTAATTCTGCAAGTAGGCTTTAAAAGAACTATTGAAACATCAAATACTGTTATTGTTAATGTATGTTTGATGGTGATGATGATGTAAGAGAACGAATTAAGATCTAAAATTACGAGGATTCTTTCGCATCCGGATCTTTAAAGAGGCCATAAGAAACGCAGTCGAATTTTCTTGAGGGTATAAATCAAGATCAAAATGAAAATATTCTTTAATTAAGTAGGCTCAAAAAGCACTTTTAAATCGTCACCAGTCTGTCCGATGGTAATAAATCTACCACCGTTTCAGAAAGTTTATTCCACTCAGAAGAAAACGGCAAGAAACTCAACGGTTACTTCTTAAAAGATAGAAGGTGGTTACAAAGATGTCTCTTAATAAATTTAAATCTTTTACTAAAAGAAAACTAATTGAGAAATCATTCTATAATTTGAAATAGCGCTTAGAAGAAAGAGAAGCGTGGGAGTGAATGATTTGCTCTATACGTATATAGACATAGAATCAATTTAAAATATATATTGTAATGATGATGACAAAAAAGTACACCCGACTGAGTTTGTTGTGGGCTCTTCTCAGATCAGGTCGCGATGGAACCCTAACTTTAGATTGTAAGTCGCTCTTTAATGTTATCAGTAACGATATTTGACGAATTAAAAATGCTCAACCAGACAAATGATTTCTGTTCCTTCTTCACTCTAAAATATGGGATTACAAGTTTGTTTTTATTTTTTGTGATTAAAATTGTGTGTCTCACTTCTTTTGCTGTATAAATGAATATTATCATGGATATATAAAATGTTACTCAAAATATATTGCGACGGTACTGTGAGAATTGATATTTCTTTGTTTTTCTTAAGCAAACGCGAGATCCCATTTGATATATGGCACGTATTGCTCTTTTATGTAATATAAAAAGGTAAGTAGCAGCCCATTGCCATCCCACTGCTGGGCACAGGCTTCCTCGTTCATAGGATACGTGGTGTTTGGTTTATGGGCCCACCTCGCTGCTCCACTGCTGGTTGGCAGGAATAGTATACAAGTGTATACTCTAACAAGTGTATGCGGCATACAGAAGTGTATCAGGCGGCTTGGTTCTATGCGATACTTCCAACAATTATCCTAATTTTTCAACAAAATTACACCAGAAACTTAACAAATTATATGTTGAAACCTTCCTTAAGAGTCACTCTATCTATTGGTATAAACTCCCTGAAAGAATTATACAGTAGTTTTCGAGTTTATCGTGAACAAACATACCACCAGACGCGGCAGAATACTTTGTTTATAATATGTAGGCATAAGACTGTTTAGAGATATGCTAGTTATAAGAAATCATTTATTTTTATTACACCTATTGTGTCTTTAATGATTTTGTGCTAAAATTAAGACCTAACTCGTAGTACGAGTGAGCGTGGGACTTAGCAATGTGGTCGAAATCGTAAGTACTTGAGATCCCGACAGTATCGGAACAGATTAGTAAATGAATTTCACACTTCGGGTCTTCGTTCTACATTTACAGAGAAGATATTTAACAATCCTAGAGGATTTAGGGTCTTATTGATTCTCGTTAAGCACTAGATTATCTGATTAAATGCGTGTCGCCTACATTTATTTATACATACTTTTATAAAAGCTCTCGGCCTAGCTAGCGCAGTAGTGCGAGTACCCGCTTTATTAGCAGAGGTCCCGGATTCCATCACCAGTAGGATGAATATAGGAAATTGTATTTTGTAATTTGTCTGAGTCTGGATTTGTGGGAGACTTTCACCATGGCTAGCTACTACCAGCAAATACTTGCCACGAATCGAAGAGATTTGTGTTCCGGTAGGATGTTCAGCTGTAATCATATTCAAACGTTAACATATCAGCAATAAAAATGAAAACCGACACTAACACCAAATGTGATAATAGATGTATCTACATTATATTATCGTAATAATTTGAGAGGCTTTTTAGTTGTCCAATATTTTGAGAGTTAAGAAAGATGTATTTATGGAATCTAAATTTTTAAACAAACTCTCTTCATTTGACCGGCCTTAAAGTATTTTTCTGCAATATGTATTTTCCGGGCAATTCTAAGTGTCGGCAATCCTCAACTGACCCTAAACTGGAGACTTTAGATCATTCTACTTCCTGGGTTCCTCTCAACTGGAGTAGAGGGCTGCGGGCCTCGAGGCACTGCCTCGTTACCCAGGTATCTTCTTTAGGCATCAATTGATGCTTGGTAATCTATTTTGCCCGCAGTCATACGGGTTAGGTCAGTTTTGAAAGTAGTCCAAACCTGGTTATCGCCACTGCCATTGTGTCATCTTCACCGTCATCAACGCCTATGTAACGGCAGCAGGCGGTGACAGCAGAAGCTCACGAGGCAGGGGACACCCAGTATTTGCTGTTCTTGTGTGCTGGCTGGCTAAACCATGGAAGTGTGTGTGCAGGGTGTAGTCCGCATGGCGAAACATATTCCTCGCCAAGTTCCGGACGGATACCTCCAGGGTGGGCGTCTCGGTGTCACGGTGGATGGCGTCATTTCTGATGTAACTCTGAGCTCCTACCATTATACGTAGGCACTTGTTCTGCTCGATCTGCAGCCTACTCGATACGATCATTGAAGAACAATTAGTTCCTCTGTGTCTTCTATCACAATTCTACGACCGAACATCTCGCCGTAGAAATAAATTCCACCCACACACTAGATGGATGGTGGATGAGTGGCACCCATCAACGACTCGGTTTGGTTGATCCTTTTTTCTGTGTACCTGCAAAATGTGGAACCAACTTCCATCAGCAGTGAAGACTTCAACATGCAATTGTTTAAGAGATCATTAAATTCCCACCTTCTGTGCCGGCATAGTAATGGCAATTCCCCTGATACTACAGGTGTCCATGGGCAGCGGTGTTCACTCTGTCGAAATAGAAAAAAATTCTACTTCTGGTAGGGCTATTTAGGAAAACGTATTTTCTAATTTGTTTAGGTCTGGACTGGTGGGACTCTGTGGCTAGTTACCACCCTACCAGCAAAGATGTTTTTTTTATTGCTGACAGGTTAACGCCTGACTGCAATCCCACCTGTTGGTAAGTAATGATACAGTCTAAGAAGGAAGCGTCCTATTCTGGTAAGAGGTGATATACCTCTTATGGCTTCTACAAAACATCGTACCGGAACATAAATATGTTTGTTTGGCGGTACGTCTTTGCCAGAAGTGCCACCAATAAAAAAATGATTGACGCTGTAAAGAAATCATAAGCGGAAAATTACAAGGAGATATCATGATCAAGCTGTCCAGTGTTAAAAGAAAAAAATAAAATGAAACAAGAATTTCTATTCAAAATACTTTTTCTGTGTTTATTTATAAAAATATTTTTCCAGACTAATTAGTTCTAGAAAGTTCTTACTCGCCGGCATAAGCGGCGTTTCGACTAAGTTTAACTTTATCATTTTTATAAAGTTTTGTGTTCAGTAAATGAAAATATTACAGTTTTCTTCAAGTAGTTTGTTTGTAACTGGCATTAAGTGACGAAGAAGAAGAATATATAAATGTCAGTGATTCGCTGTGATGCTAAAATTGAGAATGTTAAAAGGCCTCCTGAGTTATACGAAAGGTAAGCTAATTTGTGTTAAGACCCACCATTATTCTGGTTGACATCTCTAAAATAACTATTCTGATATGCAAATTTCCATATTAAGTTTTCCTTTGCTGATTGCACATATTAGTATGACATTTCATTGTAAAAGCATGAAAAATATGTTGCAAAAATAGGAAAAACCATTCCTTTTGAGAGTTTTCGTTGCGTGTGCTTTTTAAACAGTTAATGTTACAAAGAACACTCAACTTAAAAATCATTCTTTAATCACTTATATGGTATTCAAATTGAAATTCATTTTCTCTTTTATAAATATACTTTAATTGCACACGGAAGCAAAATAATACACATTGTAACATACAATATTATCTTTAAGAGCGTAATCGTTAAATTTCTTGCCGGTCTCTTCTCAGGGGATTCAACTTTGGGAACTGGTGGTAGATTTATTGCCAACGGACAGACAACGGACGATTCTAAAGTATTTTTTGAGCCTACTTGAAATTTTAGGGTAGAATAACAGATTTTTGTATGAGGAAAATAGCGTAGCAGAATTCGAATTGAAAGATGTGTCAATTACTACTTTACTTTTCTAGAAATTAGATTTTAACCAAAACGCATGTTTAAGTAAACTTTGCAGGGTTCGTATGCCCTATATTATGATTTAAAAAAAATAATGTTAGTGTTAAATTGTAGATAATTGGGTGACAACCCTAATAGCTCTGAGATGTTGGGAGTTATTGAGGAATATAGTGGCAACACTTAAAAATTTCAAAAAAAGTGTGCAATATTACGAAATGTTGTGAACTACGAGGTAATTGTTTTTTTTTTTCGTCTCGAGGAATTTAGGGACTTTTGTCGAGTTGAAAAAAAAATAAAAAAAATTAACGAACGGAACAATTTTATGAGGATAGTCTTTCGGGCTGTCTTGTGGAGTAGTTAGTTTAAAGAGAATTAGTGCTAAATTGTATAAATTCAATTCAATAGTGAAGTAATTACTAGTATAGTGCAAGTTGTGTATATTTAAGAAAGTTGTTACCTAATGATAGTTGATGCCTTCATAAAAAACATCACTATCCTTATAAAAATGTTCCGTGCGCTTAAATTACCTCGTATTGCATAACATTTCGTGTTATTGCACAATGTTTTTGGTATTTTAAGTAAAGTAAAAAGCAGCCCATTAACTTCCCACAGCTGGGCACCGGCCTCCTCACTCATAGGAGAGAGGGTTTTTAGAGCATAGACCCACCACGCAGATTGGTAGGCATAGTACACAAGTGCACTCTCTATTTCAACACTCTCATATAATCCGATGTGACGGGAATCCGACACAATCGGAGAGAGATCAGGCGCAGCACCGACGACTGAAGGTGTTCTCCGAGGCACGGGGGTGAATCACACCGCCAACTTCCCAACTTCGGGCAAATATTGAGAAAATCTTAATAGAACTTAATATCTATTTCGAATCGGCCCGACCCGGGACTCGAACTCAGGACCTCATGTCTGTAGTCGAACATGCTAACCACTAGACCAATGAGGCAGTTCATTATTTTTAAGTGTTGCTACTATATTACTCAATAACTCCCAACATTTCAGAGCTATTAGTGGTTTCACCAAACTATTAAAATGTTTTGTTTTATTGCTGACAGATTGCTTAGCGCTTGACTGTAATCACACCTGGTGTTAAGTGGTGATACAATCTCAGATGGCAGCGCACTTATCTGACAAGAGGCAATTTACCTATTATGATTTCTACTCATCAACGAACCGGAACGCGAATTTCTTTGCTTGTCGTTTTCGTCTTTGCTGATGGTAAGTAGCCACTGCTGAAGCCTCCCACCAGTAAATCTACAAAATTATTGTGCAAGACGTATCGTTTGATAATTATAACACGTCAAGATCTACACTGGTGTAATATGTGAACTCATAATTTGAATTATTATAATGTAAACTCCCGTCTGATAACTCCTTTGTATCTCGCGGTCACAACATTCAATCGTCTACACGAGGGTGGAATTTCGATGAGTTAGAAGTTGGGATGTGAATCCTTTTTAATAAATCCGTTGAATCATATCGTTAATAGGAAATATCTTTAGAGGAACATGCGTTTTACCAATTATTCGTTCTTATTCTCCCTATATTATCTTGTCCAAATTTTTTTTTATTCGGAATCCCCACTCTGTTCTGTCTTCCGTTATGGACGAGGCATTTTTTATTTATTCAATATCTTGCAAATTTTTTAATTTACGCAAAATATTGTAATATCCAAAGTTGTTCGAAATGAAATTTCCTAAAATTTTAATGGTCAATTTTTCCCTAGGACTATATATTTAGATTGATTCCAGAAAAGAGAGGCTGATTTTTTATTTATTTCACTTATTTACGATTAAAAAATAAAAGTTGTTTGGAATTAAATTTTCTACTATTATGGTCCTTAATCAAACAATATATTTTTGTTTTAGGATCATTATTTAAAAAAAGGATGTTATTCTTTGTTGCCTACATTTACTTTCGGTTCCTAATCAAGTAAAATCGATCAGGAAAAAATGTAGGAAATTTAATTCCGAGAAACTTTGATTATTACTTTTTTAAGTTGAAAATAAGCGAGGTGTGAAAAACACCAAAAAATATCTGGAAAACCAAATGTTAAACTGATAAATTCAAAAGTTGAATCCGTGGTACCTCATTCATGGATGAAGAGAATTCCGCTCTGTTTTAGTGGGTATTCTGAGGCTTTCTTGCTCGCCGAGTCCCATACTCCTCACTCATGGATCGGGTCCTATATATAAAAGCATTTCCCAAAGAAAAACAAGACGAAGCAGCATACACCACGACCTCTTTTACTCTCTCTAAACATTTATCCTGCCAGTTTTAAAGGATATCTATTTAAATTATATATTAACTCATCAAGAAAACATACACAAACATTGATATAAACAATTCACATGTATAAAATGTCTCTATCAAATACAAATACTATATGTATAGATATAAAATCTAAATATTCACAGAAGATTTTCCCTCCAACGACCTTTATTTGCATTGGAGCGAAAATATTTAATCAGGCGTATAATCTTTGCGTTTCCCTCTGCGTTTGTGAAGAATATATATAACATGTTTGTATATCTTTGTTAAGTTTACGAAATTTAGACATAATAAACACCTTTTTCGTAATCATTTGTATTCAATTTTTACTATTAGTTAACACTTTCTCTGTGTATAAATTGTTAAAATTGTAAATCGATACTAATTTTATAAAGTTGAAGCTATTGCCTTGAACGCGTTTATCTTAGGAACTACAAGTCCGATTAAAAAAAATCTTGCAGTGTCAGATAACCCTTTCTTTCCAGAAAGGCTATAAGATAAAAATCATTACGCTAAGATAAATAGAAGCGGTGCACCAATGAAAAATGTTTCAAAATTGAGTTTTTTTTCGTAATTTCGGCTGCGTGCGACAAAACCCTGTCTTGGAGAGTTGTTCCTCTTTAAAAAATCCAAAAAAAAAGTCTTCAAGAGCTTATGTCTATCTTTTAAGGTTGGCTCACTGTAACCTTCTTTGTGCTAGTCAAATTTGTTTCTTTTCTGTCTCTCTTTATAAGTGCAGATCAGCTTGTATTTAATAAAACGCTTTTTTAATGCAATCAAGATCACATTTTTAAAAACTTATAGTGGATGAAAGCTTGCAAGCTCATATAAAAGCTTTAAAGGTTCATGTAATAAGTTTAGTAGAACCATTCTTGATAACTCTAGAGAGGTAAGGTAAAATAGTAAGTAAGTAGCAGCCCATTAACGTCCCACTGCTGGGCACAGGTTTCCTCATTTCGAGGAGTTTTTAGAGCATAGACCCACCACGCTACTCCATTGCGGATTGGCAGGCATAGTACACAAGTGCACTCTCTATTCTTTCACTCTCATAGTCCGATGTGACGGGAATCCGATACGACCGGAGAGAGATCAGGCGCTGGACCGACGGTAACGTACTCTCTGAGGCACGGGGGTGGAGCACACCGCCAACTTGCTAACTTCGGGCAAATATTGAGAAAATCTTAACAGAAAACTTAATATTGATTTTTGAATCGGAGTAAAATAAGTATATGGAGGTAAGTAAGTGTATGGAGGTAAATTAGTATCTTAATTATATCAAACTCTTGGGCACAGACTTTCAGTCATATGAGGGAGGGTTTTTAGAGCATAAATCCACCATGCTACTCAGCTTCGGATTGGCGGACTACCCCTGAATGATTCCCTGGATATAACGGTTTCTTCGCGTTGTTTTTATTTGTCGAATGTTTCTGGTTAAAATTGAAATCTAGGGTCCTGTTCAGGTTTCTCTGAACGAGAATTCATGCATCTTAATATAAAATGGTTCTAGCTAATAAATAATAAAGTGGATGTTAGCTGTTAGCATTATACAGGAATTATGTGGGAATATGCCTGCCAACCCGCAGTGGAGCAGCGTGGTGGGTCTACGCTCTAATCACCCTCTCTCGTATGAGTGAGGAGGCCTGTTAATGGGCTGCTCTTTACTTACTTACTTATGTAGGAATATTTGCACAATGGTTGTAAAATGTAGAACTTTTTCAAATGAAAAATGTACCTGTCGCTCGAAATAAAGATTTAAAAAATTAAATTCGCATACGAAACGAGAATTTCAATTATTTAAGAATTCACGAAAGTCTCGCACAGCTTTACAGCAGTAGGTAAAGTGTAAATTAATTACGAGAGTTTAATTTTTAAAATGTGAAAAAATATTTAAAGAGATTACTCTTCAATAATATTATTTTTTACTGTGTAGGGCTTGATTACGATTCCATCTATATATATATATATAAAAGAGATATCCAGGTATCTATTGACTCATCACGATATCTCTGGAAGCATAAGGCGTAGAGACTTGGAATTAGGTAGGAATATTCCTTTTGCCGAGTAGAGGTCAGCTAAGAACGGATTTTACAAAATTCCATATAAAAAAAAATTCAAATTTTTACTTAAAAAATTATTCAAGCTTCATATTTACAAACTATATCTTTAATGGTATGTAAAACTTGGTCAGAATTTTTTTTTATTACAAATGGAATCTATTAAAAGAAAATTTTAGTAAATTGCATCCTCAAAGGGCAGTGTGGGTATGTCTCTTATTAGTAAAACAGTTAGCCTAAATTAATGAAAATGCTATCAAAAGAAAATTCCACGCAGACGAAGTCGCGAGTTCGGCTAGTATCTCTATATATACTACAATAACGTGTCAACTGAGGCTAAATCAATTTAAGATTACAAATAGCTGATCAAAATTTTAACATAAGATTTTCATTTTCAACTAATTTTGATCTTAATATGTCGGAGAATAAGACAGAACGGAGAAGCATAAAGCACAGGGGCGTAGGGTTCTCCGCCGACATCGTTATTAATTTCTATACTGTGGGCGTTCGTGGATAATGTTGGTGCAATCAAACACTTTATTAATTAACTCGAGTTATAATGTTCAATCACTTAATGTTCCCGATATTGCGACAGTTTGTGACGGACACGTCCTTACATAAATATATATACAATTTATATACAGACATACATAATGTATGTATAAAAATAATTAAATGCATTATATGTATTCAGAAATATAATTTATATATATCCTTTTTTAATCAATAATATATAAGTGATACTGGCAACCTACACAAGCCTTGTTATTTTGAAAAAAGAAAAAAAAAGAAAAGAAACGAGAGGGCCATGGAATTTGCGCGGGAGGAGAAAAGGATGACGTACGGTTTTTTATTCTTGTGTTAGTTTTTACAAATAATATTTTATCTTTTAAAATAGGGTTTTGTGTAAATTAATAAAGTGGTGAGGTGTTGAAGTACATAAAGGGATTGGAGTAAGATGCATTAAAATATATTTAAATATACATGGAATGGATGTCACACGAATATACGAGTATATATTGTCATTTAAGTTATTTTCAATATTATCATTATTGCTTTTATATCATATTCAATTATTAGATTAGATGTCTTTTAATTAATATATATTATTATTATTATTTATATAATATATACACATATACTGTAGTGATATATGGATATATATAAATATGTATATTATTGAAGTATATATTTCGAACGAGCGTGCTTCGGCATGCCTGCAGTTGGTGTTGCGATCCTACCTTTCACTAGGAGAGGTTGGGGTTCGATTCCAGCTCATTATGGTGTCTTAAATGATACTTTATCGGTTATCGTTAATCGGTAGTGCTAGAGCCATGACCGAATGTTGCTAGGCGTTGCGATAGCTTCTGCGTAGCAGTGATGGACAAATGAACACTGATCTCGTGGGCTTGCTCACATGTGAAGTGTTCGCCTGTTAGGGACAATCTCTTAGCTTACTATTAAATGTAATAAAAATGACATTGTAGCATGTCATAGAAATAGGGCCGCTGGTCGGGCCTTTATTATCAAGGCTGCGGACTAGCTTATAGACAGTGTGGCCTGCTGAACCCTATTGCTTTCCGTGGCTTGCCACGCATATATAATGAACTAATGCTTTTGTTGGATTGAGAGCTCAGCGACTGGACACTCTGTGTGGGTGTGTGGCCCCGCATATGTGGATCAACGACATATTATATTATTCTACAACATTCCCACCGAGGTGGTGACATATTATACATCTACGCAGTCGATCACAAGACTTAAAATATGTGAATATTATTATACCACGAATCCCACCGAGGTGGGGATACATACATCGATCTAGTCTAACACTGGACTTAAAACGTGTGTAATATATGCGGTGTGGTCCGCCTACCAGATACTCCTGATCTGTGTAATTGATTTGACGAAATGCATTGGTGATTTATATATCCCATTTAAAATAACACTGCGCTTTGCGCTTTATAACCATGGCTATTGCCTCATCACAGCTTCGGCTGACAATGTATATGGATTTCGATCCTCGTTTGAAATACCTTAGAGACCCGTCTCTACATGTTTATGAAACATATCCGGGCTTTAGTCCCGATGACACAACCTTCGAATGATCATACGCCGCAGGCGCACTATAAACAGGAATACTCTAATTATGGGGAGGGGGTTCAGAGCACGAGTCGGAACTCATCGTCGCCTGGCGGGTGTGGCGCCAGTTGACCACTTCGGTGCCCTAATAATAATAATAATAATAACATAAATAATAATAGAAGGTACCGGAGTGCCTATGATAGGAGTTTACTTCATCGGCATTGGTTATATTCATCATTGGATAAATACTTAATGTTTTCCAGAAAATTATATTTCTTATGCTTTACAGATATTATATTATATATGAATATAATAATGGGAACGTCATGTCACGCCATCTCTTTACCTCTGACGCTCTAAAAGGATTTGGATTGCTATGGAAACAACATATTTAGGGGTTCTAACTAGCTAGACGATTACACTTGGCCAAATATATATTTTATTATACTTCAACATTGCCTTTAAACTATGTCAGATGCGCGACTCTGTATATATGTATTTTATAATGTATTTCGTACATCGTTTCGGTGAGACGAGGTCGATACAGTTACAAGTTTCAATAGTTGACCACTCCGGCCGACCGCCACTCAGGAACTGCCGAGAGACGCGTCGGACGGCCACTTATTGACTCTGCCCCCACGCCGATACACAGATGGCGCCAGAATTCCACAGACTATTACACACGGACCAACGATCCACAGACTCTTGCACTCCAACAAATATATATAGATTCATAAAACAATGTCAATTCAATATTACATAATCATTTCTTTAGTTTATTTGCACATAATAAACTTGAAATTACTTTAGAATGGTTTGCAGTTAGTAACTATTTCCAATAACCGCCTCATACCTGTGGGGCAACATTATGTCTATCGATAAAATATTAATATTATCGGAGTAACGGCGTAATGTACAGAATAAACTATAGATAAACTGGAAGGAAGCTATAATGCCACTATTGTGGTGTACGAAATTGCTCATCCTACAGCAAAGGGTTGTACAAATAAAAAATTATATAAATATTAAATTGAAGGCAAATCTTACAGCATTTACTAGAACCTTCCTAAACTAATTACATATGACAATTAAAACCTCTTCACGTAAGAGGTTTCACGTGAGCTTGAGTGTTTTAACATAAAAGTATTTTTTTAACGATTGAAAATTGTTATAGAAGTAAACATAAACGCGTTTTTTATATCAGAATAAAGAAATATAAAGTGGAATATTTATTTGTTAGGTACAATTTTTACAGCTATTCTGATCTCGAATCTACGAAAACTCGTACTTTTTGTCGCTGGGAAATGTAATTTACATACTAACCCCGAACGATGACCAGTCAGGAGTGTGGGACTCGGCGATGGAGGAGATCTCGCAATACCTACTAAAACCCAGCGGAACTCTCTTCATCCATTAGTGAGGCACCAGGTGTTCAGTTTTCGTATTCTGCCCTGGTGTCTCGGATGAGTCCGACCGAGGAGGCGGGAGGAGGTGCGCAAACATGCGCCGCCTTGTACCTCACGACGACAATGCTCCCGAACGATAGGTCACCGTCGATCAACGCCACCAGGAGGTTATGCTGAGGTCCCCAGGCAGTACAAGTCCCCAGGAAGTACAATTAGTCACAGTGTGATGCGTTGAGTATAGTTGCCCCACATTGATTACAAGCGGGTGACTCCTTCTGGCCAATTTCGTGCAGGAACATTCCGAAGCACCCATGTCCGGTTAGAAGCTCCACCAGTCCTGGAAGACATTATTTCAGGTGAGGATAGATCGTCACAATGGCCACGCCCTCTTCTGGGGATCCGAGGTTTTCCCTTTATTTTCGGACCAGAGCCTGGTTGTTAGGGGCCAAAGCCTGCCCGAGACAATGTACATAGAAACTACAAAAATTGAACCCAGCTGACCTAAACTATTTCTCTTGACCTTAACTATTTCTCTTGCTAAAATAGGAATAGCAAAAGGAAAATTTGAATTTTAGGTCAAATAAAAATATGGTATACGGGCATGCGTGTGTGCGTGTTCTGTTAAAGTGTGCGCGCGCGTGTGCATAATTACGTGTGTATTAGTGGGTATGTGGACGTGAGTGTGTGTTTACGCCCAAGTATTTTGTTTTGTTTTGCGTTTTTGAATTATCGTTTACTTGGGCACTTTATTATGTATATATTTATATTCAAATTTTTTATATAATCTTCAGTAGCCGTAAACTTTCTTCTCATTTTAGCCTATATATTGGCAGTTCTGCTCGTTCTTTGGTGAATATCTCTGGTCATTATGGTAAGAACATTGAAACCTTAACGCTTGAAAGCACATCTGAGAATTACCATGAACAAGATGATGCCCTTGTTTAACTCCGCCTAGTCATTGTTGAGAGATTTGCTTTGATAGGTACTTACGAGGTCTATTGTTAAATATTTGTTAATGTCTAAACCTGTTATATTTTGTTTACCACAAGTTTCCATCCGACTATAATATATTAAGTGTTCGATGCGTAGGGCTTTACTCGAAGTTTTCCAGTAGATAACATTTAATTTAAAGGTATACGTTCTTAAAGTAAGAAAAAATAACAAGCCTTGGAAATTTAACCCACGCACTTTTAAAGATGTACGAAAAGAAGTTTAATTACTATAATTTCAAGGAGTACTTAGACGATAAAAAGCTTGGAAGTGAAATTTAATTCACAGACCAGATGACTCTCGCTTTTTATGGAAAGCTTCGCAACTGTTCTTAAAAAGAAAAAAATAATAACTTTGCTTTTATCAGTATGTACACGTGAATGTAGTGACACTTCTTTATCTTATAAATAGTCTTATCGCATTTTTTCCTTAACATGCCATAAGTACTTTCACTTCATAATAAATCCTTAATTTTGAAGATGTTGAAATAATTTAATACATAGTTCCGAAAGCTAATAAAAGACAATTCAATAATAATTTGGATTAATAAATATGTCGGAGTGAAATAGTCTGTGGAAAGCTGGCGCCATCAAGCTATCGGTGTGGGGCAGAGTCAATAGTGACAATCCGGCGCGCGTCTCTCCAGTTTTCGGGTGATGGTCCGCTAGAGCGGTCGACTATTAAAACTGTCGCGTTCATAGCTATTATTATTAATTAGTTTGTGTAAATTGATATCAGGAACATTAAGTAATTGAGCATTATAATCTGTGTTAATTAATAAAGTGTTTGATTGCACCAACGATGAAGTCGGCGAAGTACCCACGCCTCTTTGCTTTATGCTTCCTTCTCTCTTATTCTCCGACATATATAATATATAAGTGCTGCGAATAGCGTGGACAACTAAAAGGGCAAACAGATCCATCCCCACAGAACCTATCTAAACACAATTTGGTTCATATCGCCCGAAGACTGCCAGATAACCTGGAGAAACCGATTGTAGGAAGCGTTGAAGGAAAAAGACCAAGGGGTGGCTCATCCACCCATTAATCCGCCCATATTAAGAGTATAAAGACACGCACTTCCAACAACCCTAAAAAAACCCTAAGATAGAGAGGTATAGAAACAGCTCGCCCATGCGAAGCACTAAATTATATTAATCACGATCTTCAGCAATGAAGTATACGAAAATGATCATGATGAATTGGGACTTTGGTCTCCTTTTAAATGCACGTCGATGGGCCTGTTTCATATTATAGGTAAAAAATATTGAGTGTCGATAAATCTAAAATCTTAAGCTAATGAATAAAAGTTGAGTAATAATAGGGTCTTTGAAGATGTGTCACTTTATTGTTAAACCTACGTCAATGTGCGTGCTCAGTATTACATCATAAACGTTGTTGTTGCATTTCATATATTTGAAAAATTATTATTTATCTGTCAATTGGGTTTTCCATGGTAATTTTACGTAATAACGTCATAAGAAAACTTTGATGAAAATTTTGTAATCTTATATTAATAGTTACCAGTTGAACGCTTAATCCGATTGCGCCTCTGTATCGCTCGTACGTGTTCTGAGTTCGCACGCTCAGTTCAGGCGGAACGTGGCAACGAATCACACAAGCGTTGTGACATTTTTACTTGTTCTGTGGCCTCATTTAGATATTCCTTTAAGAGTAAGTTATTTTAGTTTTCCTTAATTTTTTTATAGTTTTCATTTTATTAGTTTTCTTTTTCATTCATTGTAGTTTTACAGTTTCTAATTTATTTTACTTTATTCTTATGAATTAGGCAAGTCGTGTTCGTTTATAGAAGGTGAAATCTATAACAAGTTCAATGGCATTTAAATACAATTTTTTGGCGCTATATATCCCACTCTTCGCACTGGGCTAATATAGATCCAACTCGTGCTATCTTCTCGAAGGACCAGTCTTTGAAGATGTATGCCCCTACTCTTTAGATTCATGCAATATCGATCAAAGGCAGTTCGGACTTCAGTCTGACGAGCTACTGATGTCCGGCTCGCTTTTTAGCAGGCTTCGATCTTCATGCTAACTGGAAGTCACCTAAAATGTTAACAAATATCCTTAGAAGATTATTTACTAGAGATCCTTAAAATATTTCTTATAACTAGAGACGCTCAGACGTCCGTAACACACTTTCAACAGATTTCACCCGTGTAACTAATGAAATAAAAAAATCTGCGTGCGTACAGAGTACACATGTCAGAAGTGAAACTTCTTTGGCAAACTAATTTTTAAGCCTTGTTTATTTTTATACAAATCTAAAACTTTCCGAGACTTAGAGGGAAGGAAAAAGTATCTAAAATTAATACAAATAATTTAATGAAATCTCAAATGAGGAATTGTAAACAAAAATTTCAAATGTTTTTGGCAAAATTAGATGAGAAGTTAAGGAGTGGAAGGTTAGCGTGGTATGGAGATGTAATGAGAAGGGAGGATAGCCATGTATGCAAGAGGGTCCTAAATATGATGGTAAGCGGCAGGGCCGGGAGAGGGCGACCAAAAAAAGTGTGGATGAATTGTGTGAAAGAGGATATGTGTATTAAGGATGTGAATGTAGAAATGACAGCGCATAGAGTGAAGTGGCGAAAGGAAACATGCTGTGCCGACCCCACTTAGTGGGATAAGGGCAAGAAAACCACAGATATTATTAATTAAATTTTGTTTTTGATATTAAAATTTAGAAAAGAGTATTTATGAAATATTTTTATTTTATGAAAAATAGTATATTAAATGACGAGTGGCAAATTAAAATGTCACGTGTTATTTGTAAATATTGAAACTACCTAAACTTCAAACTAGCATAAAAATCGCTGCACAACTTGACGCTACTCACGCGTTTCATCCATAATAATTATAACCTCATGCACCTAAAAAAAGTTTCATTTCAAAATACTTTATTTTGGAGATGTTTGAATAATTTAATAGACAGTCGGGGATCGAAATCGAAAGCTAATAAAAGAAAATTGAGTAATAATTGGGACTTCGTAGATGTGTCACTTTATCGTCAACCCTACGTCGACGCGCATCTTCAATATTACGTCATAAATCTAGAGCGGAACGCGCGGATCGCTGTCGCCTGTCGATTATTGCAGGGACGAGGGGAGAAGGCGGTCTTGGTGTCCTTTACAAAAGGTAAACGATAGCGAACATCAGGCCAATACAAATTTTTAAACGCTTAAAAACTTCGAATATTATCTTTAACAAACTGTTTTACCATCAAGATGGACCGCCTAAGTAAAAGACTTAAAGGTAAAAAGTAAGTAGCCGCCCATTATCATCCCACTGCTGGGCACAGGCCTCCTCATTCTAACGAGAGAGGGTTTTTAGAGCATAGACCCACCACGTTGCTCCACTGCGGATTGGCAGGCATAGTACACAAGTGCACTCTTTATTCCTTTACTCTCATAGTCCGATGAGACGGTAATACGATACAACTGGAGAGAGATTGGGCGCAGGACCAACGGCTTAACGTGCTCTCAGAGGCACGGGGGTGGATCACAGCGCCAACTTTCCAACCTCGGGCCAATATTGAGAAAATGTAAATAGAAAACTCAATATTCATTTTTGAATTGGCCCGACCCGGAACCCAGGAACTCATGTCTGTAGTCGAACATGCTAACCACTAGACCAATAAGGCAGTCGTTAAAGACTTGTCGTATTAAAAATATTACAAGGTGGAACCAGTGGCAGCAGATTTTAGATCCTCAGCAAGAGAGACCGGAAAAGTACTAATTAACAAGAGAAGGGGAGGACTTACTTAAATGACTACGCTGCTTTAATATCAGATTATCATTGGAGAAATATCAATTCTAAGAGCAATTTGAGCTAAACACAATTTTAATACGAGAAGTAAAAACTTGTAATGCTATATTTTAGACTGAAGGTCCAGAAATAATTTGTCTTATTAAGCATACGCATTTTCCCGAATCCCCGTTGGGTTTCCTTCCACATAATTTTAAGAAATATGTTTAAAACGCCCTATTACAAAAAGCATATTATAATGTTGAAGATTCTTTAAGTGGCAAAGATGTTTGGACTTGTTGCCAGTTGCACATGAAACGTAAATACATTGTAACCTACAAAAACTATGTTTAACGGAGTAATCGTTGAGTGTCTGTCCGTTTTCTCCTCAACGATGGTAGATTTGATAACAACGGACAGACTACTGACCATTCAAAAGTGTTTTTTGAGTCTACTAAGGCATATTTTGATTTTGAAAGTTATGGTGTCTGATCGCCTTCCAATGGTCTATAAAAGCGAAGGAATAAAGAGTGCACTTGTGTACTAAGCTTGCCTACTCATGGTGGAGAAACGTGGTGGTTCTGTGCTCTAAAAACCCTCTCTAAGTGAAAGGACCTGTGCCCTAGAGTGGGACTTTAATAGACTGCTACTTACCTTAATTTTATTTGAAATTTACTGGAAAGAGATCACAGACATAACAATAGTCTGAAAAAATCTATCCTACGTCGTCTCGAGATCCAAATAAGGCTAATATCTGTTCGCGACTTTTTGTATAATGTTATTGGACTTATTTATTGATGTTTGTAAATATAAATAGTTTTATGGTTCGTAGTAATTGTCGTAAGTTAGGCTTATTTTATGTTATAGTTTCTCATTGTGTATTGTCTCTTTGTGTTAGAATCCCTTTGTTAGTAAGTTCATATTGTAATAGGATTATGTTNAATATGTTTAAAACGCATTATTACAAAAAGCATATTATAATGTTGAAGATTCTTTAAGTGACATAGATGTTTGGACTTGTTTCCAGTTGCACATGAAACGTTAATACATTGTAACCTACAAAAACTATGTTTAACGGAGTAATTGTTGAGTTTCTGTCCGTTTTCTCGTCAGTGATGGTAGATTTGTTAACAACGGACAGACTACTGACGATTCAAAAGCGCTTTTCGAGTCTACTAAAGCATATTTTGATTTTGAAAGTTATGGTGTCTGATCGCCTTCCAATGGTCTATAAAAGCGAAGAAATAAAGAGTGCACTTGTGTACTAAGCTTGCCAACTCATGGTGGAGCAACGTGATGGTTTTGTGCTCTACAAACCCTCTCTAAGTGAAAGGACCTGTGCTCTAGAGTGGGACCTTAATAGACTGCTACTTACCTCACTTTTATTTGAAATTTTCTGGAAAGAGATCACTGACGTAACAATAGTCTGAAAAAAATCTATCCTACGTCGTCTCGAGATCCAAATAAGCCTATTATCACTTTTATCTATAAAGAACGTATAACTTTTACAAGAAATTGTAATTATTAATGTTGCCTTTATATTTTGATTCATCAAAATAATAATAAAAACCTTCTTTATAAGAGAAAACTTTGTTCTAAGTTTCCTAATAAAATTCTAATGATAAACTGGTGTTACATGGTACACTTAACACTGGAATTTCATTTTATAGTATTATGAATCTATCAAAGTAAATAAAGCTTTCCTAGCATAAGCTCTTAATATTTAGAAACCAAAATCGTCAAACAAGCTTTTCAAAATCAGGCTTTAATTTGTTTAAAAACAAATAAAATGAGAGGTCTTTGTATAAGATACATTTAACGTTTTCGTATGTACTGAAATACATAAGTAATTACATAATCGCATCTTATTATAACTTGTACCAGGATCCGAGGCTTTCAGTATACACTTGGTAATCGGATAGCAGCTTTCAACAAATATTTCAGTCTCTCTTTATATAATGACATCACATTTGTGAAGCCGTTCAACAGATTTTTTTGTTCACGATTATATTCAATTTATCGTATGATATAGAAAAACGTATTAAGAGTTAAACACCAGTACATCATAACAAAGCGAAACAAACGAAAATAAAGGAATTGTTTACGTTACTATATTTAATTTGAGTACTTCATTAATTTAAACGAGCACAGTAGTAGTTTGATACAATAATTAACTCAAATTTTTAATTTCGTTCATTATACGGGTAAAAATATATTAAAATGAGGCTTGTTTATATTAAGGAAGATGTGAGAAATCCTCGCCAAAACTTTGTGTAGCAAGTAGTGTAATAATAACAGTTAATCGCTGTGATAACGGAACGTAATGGCGTTATTAAGTCAATGTAAATGAAATATTGTGTAATTAATAGCTAGTGTAAACCAAAGATTCGCATTCAGTTGAGAGAAGTTCAACTATTTGCGATACGAAAATAACAGAAATCGAAGTACGTGTACTGAATATTGATATAACTAGAACTCCGTTGTTAAGGTGAAACCTTTAACATTTATTTTTTGTTGCATTACAACCGACTGTAGAGTGGAGGTATAGTAAAAGGCGTACGGTAGAATAGCCAAAGCCAATATGTCGGCCATAAAACCCAAAACCCAGCGGAACCCTCTCCATCCGTATGCCAGAGGCCAGATTTTCGCTGACGCATTCAGTTCTGGAACTCTGAATGAATTCGAGTCAACAGTTCAAGGAACATGGAGGGAATGGAAAATACTGCGCCTGCTGACACCCCCTGTCCTCTGGCGGCTGGGAGGAGCATCGAACTCAATCTCCCTTTCCCTCTCTAATGCCCGACAGAAGTGATAACTTAAGCTAATCTAAGTAGAACAAGTAATATTGATATTGTTCAAATTAAGAAAAGCTTGGGTTATTATTAAAATTTTATACATAGGTTATGATAAAGTAAGGAAACGAGTATATTAATAAAATGTTTTAAGGATTAAAATATATTTTACTGTTAGTCTGTCCAAAATACGGCTAGCGTTGTTAGCACTGCGTTAGAGTGAGAGAGGAGGTGCCTGCCTACCGCGTGAGAGAAAGGGAAGTCAGACAGACTGGCGCCGTAATGCCTTACGAAACGAAGCGGTTTACCCTCCTATAAAAAGTTATCATTTCAAAAGTTTAATTGTTTGTAATTTGGTCAGTGGATTGTTCGTTATCACTTATTAATTTCACAATTTAGGATAAACAGGGATGGAAGAGATATTTTGATTTTTAAATTTAAGACAAAATATTGGGTTAAGTTTTATGTCTGGGCGTTATATATATATGTCGGAGTCAAATAGTTTTGCTATGCAGAATGCTGGCGCCATCGATCTATCGGCGCTGGACAGAGTCAACAAGTCACAAGCCGGCGGATAGTTTTCGACTGACGTTCCGCCGCAGTAGTCGACTGTAGGAACTGTTGCGTTCCTAGCTATTATTGTAAATGTATTTGTCTAAATTGATATCGGGAACATTAAGTGATTGGACATAACAATCTGAGTGAATTATTAGAGTGTTTGATTGCACTAACATTATTTACTGAACCCACAGTTTGGAAGTTGAATTATGGAAACCACTAATGATGTCGGCGGGGAACCCCTATACGATGCTACTTCTTCTTCTTCTTTCCCTCCTATGCCCTGACATATATAAGATGTGTGCCGTAGATTATAGATTTACAATAATTGTAACATAATGTCTATACTACTTAAGTATTTATTACGTAAGAAATCTCAATTATAAACATGAATGTGTGTAATTATGTTAAATATTTTAGAAATCAATTTATATGTCAAAATAGTACCCCTACTTTTCTGTAATACTTTGCTTTCATGTTATACGCGAGTCGAAATTCTGTTCAAATTATGGGAAATACGAATTATTCAGAGTATTAAGAAATTACAACAACATTTCTATATTTATATCGAAACCGTCTGTGAAATTCAAAAGAATTTTCCGCATCTCTTGGCCCTTTTCAATCACAAAAGTGATCATGGCGGTGCGGCGGAATCCGATTTCCAACAAACAAAATAAACATTGAACCATCAATCCTCGGCGATGTCGTCACGCGTCTTCTGATTTCTTTCTTACGAGCCCTCGTAAAGCGAAGCAAACTTTACCCTATTCGATCTCTGATTCTTTATATTGTCCGTAATATTTGGCGTATTCCATGTCATATTTTATATTACTAGTGGTCGCATTGTGGTCGAAATTTGACCATAATTATTTTAAGATATAAGTAACAGCAAAGTATTAAATTTTGTAAAAATGAAATCAAATTTAAGCGTTATTGAACTGATACTTCTTTAGGCGCATAAGGGTAACATTTTTACGGATAAAGCGCATGATTAGCGTCAGAAAGATGTGCAGCTTTTTTATGCTAATTCGTTTGAAGGTTAGGTAGTTTTAGTATTTACAAATAACACGAGGCATTTTAATTTGCCACTAGTCATTTAATAATTTAATATACCACTTTTCATAAGATGTCCACGTCGGAAATCGAATCCAGAAACTGTGCTCGCAGCGTTTCGCCTACAGCCTCGTTAAACCGTCGGTCCTATGCCACCTCTCTCTCCTTTCGTGTCACATCGGACTATGAGAGTGAAGGAATAGAGAGCGGCACTTGTGTACTATGCCTACTAAACCGGAGTGGAGCACCGTGGTGGGTCTATGCTTTAAAAACTCTCATATGAGTGAGGAGGCCTGTGCCCAGCAATGGGACTTTAATGGGCTGCTACTTACGTTTAAGCTAGTTTTTAAGTGACAAAATATACATTTTATTAATATAAAGACATCAACTCACATTACAACTTTTATTCTCTCCACTATTTAAGTATACACAACTTGCACTATACTAATAATTAGTTCACTATGAACTTACAATGTAAAACTAATTCTCTTTTAAGGCTACAACATCACATTAACACCAGAGTTACGCATAATGTTATGCAAATCTCTAGTCCTCTCAAAATTGAATTACTGCGACATTGTGATAAGAAACAGACTACTTACTCGTTCCAAAAATGCTATCCTGAAAGCCCAAAATGCATGTGTGAGGTACTGCTTCAATGTTCCATCGCGTTCACACATCACTCCATTTCTAAACCGACATAGTTGCCTTAAGATGGATTATCGACGTCAGCCACACTTTGCTACACTATTATTCGGTGTAATTAAATATAAAATTCCGCCTTATTTATATGACAAATTACGCTGGGCACACCAGGATAGTGTAGCGTTTACAACAAGGTATCACGAGTTTATGCTGAACTTTCCCAGGTATAGCTCTGCCGCTTTCCGTGGTAGCTTTAAATACGTTTAAACTAAATGTTGGAACAATATACATTTGTTAAGTTTACAACTACGCACTTAGTTTATTTTGGAAAAATCAGCATAACCACTTTTCTTATTAGTGTAACTTCCCTATTTATATAATTATATAGTATGTTAAGATTAGCATAGGCCTGGTGTTAACGAGATGCACGGATTTAATATTAAATAATTTCGAATATTTAACATTTAGTTTTAAAATTATTATAATTCTCTCATTTTGATATTTTTACGTAAGTCTATTTTCTGCCAACTCTAATAATTTCTTATAGTTAGTAATCTAGGTTAAGATTTGTTTTTATGTTTTTTTGAATAGTTAATAGTTAACCGGCTGATACTCTGCCCGTGACGTCAGACTAGGCTACAGGGCTGCAGCTGAAAATCGGTGCCGTTTGTCAGGTTTCTGGCACACAGCAATATCGAGCTGTTCTGCCTCTTCGGGGCTGGGTGGGGGTTGCACAGCATTTAAACCACTAGTTGTGGTTTCAATGCAGTTCAATTACTCAATGCATGTTTTTCACAGATGTTTATATCATATAATTGCGCCTACGCACCGAATAAAGTTATTTTCTTTCTTCTTCTTTTTTCTTTATTTCTACATAGCGGCTGGAAAGACTCAAATAACAAAATTGTTCCGTTCGTTAAAGTTACCTTGCATTGCATAACGTTTCGTAATATTACACAATCTCCGTGGTATTTTTAAGTGATGCTACTATATTACTCAATAACTCCTAACATTTCTCTACCACCACCTGCTACCCAACTATCCATAGTCTAACATATGCTGGTTTATCTGTGATTAGTCAGGAATAAGGTCATTCATCGGAACACGAAGACGCCCTCCGTGGAGGTGTTCGTCCGGCGGTTGGCGAGGAATACATTCCGCCACGCGGACAACTCCCTGTACACACGCCTCCATGGCATTGCTAGCCAGCATCCTAGATCTAAAAGCACTGGGCGACCACTACCTCGTGAGCTCCTGTTGTCACCACCATCACGTGTGGGTAAAGATGACGGCACTGACAACGCGACGGCAGTGCCAGAACCCGGATATGACTAACAATCGGATTGACTTGGATGGTCCCACCGGCGGGAAGCTGGTGGGAACCAGCCCGGGAAGCCCGTGTAATGAGGCATTGTACCCCACTCCTTCATTGTGAGGATTCCCGAATTATCTGGGATAATTTATAAGAAATTACTTTTAACCTGTAAAAAGGCATCTTTTTCGTTATTTCTCAAAAGCATAACAATATTCTATTATCCGCGTTCTTGTGATTATGCTACTTGTTGTTCCACGAAATTGATGTCAACAGCTAAATGTAAAATGTAAATATTTCTTATAACAGCTTATATTACATTCTGCGACTTTTTCATGTGCAACATCTATAGCGGTGCGTGAGATTGACGAATGCCATGGCGAAGCGTTACCACGTCGCCTCTTTTCCCACTTTGTTCGGTGATACCTACCTATAGTGAAAAAAGTATTGGGATTCTTGGCGTCGACGTTTCTAGCGAAGTACAATTTCGTGGGAATTTGGAACGTAAAGCCAAATTGGCTTCTAAAATGCTCGGGGTACTTTGTAGAGCTAAGCGGTACTTTACGCCAGAACACAGGATGCTTTTATATAGGGCCCAAATCCAACCGTACCTAGAGTACTGCTCTCATCTATGGGCTGGAGCACCCCAAAATTAACTCCTTCCATTTGACTGGATACAGGGGCGGGCTATACGAATTGTCCACGATTCCCAGTTGACCAGTAAGCTGAAAACGCTGGAGCACCGTTAGCTCTCTATGTGTGTTCTATTGTGTATATAACGGGGATTCCAAAGAGCTCTTTGAGTTGGTACCGCCGACTCGATTTTATCAACAACTCGACGGAGAAATAAATTTCATCCGCACTCCTTGGATGCATCACCTTCAGCCACGGTACGTTTTCGTCGATCTTCCTTTTCCGCGCACATGCATGCGGAGAACCCTACTCCCCTATGCTTTATGCCCCTTCTCTCTTATTGTCCGACATATATAATAATAATATTTACCTATTATCGGCGGTGGCGCCCGCGTTATTCATGATCCCGTGGAGATGTATGTGAATTCGTTAATTATCTAAAGTATAATCGAATCCACCTGAATATACACTAAAATATTCAACAAAATCGGACAGACACACGCACTATATACGATAAGATATACCAAGTTGCAATTTAAAACAATATATTTTTTATTACATAAATATATATTAGTTAATTAATACGGAAAGAGTTCCATCATCTAGACTGCAAAGTCTTTGCTATTAGCCTCAACATTTTTTATACGATGCAACGAGTAATACATTTTATATTAATTAGTAGTAGACACGTAATATTTAACTTTTATTGAATTTTTATAATAACATGAAAGTCACTAACAGATGGTGCGGTTACCTTTGAACTGTAATTTACTCTAGAGCTTTGAACGCCTTTACTTCGAAACACTGTTAACCACAAAGCTAATATAAATACACAGATTTCCGAACATAAACTTGTATAAACCTAAAATAAAATAAACCTACCCCCGATGGGAATTCATACCACAAACGTGTAGGGAAACGTTGAGATTATACGCTTGATTAAATATTTTCGCTTCAGCGCAAATAATGGATGGTAAAAAAAACCTGGGAATATTTCGGTTCTGCTTCTATTTACATATACTGTTCATACATTTCAAAGTATCAAGAGGTTATTCCTTTACGAATAATATTCATTCATATAACAGGTATATTCAATACTGGTTGTTATCCGCGCTTTGCTTGATCTCGTGATATTATAAAAAAATCCATAGTAAGTGGCCGTTCACATTGCGAAAGAATTCAGTTTGATAAACTTCAAATCAGTATATTTTTGAATTCAACGACGAAAGTCTTTGTTTTATAATATGTAAGAATATAGACAACGTAAACCTAGTGAACACATTTAAGTCAAAGTGACGTCAACATTATATTGTGCTATGTCACAGTTTATGTAAGATATGCATCACATATGAGTCATTACTTCACACTTCTTCATATGAGACCCACTTATACATACGAGGAGGGATCAAGACGTTGTGAGAACGGCATACTCCTTGGTAAGAAAAAAAAATACAGGCAGGAATAGTTCAGACACATATTTGTGAGGTTAATAAAGAAAAGAATATTCGATTCTTTATCGCTCTTTCTGTATGTAGTCATTTGTTTGCTTCGTGTTGGAACGTGTTCTCGAAAATGGAGAAAAACGACGCAAGAGATTCATTGCGATTTGGAGAGTTTGCTCCGCCGTATTCTACTGTCGCAAAGTGGGCTTCTCTGAAGGGTCGAGATCGAAGAGTTATCATCCGATACTTAATTCAAGAAACGGGCATTTCATATAGTAGTATTCAATCTATATCTTTGAATATGGGAAAAGTCTCCGCAAAATGGGTGCCGAGAATGTTAACCGACAGTCAGTAACAAAATCGACTTGACATTTCAAAGATATTGATGGATAAATTTCATGTAGATTCTGAAAACTTTTTGTTTCATTTCTTTAATAATTGATTAAACATTGGTACATCATTTTGATTCCGTGACAAAACAACAATCTTTGCAATGGAAACGGCCATCATCACCGACCTCGAAGAAGTTTCATGCCGTGGTATCTGCTAGCAACGTTAGGGCCTCAATATGGGACACAAAAGGCATAATGTTGATCAATTACCTGGAGCGTGGAACTGCTATTATAGGCCAATATTATGCAGCTTTAATTACCAAGTTGAGGAATGCCATCAAAAAGAAAAGGAGAGGGAGTCTTCGAAGGAGCGTGCTATTTCATCACGACAACGCATCCGCGCATAGGTCAGTAGTTGCCATGGCTGCCATTCAGCAAGCTGGCTTCCAATTATTCACCAGATCTGGCGTCTAGTGGTTTTTAACTTTCCCCTAACTGAAAGAATACTTAAGGGGAGACAGGTACGAAGACAATGACGATGAGATGGATGCCGTGGAAAGCTTTTTGCAAAACCAAGGCCAAACTTTTTTTTAAAGGGATGAAGCCTTGGAAAAGCGCTGGATTCAGTATTTAAAGAGAGTCGGAGACTGTGTTGAAAAATTACTCATTAAGGTATCAATAGTCATTATATTCTATCTCGATCTTACTGCTTTTTGAGTTCTCCTCGTATAACGCGTGATTAACGTTATTGGACTCGTTTTTACTCGTTGAAGAACAGAATATGCACTAAAGCCCAGCGGGATCATCCGCATCTTGTCAAGTAGAGGTTCAGTGAGGACATTACTTTCCCTGCCAAGCCGAAGTGAAGCAGTGTGGTGGGCCTATGGTTAAAAAGTCTCTGTTTTTTTGGTGAAGCGTGTGCTCAGCAGTGGGACGTTAATAACCTGCTTTCTCTTTTGATCTTCGTAAATGGTAAGTGATGATACGGTCTAAGATGGAAGCGCGCTAACCTGGTATGAGATAATTCGTCTTTTATAGTTTTCACACATCATTTTATCGGAATACAATTTTTTATTTAACATTATGTCGTCTTGGTTTTAATCTAGATATAATATAAAAGAAATTGATTCTGCATATTCCAAGTGGGACTTGGAATAATAATGTGAAGTGTTTTGTCGAGAATCTTCGCTACAACTTTGTAATACATTTTTCTTGTTAGTACTCCCACTATTCTAAAGGAGTTTCTTTGATAAAAAAATGTTTGTGTTCTTGGGAGACATATAATCCTTTCTGTTTTTATTTTCCTGACTTTTAATTTTATTTAAGACTAGTTCTCGTTACCCTAGGAACATGGGAAACTCGTTCTTAGTGAGAGACTAGGGCGCGAATGCAATATGTATGTCGTATTTCAAATCAGTTGGGAATGTGCTGCACGCGTTTCAGTTTCATTCATTAATTTTATTTTCGATTAAACAAAATTAGACTGAATACTACACTTTATAATATCTGCTATCTGTCAATAAAAGTCCCTTCAAAATTGATCCAGCCGTTTCAGAGACTAGCCGGAACAAACAAGCAGAGATACAAATTAACGAAATAATTTTTACCGTATATATTTTGATATGCATTTATGTCGGAAAGAGGTTACTTTGAAATTACAAACGGACACTCCAATTTAACTTATTTCTATAGAAAGACGTTTTCCATCGAAGATTACGTCGCAACTATTTGAAATATTGCATACTTTAAAAATATTGCAGCGGTTTTATGTCTTGACGAAAAATGTGGACATTATTAAAAATAGTTTTAAGCAAAAAGCATCCAATATTTATTTAAAATAACATGCAAAAGCTATTTTGCAAGTCGTTGAAAAAAGTCGTGTGTCTGTCTGTCTATTCGCGATAAACTCAAGTACTATTAGATGACATTTTCTTGCGGTTTCATGAATTTATAGAATGATTATTGGGGAAGTTTTATGTATATGATTTGTCAAGGTTTTGTATAATAACAATAATTGTTGGAAGTGTCGGTTTGAGGCACACATTTCGTTGATTAAAGTCTATAAAGGACACATATAGAATCATTTATCTTTCTTTAAAGTAGCAGAAATTATAAGTTACTTTCTGGTTAAATTAGTTTAAATATTACGATTATTGTTGGATGTGTCAGTTTGAGGCATAAATTTCTTTGATTACAGTCTATAACGGACACATATAGAATCATTTTTCTTTTTTAAAGTTGCAAAAATTATATGTGTATCACTTTTTTTTCACTGAGAAATTTCTTTACGCACACACGATGGAAGAATTTCTACAATCGGCAGTATGGGAGTCGCTGAAAGAAAAAATATCCACTAAAACCTATCAGATCCCTTCTCAGCCGTGAGTGAGATCATAGATGTTCCCCAACTGTATTCCACTTTAGTTACCTGGATGAAACCGGCTAGAGAGACCTTTAATGGCGTGGAGCATGAAGCGCATATGTTTGCTATCAGCCAAGGAGTGTATCAGCCGCTTGCTTAGCCTCCCATTTGCCATGACGCAAATGAGAGGCATTCAGTGAGATCATCTCTTAAAAGAAGGCAACTGCACTCCATCCAATTACACTGGTGTAGTTCCCGATCCGGTGGAAATCTAGGGAAATCGTTGCAGCTGTTTGAGATGTGTTCATTGATATTAATACATATAGAAGATTTATATATATAAATACAAGCTGACCCGTATACATTTGTTTATAAGATCTTTCTTTATAAAGGTAAAGGTAATTAGCTTATAAAGGTAATTAGCAGCCCATTAACGTCCCACTGCTGGGCACAGGCCTCCTCACGCATAGGAGAGAGGGTTTTTCTTACAGCTACGCCTTAATCAGACAAATATACATACAGTATAAAAATTTCATCAAAATCTGTTAACTCATTTCGGCGTCCATTGGCTATAAATATCGTGACAAGGACTGTCTCATTGGTATAGTGGTTAGGTAATAGATAGAGGTCCTGGGTTCGAGTCTCCCAGGTTGGGTGAATTCAAAAATCGATGTTGAGTTTTCTATTAAGACATTCTCAATATTTACAAGGAGTTGGGAAGTTGGCGGTGTGTTCCATCTCCATGCTCGGGTTGCCGTCATATCGTACTATGAGAGTGAAGGAATAGAGAGTGCAGTTGTGTACCTGCCAACTCGCAGTAGAACAGCGTGGTGGGTCTATCCTCTAACAACCCCTCTCTCCTATAAGTAAGGAGGCCAGTGCCTATCAGTGGAAGGTTAATGGGCTGCTATTTACCCTTTTTTATCGCCACAAGAAATTGTTATATACGTATATAGATAGTTATGAGAATTGTTTGTTTTTTTCCAACATTTTGTTAGAGTGGCCTCTTAAATCGCATCTGTGCTTGTTAGTTAATGTCGCGTTCAGCATTATCCACTCTCACCCATAAAAGTGGCTTTATCACACGTTAAAACTTTAAAAGCTCCACTTAGGCAAAGCTTTGGCGTGGCTTTTTATATGAAATAAAAGGCTACAGATATAAACCGTTATAAATTATATAGTATGAAAAATATGTTAGTATAGGTGGACTTTTATGTAAATACTTACCTGCCAACTCTCATTGGAGTAGAGTGGTGGGTCTATTCTGTAAAAATCCTCTTACTTGTGATTAAGGCCTGTGCCCAACAGTGGGTTGTCAACGGGCTGTTATTTACCTACACCATATCATCACTTGAAATGCACGGCCCTTGGAATTTTTCTTTCCTTTTAAAAAAGCCTTTCCTTAACCTTGTTATGTTATTTATATAAACTGTCTGTGTGTGTGTATTTTATCACTGACAGGTTAACGTTTGAATGTAATCACACACTACGGTAGGTGATGATAGTATCTAAGAAAGAAGCGTGCTAAATTGGAAAGAGGTAATTTACCTCTTATGGTTTCTGAAAATTTATCTGTCTGTCCATTTTTTTATACTGAAGTGTCAATGTCAAAATATGCGAAAATCTGTTATTTATTATTCAATCTCTATTATTCTTGATTACACACAAAAAAATCAACGAAATTCCTGCTATTTAGGTGGTGTTTAGTGTCGTACAATTATTCCTCATATATATATGTCGGAGTGCAATACTCTGTGGAAGGCTAGCGCCATCTGTCTATCGGTTTTGGGCAGAGTCAATAAGTGGCAGTCCGGCTCACGTCTCTCGACAATTCTTGGGTGACGGCCCGCCGGTGTGGTTGACTTTTGAAACTGTCGCGTTCCTTGCTATTATTATTAATGAGTTTGTGTAAATTGATATCGGGAACATTAAATGACTGAAAAATAAAATCTCAATTAATTAATAAAATGTTTGATTGCACCAACACTACCCACCAAAGCCGGATGTCGGCGGAGAACCCTACGCCCCTATGCTTTATGCTTCCTTTCTCTCGTATTCTCCGACATATATATAATGAAGACTATCTTAAAATGGCCGGCCTTGGAATTTCCCTTTCCTTTTAAACTTTCAGTAACCCATGCCATATCAGATGTCTATCAGTTTCTAAGATTAGCGGAAACAACAAATTCAGAGAAACAAGCAAGTATACAGACACATATAACTGACGTTGTTTTTTTGGTATATGCATTTAATAAACGCGTGTTATTTTAACGGAACACACAGACACATGAATTTTATTTATGGGTATAGAATGAAAAGTTAATTGACCGTGTGCTGCTTGAATTCCTGCTAGAAGTTCACACTCTCTTTATAAAATGTACATTTTATTAAAATTTTCTATCTCTAGTAAAAAACTTTTTGAATCATCTACATAAAGTTTAAATAAAATTAATAATTAGACTTACTTAAAGTTGTACTGCACCATCTGTTGAAGGTTTAGGTAAACTTTTTAAAGGTTTCTTTCACTAACAGGAAGTTGTGCTAGATAGTGTGTGTATTTTTATATTACTGGTTATTATCCCTACTTTCTTTATAGGATATATTATAAAAGCGAGTCAGCACATTATTTTTTTTTAACGAATATCTCAAATGGCAGCTGTAATCAGTGACAAAAGAATCCAATATAAACCTTTAATAAAATTTCGGAGGTCAAAGCTTTTAGATGGGTTCCGATCAAAAGGGACTTTGATAGAGACTTACAATCTGTAATACAATTTTCTTTTTGAGAAATTGATATGAATCGTGCCTTCTTTCTTGCATAATATATGCAAAGTTAGATTTGAAATGTTGGAATGAGTACATATTTTAGATTTGCTTGGTAGAAGTGTGGTCAAGACATGTAAAATTGAGATTCTCTTTCTTCTTAATTCTAGTAAGCTGCATAAAATTAACAACTCATTTAAGGGCAGCTGTTTACGTTTCTATAATAAACTCCCGCAAGACGTTTTAGAGAGGTCGTTTATTAAATTAAAAGTATTTGTTAAAAGAGAATTAATAAACTTATATGATATTGTAATGATGATGCTAAATACAAAAATACCAGACTGTATTGTATTTTAATGTCACCAAACATATTATTATGTATAAATGTTCATTCACTTTTATATTGTAGTTAGACGTTTATTTTTATTTAAATATTCTGTAGCGTCACCGGGATCGTCAGCTGAAAATCAGCGTCGTGTGTTCCAAAACACGACAAGAGCTGACCTGTAAACCCTTTCCAGGTGGTGTTACAGGCAGTAATACTGTATAGTTATATTGAAAATACTGTATGTCACACTACTATTGAATAAATCCTTTTTCTTTCTTTCTTAACATCTAAGCGACACATATATCATTTATTTATTTATTTATTTAGGATAACTAACAAATGTCACATTTACACATAAAAAGAAATACAAATTAATTATACAGAGTCATGATCAATGTACATTATAGTAACAGTTATCACAGCATGCATATTTTTTTACTGAATACAATTTTTTAAAGAAATCTAAAAGCTATACAATAAAAAATAATAATTATAAAAATATTACAATATTTTAATTAAATTATCTTAGTCTAAATTTATTTTATTTTATGTCAATTAAATTGATTTGATAATATGTCAATAATTTTGTGCTTGTATGCAACGAAACTATCGAAAAATATGTCCAGCTTCTTATTATCATTGTTGACGTCTATGGTCAAATAGATAATAAATGAATATTATTAGTCAGACATTAACCCAACAATGAGTTAGATTATAAAGAACATCGTTTACAGAGAAGTTTTGTATCGTTAGTTAATTATTTTATCGCATTTATTTAAAAAAATTAACGATATTCTTTATTTTAATACCTTTATGCATTTTGAATGAAATTGCTTAAAATTTGATAAGATACAAAGAAAAATTAACAATATACTATTTGCGAAATTTGCAATTAATTTATTTTTTATTGGTTCACTAGCAACACACATAATTTTTGCATAAATTACATTTCAAAACTCTTAGAAAATATGTGGACTTATTTAAAAGTAAACTCCGCATGCAGAAACAATTAAATTAGTAACAAATGTCTTATGAGTTAAAGCATACACTAACGTTACTGTAAAAACAATTGCGAAATAATTTGCTGAAAAAGTTACATGCAAAATGACTAAAAGAAAAATGCTATATCACTATTACTAAAAAAGCTACTGTAAAGAATTAAAAAAATAAGCTATTTCATAACTTGACTTTTAAGAAATTTTAGAAAGGTGATTGGCGAATTCACGTGGATACCAAGTTCGTGTAATAGGTAGTCTTAGATAGTAGAACTTTAATAACTGTCCGCGACTTTTCCCTTTCGTCTAGAAAATAGTATATTTTTCATAACTTGGAATCTATATTGTTCTCGACCTTTCCCTTTCGTATAGAAATATTATATTTTGATCAATTTAGAGTCTGTATGTAATTAGATAATTAGTAAAATCGTATAACAAATGTTATTGTCATCTATAGCATGTATATATTTGTTAGTATTTTTCTCGGAATAATGTAGTTTGTGCACTTAATGTAAGCCCTGTGATTGAAGAATAATAGAACGCCAATCATAAGATGTACTTTATTAACAATAAAGAGCCAATTAGCGTCGTTTGCTTGTCACAATAGTGTCCGCGTGTCAGTCGTAAATACGACATATATGAATGAAAGTCATCTCGGCGTAAACTTTCCTGCTGAACAACAGTTCGATCGCATTCATATATCCTGGTCTGGTGACAAGTAAATGGCGGAGCGTTGGGTTAAAAGTCTGGTGGCGCTTTTCTTTGATGCTGTCGAAGGGGCTCACAATAACGTTCAAACCTACAATTTAGATTAACATACATACATACATAGCATCACGCCTCATTCCCATAGGGGTAGGCAGAGACAACATCCTTCCACTTGCCACGATCCTTGCATATCTCCTTCGCTTCTTTCAATCTCATTAAATCTTTCATACAAGTTCGTCGGTTTAGAGTACTCTTGACCTGGCCGTTATTTAAAATGTCCTGGATTTGGTCCAGGAACGTTCGCCTCGGTCTTCCCCTTCCAACTTTCGCATTCACTCTTGACTCATAAATCCTTTTTGTCAGTCTCCTTTCATTCATTCTCTCTACATGCCCAAACCATCTAAGCATACCTTTCTCAATTTTAGTCACTACGTCTTCTTTTATACCACAACGTTCTCTTATCACACTATTTCTTACTCTGTCACTCAGTTTTAATCCACTCATGCTTCTCAACGCTCTCATCTCTACCGCATTTATTTTACTTTTGTGATTCTTCTGCCATACCCAACTTTCACTACCATACATAAGTGTTGGCACCAACACTCCAGCATGCACTGCCAGTCTAGCCCTTTGAGACACCATCTGGCTATTCATAAAAGCATGCAGAGCACCATTTACCATATTCCCTGCATTCACTCTCCTTTCGATATCACTTTCACATGTTCCATCTTTTGTAAATTTAGATCCCAAGTATACAAATTCTTTCACCTCTTCCACTTGTTCCCCATCTATCAAAATATTGCCATTCATCATAGATTCATCTCGTTCAAAAAGCATAACTTTCGTTTTGTTTACATTCACTTTCATTCCTTTCCCTTTCAAAGCTTCATTCATAATATTTAGCATCTCCTGTAGCTCGTTAGCGGATGACGCAAGTATTACTTGATCATCAGCGTAGAGTAAACATTTGATGAGTAATTCATTCATTCTTAACCCATACATACTTTCTTTTAAATCTGTCAAACATTTATCCATGAAAAGGTTGAACAGCCATGGTGACGCAACACATCCCTGTCGAACACCTCTTTCGACAGGAAACCACTCCGTGTACGCTCCGTTTATTCTGACACAGGCACTAGAACCCTCATAGAGAGACTTCAATGCTTGGATCAGACAACCGCTCACCCCATACGTAGATAACGTTGACCACAGCTCATTCCTCACCACTCGATCATAGGCCTTTTCTAAATCTACGAACGCGCAATAAACTTTTTGGTGTTTAGCCAAACATTTTTCAGTTATGCACCGTAAAGAAAAGACCTGATCCGTACATCCCATTCCTCTTCTAAATCCCGCTTGCACGTCCCATATTTTCCCATCAGTTTCATTAATCACCCTTTCAATTAATATCTTTGCATACAATTTGCCGACGACACTAAGAAGGCTGATACCGCGGTAATTTTTGCACTCCTGCTGTGACCCTTTTCCTTTATATAGAGGGACAATTACGGCCTTGCTCCAATCTCTTGGGACTTGACCTTTCTCCCAGCATATATTGAAAAGGCAGTACAGCTGAGCTACCACAATCCCGCGGCCAGCCTTCAGCATCTCGACTGACACTCTGTCATACCCAGCAGCCTTACCTGATTTCATACCTTTTATCGCTTTCATGATGTCATCCATACTAATCTCGCTATCACTTGTCTTACATTCATTGCTATCCGCAGAGGCCATATTTACCTCTGCTTCATTTCTTTCAAACAAACTTTCAAACTTTCTTTCAAAATTTAGATTAAACATGGTAGAAATTAGACCACTAGGCGACGAATAGTCACACTCGTTATTTTATATATATTCACCGAATTTATTTTTCCAAAAATTGTTTAAGTTTAAGAAAGTTGTGGTATGGATGGATGGTGTAGGATTTGAGTCAATTTAGTTACATTACTTGATTTGCTTTTAAGATTACTCTATCTGACTATAATTGCCGTATATCTTAAATGATGTAGTATCTAGATATCTTTGTTATTTATAACGGGAACTCTATATCGCATTAAGTTTATTCGCAAAACCCATTTGTGCTATTTATGTTATGGACGTGAATATTTGGTTGATAGTTTAGATTTTATCGCTGTTATAATTATAAAGAGAAAATCGTTATACAATATGTACTTAAACGGCTTTTATTACATAGGATAGGTTATGAATATTGTGAGGTTTATAATTTATGCTCTAAAATCTCTTCTTAATAAGTTGATATTGCTGTTACGAATGTGAAAGGTGAACTGTAGCACTTTTTTACGTTTTTAGGAAAGAAATATTAGAAAATAAAACAATACTGACTACCTAAATTCTATTTAGCCTATCAAGTATATTACAAGAGCTAAAAATATCTAAGTAACATTCATAGACGTTAAAATAGATAAAAATTTGAGTTTAGTATAGAACTAAGATTCTTTTACGAAATTCCTTTACAATTACCTCCTGCTGCAAACAACCCCCTTGCTCCCAACGCCTTATAAGAATTATACGAAATGGAGGCCAATATAGTATATGCACAAAACCATCTAACGTATCTAATGCACCTTCTGGTCCATATCCATTAAAATATGTTTTAAATACTGCCGATGAGCCAACTACAGCAGGGAAATACAGCGTAGAGGCAAAGTTCAATGACTATCATCTCTAAGGCATCTTTTGTATTGGACTTTTCACCTTCAGAACAGAGATGTTTTAAGCCCTGCCCAAAGAAGAGTGCCACATGCATGTCATGCAAAGCTGAAAGCAAATCTTCAAACAAGCAGTGACATTGAAATCAAATATTAATGATTACACTTAAAAAAAAAAGGTAATAAAAATTGAAAATTGAATTACAACTACATAAAGTTTACTCACCTTTTACATGTTTTAGCTATTATATTGCATTTTTATATTGTTTTTACAACGTATATTGCCATGTTACTGTTTGTTTGTTTGCGTGACGCCATGCGACTTTGTCTTTTGTATTTAAAAAAATATAATAAATAGTTTGCTGAATCAACAATGGATAAACAAACTACATTTTAAAAATAAAACAAATAGACGTGAATCGTAAACATATTTGAGTGTTTGCTTTAATAATTTGTGTACAAAATATTACATTGAATCAAACGACAAAACAATCTGATTCAATTGATATATTTCAGATTTTACTCAATTGCAAAAAACTTTATGTTGCCAAAATTAAATGTTGGGAAATTTATACTAATTCTATAGATAAAGGAGGATATCTACACATTAATTAGTAAATATTTATCCACTTACCGCGAAATATTAAGAACTGATGACGATACAAAAAATAAAATCGTTATAAAAACCTCCAGGATTAATTCCTCTCGTCGGAAATTTCTTGGTTTTGATGGAAGTTTCTTGGAACGAAATAACTAAAATCTGAAATAAACATTTGTTGCAAAAAAAAAAACCCCTCTTTAAAAGAGGGCCAAGTTAACCAGATCAAATAAATTAGGCAAAATATATTTAATGATTGTTAGTTTTGGTCTAACGTGTTATTTACTTTTTTAAACTATTCTTGTAAATATAAGATATATAGATAGACATACTTTGCTATGTTTCGCTTAATATTTACATTTCAATATAAGGTGGATTTAAAAAAGTTCAAAAATGAAGTGAAGAAGGCTCGTGGAGTTTTTTATTTAAGTGTAAGTTATATTCTCGGTTACCTGAATGGCCAAAAGTTCTGTCGAAGTTTCATAACATTCCATATTGCTATGAGACCTCTAGGAAATATTTTTAACGAGGTACTACAGAATATAAAGTAAAGTCATAGCTTCCTCGTATAATTATAACTTTCCAAGAAAACAGAAATAATTATCCCTAAAGACGTCACAGTTGTGATATTTATATATCCTTTGGTAACATTAACAACATGACTTTAGTTAATAAGTTTCAGAAAAATGTAGCGATTATAAGTAACGGATATAAGTAAATGTATATGTATATCGACTTATTAACGTTCCACTGTTGACCACAGGCCTCTTGACTTATCGGAGAGAGGCTTTTAGATTTTCTCTTAGAATATATGGGTTATCTCACTACGTCACCGAAAAGCACAATGATAATATATAAATAACAATTAGGAAAAATTGTAATTTGCCATGAGGACCTGTCCAGAAACCCATGATACTTAAAGACTCGGTTACTGGTACTCCTGAGGGTATACTCGTAAAGCATTTGTCTCCTTCTGTGACGTTTGATAAAGCAATTTAGAGAGAAAGGGAAGGTGTTGCTGATGCCTCTATCTTTTGAAGGACGAGGGCAGACGGGGGGCAGGAGGCATCTTCTTGAACGCATGTTGCCTACTACTTGAATTCCTTTTGCCTCCGGAAGTATCAGGGCACATGCACAAGGGAGCTGACACCCTGAATATAGATTGACAAGAGTGTCTCTGGGTATTAGTGGATATTCTAGTCAAGCTAGCGAGTCCCACTGTCCCAGTTCTCATGCCGGGGATGTGTAGAAGCATTTCCCAGCGAAAAAAAAACAAAAGAAGACGGACGAATGGACTCTGAAGAAAAGTGCGTTCGTACAAAGTCCACATGTCAGATGTGAAACTTCTTTTTAAATATTGTTTATATTTATACAAATCTAAAACTTTATATTTCCAAGACTTAGAGGGAGGGAAAAAGAAGGTATATGAGGAATTTAATTGTTTTTAAAATTTTAAAAATGTCGAACATGATTATTTTTTTGATGATTTCAATAAATAATTTGTATGGTTAGTACTTGTACCAGGTTGTTGGCCGCGAGGTAACGCCCGCCTGCCATGAGCGTGTAGAAACGGCGCACCTTATCATGGTGGAGTATCCAGCGGCATATCTTGTTGCCGCTGGTTAGAGGAGATCTTTCACTGGAAAGCATAATTGGGGAAAAGCTCGCCAATGAAGGTGGGTGGAGGGCGGTTTCCTTCTTTTGCGAGATTTTCATCTCGCTGAAGAAGGCAAATGAAAGGCTAAGGTAGCAAGAGGTTAGAGCTCTCCTTCGCCGTCGGAAGAGGCTTGGTGGCAGAAGTCTTACGAATGCCCTTCATGCTTCACCCTATTGAGTGATAGGTCCTCCGCCCATCCGGATCACTAGAGTGGAATGCACCTCTAATGATCTCACTCATGGATGAGGAGGAATCCGCTGGGTTTTAGTGGGTATTCTGTTTTTTAGTGAGTCCACACTCCCGATTGGAATAGTCTTTTATAGGTGCGTAAAGGTGTTTCCCAGTGCAAAAAAAGACACTAATACTAATTTTACGCGATTAAAGTAACGGGCACCTACTAGTTTATCAATATAAATTCAATTCTCAATTATCCGCCGTGAAATTTAATCAATTCGTTTGCGTGACGTTTAATAAGTATGAATTATTATAATGATCAAACGTTTACTAATTGGCAGGCCTAATTATTTATGCTAATTGCGTTTGTAATTTTACTCATTTGCAATTTCACTCGATCTATGGGAGCTCTATTGGACAAATGATTAACCGGGATATATGAATCCATGCCATCCAAATGTTTCAATTGCTTGATCTTTTCATGAAATTTTAATATCAAAAGTTAGAGATGTTATTTCTGCCTTCTTTATAGAAATTTTTACGAAAAATAAATCCGTCATACACGAATATTGCTTAATTTTCACCGTTTCCGTTACGTTTTTACAGAAAAAAGAATTGAAAAACAACACTAGCATAACTAAACGGCAAACGCGGATTGTTTTATCTATATATTATTACATGTAGCAACTACTTTGCATTCCTGTTGCAAATAAAAAATTGCGCGGATGCACGAGTATAAACTTTTTTAAATTATACCTAAAAAATACGTTAAATTAATTACACACTCTAACATATATTTTACACATAATACATTTTACTCTTCTGTCAATCGCTGACAGTTATGTCAAACGCTATTAAAAAAGTTTTTAGTATCAAAAGCACTAAGGAGGTTCACTTCTCACCATTGTGGGCGGTGTGATTGGCGATGAGTCAGGTTGGAGAGCAGTGATGCCCTTCTGCGAGGCTGTCATCCTGTTTCTACAGGAAGCACTAAACAGGCAAAGGGAGGTTATGTCAGACGCTACTCCCTCTCGCCGGAGGAGGGGGGTTCCAGAAGGCGCAATTTTTCTCGCCTGCTTTCTCTTAACCAAACTACACCTTTAAGTTGGATTCATCCGGGGCGCCAGAGCTGAATGCGTCAGCAGAGATCTGGATGAAGAGGGTTCCGCTGGGTTTTAGTGGGTATCCTGGTACGACCAGCGAGTCCCACACTCGCGGATGTAAGTTTTGACTTCATCCGGCATGCATAAAGCATTTCCAAGCAAAAAAAAAAAAAATTAAGGAGGTTACATTAGAAAAGATACTAACGTGGTTAAATTTATAAATAAATTTGTTAATTTTTTGTCTTACATGAACCTTCTACTGACTATAACAAATAGAACAACAAAAGAGTTTACCGAAATTGATCCAGTCGTACACACGTGATGACGTGATATAGAGAAACAGACACTCGTTTTTATATAAGTAGATTTTTGCATCTGCTTTTTTGAGTATAGATCTTAATAATATTGAAACTTATAATTTCAACGAATTCTAATTTCGATCACTGGGCGATATATACAGATGTTTCTAACTTTCATCAATAACTGAGTTTATTACCATGAATCAAACACTACTACGACAAACTTTCAAATTGTTCGAGAACGTTTTCGAACAAGCATTAATTGTCCGCTGCGACGTTTAACAATTATTTCCACACTTCGAGACCGTTATTATATCTGGGAAACTATTGTATTTATAATGTCTTTTAACTAAATTACTATTGAATATCGAATGGATTTTAATAGAGCTTTAACAGAAATGCTTTTTGTAGGTAAGTAACAGTCCATCAACGTCTTACTGCTGGTCTCCCTGCTGGTCTCAGGCCTTCTCCTTGATAGGAGAGAGGATTTTTAGACCATAGGAAGATCGCAGTGGATGCTCTCTCACACCGCTGGAGGAGGCGGGGTACAAGGCAGCCCCTGTTTGCGTTAGTCTTTCCACCTTTGAGAATTTTTAGTCGGAGTCATCCGGGGCAGGGATGAATGCGAAAGTTGAACCCCTGGCGCTTCATTTATGGATAAAGAGGGTTTCGCTGGGTTTTAGTTGGTTTTACGAAGCCTTCTTGTTCGCCGAGTGCTACACTCCTGACATATGATGGAGGCCAGTGCATTTCCCAGCGAAAATAAAAAGGTTTTTGTTCTCAGTGTAAACGAACTGAATAAGTTTGTTAACAAATATGTTTAAAGATAGAGAATGAATAATAAACTGAAATTTCTTTTAGGCTCGTTAAACTCATATATTTTGTAAGGGATCAAATGAAATAATAGTGTCTGAATAAAGTAGATTGGTAAATCCTATTCGAAAGCAATCTAAAAGATTGGAATTAGATCGGTCTTCTACAGATCTTCCACAGTAATTTATTTCGTATCGGCACGTTTCAGTAATTAATTGGGCGAAGGCTCAGACGTTTTTGCCAGGTGCCAGTTATTTGCCTATTTTTTTTAAATTGTCGTGACATCTAGCTATTTATTGTAATATCTACTATTAGTTTTATCTCTCTTTGTATATATTTACTAGGTAATCCGCACAACTTTATAATCAAAACAGAAAAAGCAATGTAAAATGTTTTATTGGATAACATAACGTTACAAAACCGACGCCTAAACCAGGAAGACCCGTGTCTTAGAGGTATAGAGGGAGAATACCTTCCTAATTTTTGTCCATAAAACACATCGATGTACGAAATCGTATTTAGTGTAAGCCTCAAAATAGAAAGTTTTCCCTAATTTTCAAAAATCGGTGGCGTAAGTCTCTGGTTTAACAAGAATGGCTTAATCAATATAGAATGGCGTAATTAAATATTAAACTTAATTTTACTATAAGCTAAAATATCTTAAAAAACCTATTTTCTGTTTTTCTAAGGCTCACAAATTACAGTATAAATAAAAGGTATGTTCAAGTTTTGTAGCTTGTGTGTGTTGCATGCGAGTGTATAAATTCTTATCAGTAATGTTATATTAAATGAATTTATTTATCGTTAGTTGTCTATAGTGTAGTGCATGCTGGAGTGTTGGTGCCAACGCTTATGTATGGTAGTGAAAGTTGGGTATGGCAGAAGAATCACAAAAGTAAAATAAATGCGGTAGAGATGAGAGCGTTGAGAAGCNTTTTTTTTTTAATTCTCGTGAACATCTAGCTATTTATTGTAATATCTACTATTAGTTTTATCTCTCTTTGTAAATATTTACTAGGTAATCCGCAAAACTTTATAATCAAAAAAGAAAAAGCAATGTAAAATGTTTTATTGGATACATAACGTTACAAAACCGACAAAAACCGACGCCTAAACCAGGAAGACCCGTGTCTTAGAGGTATAGAAGGAGAATACCTTCCCAATTTTTGTTCATAAAACACATCGATGTACGAAATCGTATTTAGTGTAAGCCTCAAAATAGAAAGTTTTCCCTAATTTTCAAAAATCGGTGGCGTACTCTCTGGTTTAACAAGAATGGCTTAATCAATATAGAATGGCGTAATTAAATATTAAACTTAATTTTACTATAACCTAAAAATATCTTAAAAAACAAATTTTTCGTAGACTCACAGCAAAAAACACACCATTTTTATTGGAAGCACTTCTGCTGTTTTTTTCTTCGTCGTAAAATATGGGACCTAAACCAATCAATGGGGAATTTTATCCTAATTAAAATGGTACGAAAAACCTATTTTCTGTTTTTCTAAGGCTCACAAATTACAGTATATATAAAAGGTATGTTCAAGTTTTGTAGATTGTGTATGTTGCATGCGAGTGTATAAATTCTTATCAGTATTGTTATATTAAATGCATTTATTTATCGTCAGTTGTCTATAACTTTCTTGACTCTCTTAGTTGACCAGAGCCGACCTTATTCGAACGGCCGTTACGTAGTCGAGTGTAACAGGTCAGTCTCATTCAATACCTATAAAGGTAAGGGCACAGTACCCTTACAGAATTAGTTTTAAAAAGACTATGTACGTTTCTGCCGAGGGCCTTTCACTTTACCTCAATAGATAGACGAAAACAAATTGAGGCGAAGGAATAAAGTTTAATAATAAACAATATACGCGCTATAAATCCGTTAAACCTCGTTTCATCAACACTAATGTGGTTTTAACTGTTTAATTCCCCATTGTAACGCATCACCAGAACTCAAATTAGCTCAATTCGCTAGAGTCGAGCTAATAAAGGCCCACTATAACTTTAAATGGTGCGACGAGGTCATTCTGATGGTACGGTTACAATACAAACATAAAGGGGTCTATTAGAATGGAACTTTACTTCATTTATAACAACTAGGTATGGTAAAAATGCTGTACGTAAACAATTAGATGTCCTATATTGCAGAGTCATGCAAAATCCGCCGCAATTGTGGTCAAGTACAAGCATGTTATCAATAAAATCAACATTAGGCGTTCACATAGAAACTAATTACGACTTATGGGATCTAATATAACGGTAATAAATAAGATGAATCGCTCGCTACAACGTACATTCATCACGATAAGCGCACCATCAATCTTTTTCTTATTTAGTAGGTCTCGCAACAGCATCTACCCGCAGGTCGCGAACCCGCGCTTCCACTGTCTCAAAACACAAACAAAATTGATAGTTTTATCAAAAAATTCATTTCTTATCCTTAGTTTTCCTTACATATTATAAAACAAACTCCTCTGTGGCGTCTGCCTGACGTTTTATTCCCGATAAACTCCAAAAACCACCTACAGGATGTCTTACAGATGTGAAGCATCGAAATTTTTTAGGCGCAGGTTTTGTGTACCATAGTGAAAATCTAACATTACTGATAGTGGCGGTGAGAGAGATGGAGAATAGCCATTACGAGTGGTAAGAGAGACGACGTGGCGACACTTCGCCCCGATATGCGTCGCTCTCAGGCGCCGCTATAATTCATATTAAAACTGGTCAATAAACTTTCATAGAAAACTTTGCGTTATCTCTTGGAGACCAGTGCGACGAAAGATATAACGAATAGCCATACCGAGTCGTAAAAAAGACGACGTGGTGACGCTTTGCCACGGCAATCGTTTATCTTTTGAGCTGTTATATATAATTCACATCAAAACTGCTCAGTAAACTTTCATCCGCGTTCATCGAACAGGTTACCTAATCCCATGGAGACCAATGGGACGAGAGAGATGGCGAAAAACTGTAACGAGTGCTAAGAGAGACCACGTGGAGACGCTTCGCCACAAGGTAGGTCCGTCACTAGAGCAGCTATATAGAAATCATATCAAAACTGATTAACAAACTTTCATCCGCTTTCATCGAACACGTTGCCTAATTCCTAAGAGACCAATGCGACGAGAGAGATGGCGAATGGCCGTAACCAGTGGAAAGAGAGACGACGTGGCGACACTTCGCCACGACATGCGTCTGTCTCGCGAGCCGCTAAAATCTACGCTTTCATAAAAAACGTTGCCTTATCCATTAGAGATATCAGCCGCCTTTAGGGGAAGTTTCAAAATTGCCGCCACTATGTGCTGGAATGATTTACCTCCCCCAATTCGCGCCACTCAATCAATTGGTTCTTTTAAGAGAAATGTCAAGTCGCACTTGCTGACTCTTCAAAAAGACAGTAATTAAACATTTACACTTCCAGCGCCTAGGTGGGGAGCAGACAACGTCGCTGCGGCAAAATTTGACTGATGTAGTTTGTAGTATAAGTATAGGATAGCGTATAGTGTAGTTTAATATATATATAGTATAGTGTATAGTGTTATATCGTTTTGTATTTAGGTTTAAATGTTTTTTCATTTTGTAGTTGTTTATTTTCCCTTCTTTAATTGTGACTTCGTTAGTGTTTAGAACCTAGGATATAGTTTCAATATAGTTTTCTACTTTTGTAATTTTAAGTCAACTGTCGCAAGGGTGTCTCTGAAGTAAATTAGGTTCTCCCTAAAAAACCAGCGTCGCAGCTTGCTGCGGCTTCGAGCTGAGTGGCGAACCTTATTTGCTTCACAGACACATATTTCTTTTTCTTTTTTATATTATTTATTGTAAAAAGTGTAAAAGCAAATAAAAAAAAAAAATATTTATTTATTTATATAACAAAACAATATTAACATGCATCTTTTTAAAGATTTACAAAAAGTCCGCAATGGCATTTATTTTTCTAAAGATTTCTTCTTTTAATATGTGTTTTTGACTTTCAGGTGTGACAAGGCACACACAACTTCGCCAGTGTCACGTTAATAGGAGAAGGCACGATGGAGATTGTACAGTTTTTGTGATTGCAAACCAACATTTTCATAATCTACAAATAGTTGACAACTAAATGTTAGGGGCAACACAATACAAACACACGATGGACACTTATTAAAATAAATTTAGAACTTATTTCTGATACATAACAAATATTCAACATTTAAAGAAAAACAGTGGAAGCAATAATGTCATATATGCAATGGGTAAATTAAAGATTTCACTATGTACGCTATATTAATTTAGAAGAATACTTTTGCTTTTATTTCATTTGCTTCTGACGTCAAATGTCAGAAGCAAGCGAAATGAAAGCAACAATTTCTAATCGCAACTATAATGTTTTAAGGACAGGCTTGTTTCTATTGTTTTGACAACATTTTTATTAAAGTGGAAGCATTTTGCAATTGTCATTCAGCTTTTGTTTCAGAAGTGGTACGAGCTTTTCGGGTCAGCTAGCAGTGTATATAATATATAATAAATGTGTGTGTACTAATGTACACGCGTTAGAAGTTAAACTTCTTTGACGTAACAAGATAAAAATCTTTTCAAAAACTTTATCTTTCGCCTTATTCTACGTGTGTAGAAAAAACGACACTAACAATAGATAAACGTAAACTAAATTTCATTGGATATAAATAGTCTGAAAGATATAATTTTGAATGACACGTTGATATTTTCAATGTCAGAATATATCTGACAAGAAATATAAAAAAATTAATAAGGTATTATAAAATGATTTATATATTATATAATTATTGAATGTTAAAAAAAAACTAAAATGTTGACTATAGCTGACTTCAGCGTGTCGGTTTTCTGTGACGGTGTGCGCGCGCATCGTAAAAATTTACTCTCATAATTTTTCCCTAACGCGCCAAAAGAAGTATAACTTCAAATATACTATACTATACTATACTATATATACAATGAAGCTGCAAAACTCCTACGTTCATGGTGATATTAATGAAAGTGAAATTTCTATGCACAATTATAAAAGTGCTAATATGTTTTGGGTTGTAGCTAATAGCCAATCCTATGTGGCTGCTGGTATTTCTAATGAAATTGTATTTTCGGAATGAATTTTTATACGATTCATAACTATATCTTTGACGGATCTGTGTAGTTAAATTACACGATGATTGTTGGGTATTAAAAGTTTAAACGAAGCCATATTACTTTAATAAATAGGAAGAGTAAATAGAAAATTTAATTTTCAAGAAATCTCAAATAATATAATGCTCTGCGGCAGTTTACCGGCACTTTTAATTTTCTTCGAGTTCCGGATAAACCGGGATTGCGCGTCTTAGAGTCTGAAAGTAATCTACTGACTAGTCTGCAGTAGCGATTTATTTTAATTGCTTTAAGTTATTATTTCTATGTCCATAAGAAGAAAGTCTCTAAGAAGATTTAACGAAATGTCTAGATGCATCTTCTAGATAAACCAATTTACAGTTCCCGTGTTTTCAATTTGGTAAAATATAAAACAAAAATACGCGATATAAATCCGAGGTTTAACCTTGTTTTATCAGAAACGTATATCTTTTTTTTGACGCTGGGAAATGCATTTATGCACCCCGGGTAGTGAGTGTGGGACTATCTAAGAGATCAGAATACCCACTAAAACCCAGCGGAACCCTCGACATCCCTGAGTGGAGAACCTGAGGTACGAGTACACAATCCACTCTGGTACCCCGGATGTAGCCGCCTCATCTCAATAGTTTATGGAGGGAAAAGAAGATGCGCATATCTACGCATCGTGCTTCTCCGCCTCCTCCCTCGGATAAGTGGAGCACCGACGACATTCTGTCTCACACTTTCTGATGCCTCCTTCGGCGACGGATTCGCAGAAGGTAGCGACTGCCGTCTCGTTGGCAACCAAGCAGCGACACATGAGGAACACTCTGCCATTGTGTGATGCGCCGAATCTGTGGAAGCACCACACTCATGGCAGGCGGCCGATTTCTTACAGCCTATGATCTGATGCAGGTATTTACCAAAACAACCGTGTCCGGTTAACACCTGCACCAGTCTGTAAGCGAGCGATCCGTGCCCTCTGGCTAACCATTTCTCCAGAAAGGGATAGATCGCCTCCACAAAGGCTACACCAGCATTTGGGGATTCGAGATCTTCCTTTCACCGTTCGATTAAGGCGTTATCCGAGTGGGCCCATGACTGAGCCTCGCCGCTATCAGGTACCTCACCTCTAGTTCTTCCAGCCGCCTGAGAAAATTGATCATTTCCAAAGGATATTGTAAAGTGTTTTTAATTGGTGACGTGATACTAGAAAAGAGAAATTAATTCATAGAACAAGTTAGCTTTTACCAATGTGATTACATTTACATCATTGTAGAGTTAGGTTCATAATAAAAAAGGTAATATTTTTGAACCTTAGTTTATACTTTATACACATTTTTGAAATTAATTTTCTTAATGCACGCTTGAATTGGGGAATATGCTGGTGAATGCGTGACGAGAGCGTTACGAACCTCTACATAATTTTTTTACTACAGTCGTGAGGTCTAAAGCACACTGTTTTATCATTTTTTAATATGATTGTAATTAGGGATGTGCGAATAATTCGAACTTACGAATTATTTGTTAGGAATCGAATGTTAACCTTCCATTTGAACCTTGGATCGAATAATTCGATAGTTCCCGAATAAATCGTAAATATTAAATTATTTATTTAATTAACTGCCTCATTGGTCTAATGGTTAGCATGTTCGACTACACATATCAGGTCCTGGGTTCCAGTCTCGGGTCGGGTCAATTCAAAAATCAATATTGAGGTTTCTATTAAGATTTTCTCAATATTAGGCCGAAATTGGAAAGTTGGCAGTGTGATCCATCCCCGTGCCTTGGAGAGCATGTTAAGCCTTAAGATTCCCGTTACATCGGACTGTGAGAGTGAAGGAATATTTCAAATCAAATCAACGTGGTGGGTCTATGCTGAATGCTCTCAAAACCCTCTCTCATATGAGTGAGGAGGCCTGTGCTCAGCAGTAGGACGTTACTTACTCTTTTTTGTATTAAATTATTACTGATTTTTCGAGTAGTTTCAATTCAAGGTTTCTTATGTTCAATATTCAATTATAAATTTAATAGTCTATTTATGGAAAATTTTCGAATTATTGGATTGGAATATTGATATTCGATTTGATTCGATTCGGACGATATTCAGACACCCCTAATTACAATCTTAGAAAAGCAATCGGCTGAAAAGAAAAACATCTTTGGCCTATTTTTTTAGGAGAATTATTATGGGCAAGTGGTGAGACGCGTGGATTTATGTGTAAAGAAGATTCGAATCAACAGCAGGCACTACTAAGTTTCTCCATATACAAAGAAAACTTATCTTTTTGATTGTTCTTTTAAATCCATCAGTGTGGTTTCCGATGAATGGAAACGTCGTGTGGATATCTGAAACCACGGAAGCAATTAGGGGGTATATCTATTGGATCTAAGTTTTAAGCCCAGATAAGGCTGTGCCCAGCAGTGGGACGATAATAGGCTGTCAGATACTTTCTTTTTCTTCACATAAAATACCTTATTGTATATTACAAAACAGACAGTTGTATTTAAATGGACTGCACATTTTTGAGAAAAAATATTTAATATTATCAACAACGAGTTTACTTATTGTACTTTTTTATTTAGCCATCTTTATTGGAACCCTTAGACAAAACATCCGAAGCAATTAATTTCAGAGGGATTACGTTACAAAATAAATTTGGTCCTCTAGCGATGTCACGACGTCAATAATTCTAGTCTAAACATTCACCCAATTTGTGTGCTTATTTAGCTTTTGCTTAAATTAGAGCGTTTCTAGATGATTAGATAAGAATCTTGCTGATTCTTTTAACTCTTTTAGTAAATGCTTAGACTGCTAGGCCTTGTATCTGTTTGTAAATAAAACATTTGTACCATAGCCTCCAATTTTTTCGTCTACAAACTGTCACCAAATTGGGGTAAACTGAAAGGCGGTCGGCAGAACAGCTAAGGCCAATATGACGGCACACATGGCTGGCGTCAGGTAATAGCGTAGCATTTATATTTTAACTCATTCCTGCAAATTACAAGATGTTTCATTTGCACCGTAGTTTTATAAAGCGACACAATGATTTTTTCTTTTTTTTTTTCAGGGAAAAACCAGGATGGGAGGGCGATATTTGAAGAATATACCTAAGGTTTTACATGGAGACTATACGAGGGATTAGGAGACCGCTTCCGAAAATGAAGACAGACGATAGTACTTATGAAACCTTTGATGTTGAGATAGAAAAGAAATCGATCCTAATGATAAAAAAATAGTAATGTATTTTTTATGAAACTTTCCTTTCATTTAACTGTACTAACATGATACGATGTACGATGGTAGAGACTATAAGGGATAAATTACCTCTTATTAAGTTACGACGCTTTTATCTTATCCTACTTTATCAACATTTATCATCAGGTGAGATCACAGTTAATCGCTAACTTGTAAGAAATAATAAATATTGTACATAAAATGCTAAAATTGGTTATTCATTTTCGAATAGGTTCTTCAATATCAAGAGGCCAAAATGAACAATAAGGCAAGGAAACTGAAAGCACAGACGAAACCAACAAAGGGAATGAAACGAGAGAAATAATGAAACTTGACTGGAGTATGTCGAAATTATGTTGGTAATATCAGTTATATACAGAAACGCTCAAACTTTTTGTATTAGTCCCCTTTCATCTTAGGCTTAGACCCCTAATTTTTACTTCCAGCTTGTTTTATCAGATATTTCTCACAACATTACTTTACTTGTCTGGCTTTGTGTTTTTACATTTTAAGGTAAGATAAGTAACAAGCATTTTTATGTGAGTTGTTTAAATTAATTAATGGAGAGTTAAATTAAATATATACGCTTTACGAAATGATAATGCATATTCATTTTATTCGCTTTGGTATTATGGAGTATAATGGCTACATGTTTTGTCTGGCAAAGAACGGCATGGCCTTGATAGACTACTAACATATTTACGTAAATAGATAAAAATAATTGAAAGGTGTATATGATGCTACAAATTTGTCCTAAGGTTTATTTTATAAATTTTTGTAATAGATAAGATATCTATGTAGGTAAAAAACAAATGAAGTTCCTTAGTTTCGCTAAAACTTTAGAACGGCTGGACTGATTTGGCTAATTTTAGTTTTACTATTTGTAGAAGTCCTGGGAAGGTTTACAAGGTGACCAAATATGAAAAAATGTCTTGGAATTAACTATTTCCAGTAGTTCAGAAATCAAAAAGTATACAAAAGATTTCTTCTCATTTGTTTTTGACATTTGACATTGACAACCAACAATTTCTGAACGCAACTATAATATTTGACGGCTTTTAGCGGGAATCTGGATGTAAAGGTCGCGTTTTTTTATTACGAGTTCTTTTTGCTTCTGTTAACTTTTGTTCACATTTTTTTCCTAAAGCTGAAGTATTCCGCTAAAGATGTAAAGACTCGGATGTGGGGATACAATCTTGGGTTTTATCTGCCATAATGTAGGTAGTCGGGCAAGGAGATCAACGTTCGGTATTTCAATAAAATATTCCACGGTAGTATTAGTTCCTTATTTATTAATTTCACTTTAATAAATCAACACTTATAATTTTAAATGATTAACAAAATATAACTAGATTTGAAACATTCCTCCAAGACACGTGGGCGCGTGCGCACTCTATGAAATTTAAACCAATAATGGCCGCCACCCCAGTGCTCGGTGTTATGTCAGCTGTCAACCTCTAAAATGTCAAGTCCGATTCGATTGTAAATCGATTAACATAATCTGTGCGCCGTCAGATGATTATTCTGATTGATGGAAATATATAGTTATTTAATTGTTTTTTTAAACAAAAACAAACTTTTTATACCCCATGTTGTTTTTTCACCTAATTAATTTCTTCTATATTATTTATGAAAACAATTCGATTAGTAAATATTTAAGTCTGAGTTATTTCAGCGGTTTAATAGTTTGAAATCTTCTATCGGGCATCACCATTTGCATCTCCCAGTCATATACATTTTTTGCCACTTATAGACCCCGGGGTTAATAAAGACTACTTTAGGCGACATGGTTACAACAATGGGCATCATTACTATAATGTGAAATGAGATAATTTGGAAGAGGATGAAATTACAATTTGGGTAAATAATCCAACGGTATTAGCAGGATGACCACGTACAGAACATTAATATTGCAAACTGTTTTTGGGTTGGTTTAGGTTACTCCGCTTTCAAGTTGGAAATCACAAATCATATCCTGTCAAATGTCAAAGAAGTTGTTACTTAATCTATACAAATAAATGAGACTGAATGCTCTATTTATTACTGTACATTCAGAATGATTTACAAAATCTTTACATAATATAAAATAAATTTCTCCACTGTTTCTGTGTGTTCGCACGCTATCAAAACTCTTGAATGTATTTTTAAGTAGTTTTTACTTTCAAACAGATGAATATTTAATCAAGCTGGATATTTATTTTTATAATTTTTCTATGTTTAACGTAAATTGTTTCAAATATAAGGATTATTCTAGGTCGCAAAAGTCAAGACGCTTGTGTGTTTTTATTAAAAACATTCCCTCTTTCCTTTAAGATATAACCAAAACACGTGTGATGTATATTATACGAGTATATTCCACTTGTATAGCTCTACAAAAAGCTCATGGTTCTATCTTTTAAGGAAAGCTCACTATATCCATTTTGTCTTTTCAGAAAATTGTCACGTATATGTAATGTGGTAATTGGAAAGTCATTAACACGGATACAGTATTAATCCTTATTTACTTAAAATCATTCATTATTAATTATTTCATAAATCCTTTATTAAGTTGAAAAAACACATTTTTAATAAGATACCTAAAAATACGTTTGCTCAGTTGGGCAAATGACTGTCGACATTTTATTTTAAACTAAACTTTGGCGTTAATTTTTTTTAATTTGTTGTATTAAAATTGTACATTTAATTTTTTTTCATAACAAGACTAGAACAGATAATAGTTGGTTATTAATAAATTCCTCATTACGAACATACCGGTACTGTAAGAGCGTTGTTTACCAGATAACCTAGTAAAATGTAATATCCTGCAATTTGGTAAGCGCCTTTTCTAATTACATTCAATATTCGTGTAAATTGCAATTTCTGAATAGAATTGTTAACCGGTTTCCCGAATGCTCTAAATTTATAGCATTTATTACTTTAATGGAATGAAATTCACTGCAAATTCTGTGTAGAGTTCATGTTAAAAACTAGCTGGTACACGCGATTTAGTCTATTTAGTAAATATGTTTCTGAGGATCATTGAAACTTCATAAATAACAAAACTGAAGGGACTTAGAAAATATGTCGGTGTGCAATAGTCTGTGGAACGACGCCATCTATCCATCGGCGTGGCGCAGAGTCAATAAGTGCCAGTTCGACGCACGTCTCTCGGTAGTTCTCGGGTGATGGCCCGCCGGTGTGGTCGACTTTTGAAACTGTCGCGTTCCTAGCTATTATTATTAATGAGTTTGTTTAAATTGATATCTGAACATTAAGTGATTGAATATTATAATCTGAGTTAATTAGTAAAGTGTTTGATTGCACCAACATTACCCAATAAACGCCCTCAGTATGGAAATCTTGGATGCCATTAACGGCGATGTCGGCGGAGAACCCTACGCCCCTATGCTTTGTGCTCCTTTTATTCTCCGACAGGTATATAACCCTTAAATTTATCCGTGGACTATTAGTTGACATGATAGGATGGTTCTGTCTCAAATCGGGCAATCAGAAATACAAGCATCTCTTTCTTTTTAAGTCATAATGTGTATTATCTCTTTCACTTCTCGGTAAATATAGTAACGAAATATACGTAGAGATGATACCATACAATAGAAAAAAAACAGTTACAAAGTGACCATTACTAACGGTGTGTGTGTCGTGTCGAAGGATGTTAACTTTTTTGTGGTATTATTTTAAATAGTAGTAGAAGTGATAACAATGAAAATACTTGAGGTATGTTATAATTTTTAAGATATGAGCCTATAAATACAAGACGGACTTTTTTCACTATTTCAAACTTTAGCGCAACATGGGGCTTCACCAAGGTCTTAAATTAATAAACAAAAGATACCATTGTAGAGTTTAACTATAAGCAAACATAAAAATCATAACATTTGGTAATCTTTTATGAACATTTAAGGCCCAAGATCCGCTTTAGCGTTATTCATCCTGCGGGGCACTTGACGCAAAAAATGTCCGGCGGGGTGGGGCAATGGACAGTATCTAACTCTATTTACGTCGGACAGATTACTCATTATTGTTCTCCGTTTTTGGGACATGTTATTTTTAGAAGAAGAAGTGAAGGGATAATTTATTTTTTTATTTATTTAATTTATGTATTTTTTATACAATAACTGTTTTATAAACAGTTTGACGTGTCTGGAACTGAATGAATTACTCTGGTTCAAGGTTCCTTTTACATATAGGTAGTTAGTATTAAATTATTAAATGACTAATGGCAAATTAAAATGTCACATAAAAGTAAGTAAGTAGCAGCCCATTAATGTCCCACTACTGGGCACAGGCCTCCTCACTCCGAGGAGCGAGGATTTTTAGAGCATATACCCACCACGGTGCTCCACTGCGAATTGGCAGGCATAGTACACAAATGCACTCTATATTCCTTCACTCTCATAATCCGATGTGACGGGAATCCGACACGACCGGAGAGAGATCAGGCGCAGGACCGACGGCTTAACGTGCTCTCCGAGGCACGTGGGTGGATCACACCGCCAACTTCCCAACTTCGGACAAATATTAAATAGAAAACTCAATATTGATTTTTGATTTGGCCCGACCCCGACCACAAGACCAATGAGGCAGTTAAAAAAAATGTCACATGCTATTAGTAAATATCATAATAATAATAATAATAACTTTATTTATTTGTTCATCCGTAAAATTTTTACCCTCATGCACCTAAAGAAGTGTAATTTCAAAATGAAGCTTGGTTTCTTGAGAAATGTTAAAGCAGCAGTCTTGTGATAAATAAATCACCAATTTCTACCTTGTGACATCATCAATAATTGCTAGTGTAAATGTTTATCCAATCTGCTATCGAATGCTTATTCAGCTTTCATGCGGAAATTAGGCCGGGCGTCACCCGGCGACCCCTCGAGACTTTGGCAAATAAATACGACGTCTCCATACAAAATGCTAGCTATGATTTTTTACATTTTACATCAATATGTTTTAGAAAACTTGTAATGCTATATTATGAATGAAGAGAACCTTTGTCGGATTGAGCATACGCATTTTTAATAAGATTCCGCAATCAGTTTCGGATTTGCCTCTACAAAATTTTAAGAAATTTGTCAAAACATCCTTTTTCAGAAGGCATATTATAATGTTGAAGATTATTTAAGCGTTAGGAATGTTTGAACTTGATTCTAGTTGCTCACAGAAGCAACATATCATACTACACATTGTAGTATACAAAATTGTCTTTAAAAGAGTAATCGTTGAGTATCTTGCCGGTTTCTTCTCAGCGGATTTAACTTTTCGAACCGGTGGTAGATTTGTTACCAACAGACAGACTACTGACGATTCAAAAGTGCTTTTGGAGCCTACTTGAATAAAGTATAATTTGATTTGATAAAATTGATTGCAGATGCACACAGAAGCAAAATAATACACATTGTTACCTACAAAACTATGTAGTAACCGCGAGTTTCTTGCTGGTTTCTTTTTAGTGGAATCAACTTGTCTAAGCGGTGGTAAATTTGTTACCAACATACTGACAATCATTTTTGCTTTTGATTTTGATTATGTTTAATTATAGTTACGTATATTTGCATAAGTATTTATGTTTATAATGTTATGACACAAAACTACTGGACAGATTTTAACAAATTTTTTCACCATTAGAAAGCTGCATTTTTACTGAGTAACAAAGGCTATATTACTTTCTCAAAAAAATTTGTGAACCCTAATAAAAATTGCTGTTGTTAATTTTCTTGCCCTTATCCCACTAGGTGGGGTCGGCACAGCATGTTTCCTTTCGCCACATCACTCTTTCTGCTGTCATTTCTACATTTACACCCTTTATACACATATCCTCTTTCATAGAATTCATCCTCTTTCAGAGAAATTTGGTAGGAATATTCCTTTTGCCGAGTAGATGTCAGCTAAGAAACGGATTTTACGAAAAAGATTGAATTTTGGTATTGTGATAGAGCCTGAAAAAGAACTATAAGTTCTTTGCAGTAATACACGGCAAATAACTCATTAAAGTATTTATGCGTATGTTTTTTTATTTGTAAAGCTATTTGCCAAAATCAATGAAAATGGTACCCATTCAAACCTATGACAAAAACATTCAACGCAGATGAAGTCGCGGGTTCAGCTTGTCTATATATATAAAAGAGATATCCAGGTATCTATTGACTCATCACAATATCTCTGGAACCATAAGGCGTAGAGACTTGAAATTTAGTAGGAATATTCCTTCAGGCGAGTATTCTATTTATTATTTTCTTATTTGTAAAATAATTTGCCTAAATTAAGGAAAATGCTACCCAAAAAACATTCCACGCAGACGAAGTTGCGGGTTTATCTAGTTAGATATATATTCGTTGTAAAGTAAATACTGTGATTCATTAGATTATGAATATAATTTTTTATCTAATAATCTGAAAGGAAGTAATTAAAAACTAAGTGAAATACGACTTTTGTGTTAACAAAAATAAATCTATATTCCGACTTAGTAGGCTTTCTACTGCCATGAGATCAGTATCTACGAATGGTGAAACCGCGAGACATTGCTAGTATAATAAGAAACGTTTGAATATAATTTTTTTTATAAAAATTTGCCGAACGAACTTATCTACCAATGCTACGATGACTACACCAGCACAGACATTTAACGATAAGCTGGGTAAAGAATAAATGCTTAAAAAAAGACTTGTTATGCATGCATTTCCTTTTTCTTCTCTTATTATTTTCTGTTTATATTCATCTCAGGATAGGACGTGAAGGAATATTGTTAACTTTAGATTTGAAGTCACTTTTTAATCTAATCATCAGGCCGACCTCTTACTTAAATTTTATCAAGAGAAACTTACGTACTCGGTCGTTCATTTCGAATCCATCATTATGCATTTCGGTGTAGGAAAAGATCATGAGGAAACCTGTATATCCCGGGAGTAATTCTGGGGTATACGTTGCCGACTAAATGGACGTGGAGTAGAGTGGTGGGTCAATGCTTTAAAAAGCATTTTTATGTGAGTGACTGGTGCCCAGCATCAGGCCATTAAAAGACTCTCCTACTGTGAGGCTATCATATTGCAGAAGGAGGCATTAGAGAGGGAAAGGGAGTTGTTCCTCTCAGTCATCTCATGAATGAGATTACGGCCTCGCAGGCGCAGTGGTGCGAGTACTCGCCTTGCTGGCAGAGGTCTTGGGTTCGATCCCCGGTAGGACGAATTTAGGAAATTATATTTTCTAATTTGTCTGAGTCTGGACTGGTAAGAGGCTTTAGGCCGTGGCTAGTTACCTGTTCCGGTACGATGCTGTGTAGAAACCGTAAGGGGTATGTCTCCTCTTACCCAAATTAGCGCGCTTCCATTTTAGATTGTATCATCACTTACCATCAGATGCAATCACAGTCAAGCACTAAACTGCCAGCAATAAAAAAATCCCAGTTTGCTCTCCGATTCTTTAACCTAAAAGCGAATATCTGGTCATTCGGATGAAGAGAGTTCTTCTAGGCTTTAGTGGGTATTCTGGGGTGCCCATTGAGTTTTACAATCCCGAATGGAAGTTAAAGCGAAAAAAAGGATGTTAAAAGGTTGCTAATTTCCTTTTTTCTTCTTTTACACTATGTGTGCCTCTTGTTATAATGGCCAGTGGTGTTTAACATTAGGGATGGTTCTAAATAAAAAAGCGAGTCCTGCTCAAATACCGTAAATAACTTGAGCAAAAAGATTTCTAAAGCTTTCAAAGCTAAAACGTGCAGCGGACCGAGTTAGCAAAGTCGCACGAATATATCCTTGTAAGTGTATTTTATTTCATCCATTCGGTCACCACAAAACGACACGCTGCGAATATATATTGAGGAAAAATGGCTGCTAGTTTAAATGCAATAGACAGTGACTTCCTTTTTCATCGGATGGTTGTAATTTTACTGCTTCGTCGCGAATGGACAAGTTAGACAAATTAATAAGTGACATTGCAGATTTTGATGTGGATGTTTTGCATACATTTCTATAATAAACCTCCAAAGCAGTTACAAAGATGTCACTCAATAAAATTAAATCTTTTATCAAAAGAGAGTTGATTGAGAAAACGTTCTATTATATGAAGGACTACCTAGGAGATAAAAAAGAACGTGGGAGTGAATGTATTGTTCTAATGGAAATAGGTTAAATTACAAACTGCCTCATTGGTCTAGTGGTTAGCATGTCCGGCTGCAGACATGAGGTCCTGGGTTCGAGTCCCGCATCGGCCCAATTTAAAAATCAATATTGAGTTTTCTATTAAGATTTTCTCAATATTTGGCCGAAATTGGGAAGTTGGCGGTGTGTTCCTGCGCCTAATCTCTCACAGGTCGTGTCGGATTCCTGTCACATCGGACTACGAGAGTGAAGGAATAGAGAGTGCACTTGTGTACTATGCCTGCCAATTGGCAGTGCAGCACCGTGGTGGGTCTATGCTTTAAAAACCCTCTCTCCTATGAGTGAGGAATCCTGTGCCCAGCCGTGGGACGTTAATAGGCTGCTACTTACTTACAGATATTATAATGCTGATAAGACAAAAGAGTTACCTGACTGAGTTTATTGAGGGCTATTCTCAAAATAGGGCGTAACTTTTGATTATAATTCTTTCTTTAATTTTATCATCAGTCCTATATTGGTAATAACCTACCTGACCAAATACTTCTTGAATTTAAATTTTATTCAAAGGTGCCGTAATAGCCTACTTTATTTTCTTATTTGAATTTGATTCAAAGTTGCTGCAATAACCTATTCGAGTAAATATTTTTCAAATTTGAATTAAATTAAATCTACATACACTCGTACAACGATGTTTGTCAATAATAAACGCAGAAACTAGTAAACCGATTTTGATGAACTTTTTACACAATAAATATATATACATAAGATGTCGAGCAATGAAATAACATTTACGCAAATTTTGACAATACTTGATATTACATTTAAAGCCACATTAAAATAAGCTTCAAATCGTCTTACATAGTCTAATGATTTTCTTTGTGAGAATAAATATATTATACGTATTTTTAGTCTCTTTATGAACATCCTTTTGAAGGGAACCCTTCTAAGAGGCTTTAAGGGTCCCAAATTTTATTATATGAGAATTTATGGCCCCTCTTAACAATAATTACTGCTTTTGACAATTGCTTCGCCAAGTATGTCGGATATAATATTTTATGCTCCATTTCTGTTTTCCTTATAACAAATTTACAACGCTGTTTAAAGGCAAAAATTATAATCTTTATATATAAAGATTTCGCGTCAAGATGTTTGTCGCCAATGGACTTTTATACTTTCCTATAGAAATATGAGTGGATTGAAACTGAATGACATAGTAAGAAATAGTGTGATAAGAGAACGTTGTGGTATAAAAGAAGATGTAGTTAATAAAATTGAGAAAAGTATGATTAGATGGTTTGAGCACGTATAAAGAATGTAGAATGTAGAAGAATGAAAGTATGATTAAAATAATTTATAAGTCAAGAGTGAATGCGAAAATTGGAAGGGGAAAACCAAGTCGACTGTTCCTGCACCAAATCCAGGACGTTTTAAGTAAGGGCCAGGTCAAGAGTAAACACGGGCCTTAAAATCACAGTAACAAATTATGAATGCTTGAGGCTTATACAAATAAATGTACAAAAGGCGGACTTATCGCTGGTCAGCGATTTCTTCCAGTTAAGCCAACGAGATCACAAAACTCTTTGTAGCTTATTACAATTATAGAGAATATAATTTGTCCAGCGAGGATTCAATTCGACACTTTGTCTAGACTAATAATAGATGTTGGCACCATTGTATTTATTTACTAGCAATGCCCCACGGTGTCTCCCGCGTAGCTATCGATCTCGTGGCAATGGAAAGTTTCCTAAGTCGGACTGTAGATTTATTTTTATTAGAAGTTAGAAAAGTTTTACTTAACTTAGTTTATAATCACTTTCTTTCAGATTATTAGATACACACTTATATGGATAATCTAATAAATATGCAGATTTTACTTTACAACAAATATATTTTTAAATACGTAACATAATTTACGTAGAATGTCCGACATCAGTCAATTTAAAAACACTTTACAGGTATTGTAAGAATTTAAAACAAAAATTGGAGAAGCGATTTATTTCTAATACTTTATTGTCTCAAAACTTCCCTATACACTATATTTGATACTCCGGAGCTCGACTCGTGATACAATATTTTCTTTAGATTGAGATTTCAAACTTCATTATATCATTTAAATGGAATCTCCAATATTAATTATTTATATATATAAGATAAGGATTAATACAGAGGTCTGAACAACATGGTTTGTGTAGTGGCGGCACTGCAGACTAATATTGTGGAACATATTTTTGTTTTATCTTCAATAGTTTTCGAAGAGCACGCAATAACAGATTTTTTGTTTCACACCATGGGTTACATTAATGCATTTTTATTAGGAATCCCTATTTTGATAAAGTAATACAGCCTATATATAAAGCAGTTTTTGTTTGAAAACGTCACAAACATACATACATAAACAAATTTTATAATATTAATTAAATTTTAAAACTTTATCGTCATGAATCAAAAAATTACCTAATAATGTGTACAAAGGTCATAATACTCAAAGTGACCTTTTGTGAGAAGAACAGTGGCTAGAAGGAACAAGTAACATTTAAAAATAATATTCTTGATTCAATCGGCACCGTCGTGGTAGCGTTATTGTCTACTAAGCAGAAAAAAAACTCATTATGACTGATAAAGATGACGATGCATATAAAAAGTTCAACCTTCATAAATAACTGGAGCTTAAAGAAGTAAGTTTCAAGTAAAGCCGGAGTCTCTGAGCGAAATAATTTTACAGAAACTAGTTTGCTTGCACCGGACGATTAATTCTAGTTTGGGAGCGATTTACAACGTGCCCGAACTTTGTTCTCTACGGCATTTGATTTATGCAGACAAATTCGATTTGTTTGTCGTGCTCCTAAATACCAAACATTGTTTGTCGTTTGCCTACCTTGATTGCTTTCCACATTATCTTGTAAAGTGATATACATTTGTCAATTTCCTCTACAAAGGCCGAACGCCTCAGTGTCTAATTAAATATCCTGTATTCAATTGTCTAGGGTACAATTGAGATACGCCTTTGATGCAACCGTGCACATAATCGCTTGGTAATTCCTGGTCCCGTGGAAATGTTTTTGTACTTCGTACATTGGACCAAATATCATTTTATTGATTGAGATGATTGAGAAGACTATTTTTTCCTCTCAATCTCGGTCTATGTCTAGTTCTGTGATAATGGTAAGCTTTCTACGAGGTCTGTGACGAAACTGGGAGTCCCACAAGGTTTCATATTGGGACCATATTTGTTCCTCAATTATATAAAAGATCTTCCTTATTTCGTTAAGGATGATCATGAGATTGCTTTAGTTTGCTGATGACACTTCGCTATTGTTTAAGATTAATAAACGACAAACAAGTGATGACGACGAAAATAACTCTCTCAACAAAGCAGTAGAATGATTTGAATCTAATAATTTATTGCTCATCGGCAAGAAAACAAAATATATCGAGTTGATTCTGCCTAATGTTAAACTGAAACCATTGTTAAACTTAATAATGAGGAATTAGATATTGTAGACAATACCGTTTTCTTTGGTTTTAAGGTAGATAATAAATTACTGCGGGGACCTAAGTGGGGTAATAAGTGGTATATCGAAAAGGCTCAGGTCTGCAGCTTTCGCCGTCTGACATGTTGATACTGCCAGACTGGTATATTTCAGCTATTTTCACAGCATTATGACATACGATATTCTACTTTGGGGTAATACTGCTGATATAAATGCAATATTTGTGTAGAAAATTCGTTCGTTCGATATACAATATGGTTCCAAGAGAGTGAATCGCTATGAACCAAATTCAGAGCAGTTAACGTACTGACAGTTCACTACGTATTTATATTAAAAACTTGTTTTACGTACATAAAAATATTGACTCTTTTAATAAAAAGGGTGAATGTACCTTATACAACTTAAGAAATAGAAATAAATTTGTTATCATGAGTTTGTCGTTGGCTCTTTTCAGCATCAGGCGCAGGATCTCTCGTAACTTTAGACCTAAAGTCGTTCTTAAAATACCATCATCAGTCGTACATTAATTCTAATGTGTGCGGTAAAATACTTATATTTGACGATTCAATGTAGTGCTGTAGTGCTGTAATAGGCCTACTTGAAAAAAACAAGAACAACATCCCAAGTTTAATTTTAATTTCCTATAAATAGTTGAAAACTGCCTCATTGGTCTAGTGGTTAGCATGATGAAGATTTTCTCAATATTTGCCCGAAGTTGGGAAGTTGGCGTTGTGATCCACCCCCTCGAAGAGCACGTTATGCCGTCGGTCCTGCGCCTGACCTCTGTTCGGTCGTGTCGGATTCCCGTCACATCGGACTACGAGAGTGAAGGAATAGAGAGTGGACTTGTGTACTATACCTGCCAATCCGCAGTGGAGCAGCGTGGTGGGTCTATGCTCTAAATAACCCTCGCTCCTTGGAGTGAGGAGGCCTGTGCCCAGCAGTGGGACGTTAATGGGCTGCTACTTACTTTAATTAGTAGAAATTTATTAATAAACCACCACTAAATAAAAAGAACAACACTATATGAATAGATATTATGCACATTATAATAAAACACCAACTCACATTAACTAACAACTTTTATTCTCTTCACTATTTAAATATACGCTATTTAAATAATAACTTCACTATTTAAATTTACACAATTTAATTTACGAAACACAGCTCGAAAGACTCATACAATTGTTCCGCTTGTTAAAATTACCTCGTATTGCGCAACATTTCGTAATATTCCACGATGATTTGCCACCATATCACTCAATAACTCCCAACATCCAACTATCTATAGTTTAACAATATGACTAAAAAATAAGCAAATATTTTACAAGCCAATGAAAAAATGTACATAGACACAATTATTATAATATATAAGGATAAATGAAGTGGGAAAGTTTGGGGTAATCAAGAAGAATGTGGGAAACAGAAGCCACATTCATTTATGAGTTATATAAGTGGTGTCACTAACACGTCAGTGCTTTATATATATATATATATATCATATATATAGCAATTATACCTGTTCACAAAAAAATTGAATTAGCCCTGTTAATCGAAAATTATTTTAATGAAAACTTTCAATAAATATAGAAGACTTATTCAGTCCGAAGACTTCACGAACAAAAACTCCAACTACCGAGATATAATAACTTATATGATGAAAGAATTTGACGGGAATCCGACACGACCGGAGAGAGATCAGGCGCAGGACCGACGGCTTTACGTGCTCTCCGAGGCACGGGGGTAGATCACACCGCCAACTTCCCAACTTCGGGCAAATATTGAGAAAATCTTACTAGAAAACTCAATATCAATTTTGAATTGGCCCGACCCGGGACTCGAACCCAGGACCTCATGTCTGTAGTCGAACATGCTAACCACTAGACCAATAAGCCAGTTGTTTGTGTTTGCACACTATCAAATGTATATTTATTGTAATTTTTTTGATGATTTAATAAAATAAACATACATACATAAATAAAGAAAGAAAGAAAGAAAGAAAAAGAACTTTATTCTGCATTGTATGTAGGAGGAAAACAATCTAAGAAATAAATGACTAACACCATATCTATATCTATAAAAATAAAATAATATTAAAAAATAACTTAAAAACNTTTCGTCAGTCTCCTTTCATTCATTCTCTCTACATGCCCAAACTATCTAAGCATACCTTTCTCAATTTTAGCCACTACATCTTCTTTTATACCACCACGTTCTCTTATCACACTATTTCTTACTTTGTGACTCAGTTTCAATCCATTCATACTTCTCAATAACATAAATAAATAAAAATAGGTGCGGGTCAATATTATTTTTAATAAAAAAAAACGAAGCCTCTTTTCAGGAAGATAACATGCCATAAATCATACCTAATGTGGAAGAAAAAAGCGACAAGGCTGCAAAACAAATACCTACTTTCCTGTAGTGAACGCGTCTCTGTTTGCATTTACTCGCCGCGCCGCACATTGCTCACGCGGGTCTTGTTATTTGCGGAAAATGTTTATTTGTCACAGTGGCAATTTTATGAGTATTTCTTGGAAAATAGCATACATTTTACCAAATTTTCGTAGTTACAATCACCTGCTATGTAAACAAGTATTATATTGAAACTGTACAGTTGAAATATGTCATAAAACCACAAGAATTTAAGTTTAAAACCATTAGAAACAAGTATCACTTATTAACTACTATTTTGTGGAAAATAGTAACATTATTATAGATAAGAAATCGAGTATGTTTTAATTAATTTAAAATATTTAGGCATCTGATTTCCTACTTTGTTAAGATTAATAATTTTAACATACTATTAGATTATTAAATTTAGAATCTCAGAAAAAAACCATGCTTTCTGTCCAAATTATTATATCTGAGACATCGACTATATGTAAAATAATTTAAAATGTTTTAGTAGCTCCTACTTTGTAAAGATTATTAAGTTTTTACGTACTTTTAGATTATTAAATGGAGATTAAAATATATCTTTGAAAATACCATACCTTCTGCCAAATTATGTAACTTAGATTTTATATTGAAAAATTACGAAATAGTTTTTTGAAAAACAGCTTTATTTTATTAATACTGTTACTTCTTTATTTGTGTATACGTTGACGGAAATGTATGTAATTCTTGATTCTTGATTTTGTGGTACCGTTAAAGTTAATAGCTAGCTAAGATAATATGAACAAAATATTAATATTATTTAACGTTACGACTGTTACCCGATTGTCTCAATAAGAGTTATAATAAAAAAAATATTATTAACGATGTGTTTTATTATAGAAAGCATTTACTTTATACATTTTCTAATACGATATTGGAATTATCAATTCCGACGAAATTTATAGATTTTCCTGGGATATCTATGCATTAAATAGTTTTCAAACAAAATTCTATATATTTCGTAAATAGTATCGGAATTGTATACATTTCCAAGGATGTGTATACAATTTCTTGATTTTATACATTTCCGGTAACATATACATAAATAAATAATTAAAATACTTGCAGCTTCTTTGTGATGATTACAAAATATTCTGTTTCCAGTGTAGATTTTATAATGTCCATCTTGTAACTTCCAAATTTTTACCGATACTGTATAAAATTTTGATAAATTTCAGTCGAATTCTTGTTTTCTATAAAAATTACGATATGTTTCCTAAGCCTCGTAAATTTACAGTTAGTCGTACAACAGAGTTATTATGTGGAAAAAATATATAACGATCCAAAAGTGTTGTAAAGGCCTACTTGAATAAAGATACTTAGAACTTTATTAAAAAACTGTTCTATATATTTACGATTAGATACATAAAGGAGAATTTTAAGCACGCACTATCACTGTTTTGCTACTATATAAAAGAATACTGAATACATGAATCAAGTCAACGGAATCATGTAAGCGAAAACATTACATCGGTTCGTTCGTTTTGGTTTCTTTCACCCGGCTGCACTTTTACAGTGGAACTATTAGGAAAATGTGTTTCAGGCGACATATATCACTACACCTCCATTTTCTGCTCTAACATAAAGGCATTTGGTTTAAAATTGTCTGCTTAAATTAAACGTGCCCCTAAGTCTGACATTTATATGTGTATTTAAGGTAGGAGAGGTACAATAATTACCCACATTAGTGCGTCGACCTGACCGGAGGAATGGGTCTGTTAGCGGGTCACGTTGCCCAGTTTTGGGGCAATGCTCTTTTTTCATAACTACAGGTAGAGTAACACTTTGTTAATTAACCATGAGACATAATAGAGTAGTATATTCATTGCTTACAAATCTAATAAAAAGGTACGAGTTAAGAATGATATTTTCTAACTATTAAATGAAAAGCATCTATCGTTTGTGCAACTTATTTTAAATATATCATCCTTACATATTATAATACAAATATCTCTGCTGCGTGTGTTTGTCTATTCACGATAAATATAAAAGTAAGGACAGATTTTTATGCGAATTAAACCAAGTGATAGAGTGAGAGACTTGATAAAAGGTTTATCTACACTAATATTATAAAAAGGAAAGATTTGTATTTTTGTATGTAACGAATAAACTCATAAAGTACTGGATCGATTTTAATAATTCTTTTTTCATTAGAAAGCTACATTATCACTGAGTAACATAGGCTATATTTTGTATTTGATTACTGTAGAAATCCTTAGAAATTCCTATTAAAACCAACCGAAGGCGTAAAAAAATTAGTCATAAAATGTAGGCATCGCATACGGTGTGAAGAGTATTAATGATAGGACAAAAAAATGTTCGACAATATTATAGAATATATCAATATCTAAAAACTTCGCGATACCATATGTCTAACTTTTGTAGTTACGTCACTATAACTACTTTTTTACATCTAACAAATTGATAGAAATGCCGATCAAAATTAAACCGTGTTATCCACACCATTAATAATTGTTTATCCAAATATAAATAATTTAATATTCAAGACTGTCTCAATACCTGATGATCACTTTTTGAATTATTGAAATCGGATATTCCATTCAATACATATCATGAAATTTAATTAAAAATACATGCAAGCGATATTGAATATTTCGAGTTTTCTTAACACATTTTTATGCTTCACTTTTTTTATGGCTGACAGAATAGCGCTTGACTGTGATCTCACCTGATGGTAAGTGATGATGCAGTCTAAGATGGAAGCGCGCTAATCTGTTAAAGAGGCGATATACCCCTTACGGTTTCTACACAGCATCGTACCGGAACGCAAATCTCTTTGTTTGGCGGTACGTTTTTGCTGGTAGGGTGGTAACTAGCCACGGCCGAAGCCCCCAACNTTACATCTAACAAATTGATAGAAATGCCGATCAAAATCAAACCGTGTTATCCATACCATTAATAATTTTTTATCCAAATAAATAATTTAATATTCAAGGTTGTCTCAATACCTGATGATTAGTTTTTGAATTATTGAAATCGGATATTCCATTCAATAAATATCATGAAATTAAATTAAAAATACATGCAAGCGATATTGAATATTTCGAGTTTTCTTAACACATTTTTATGCTTCACTTTGTTTTTATGGCTGACAGAATAGCGCTTGACTGTGATCTCACCTGATGGTAAGTGACGATGCAGTCTAAGATGGAAGCGCGCTAATCTGTTAAGAGGCGATATACCCCTTACGGTTTCTACACAGCATCGTACCGGAACACAAATCTCTTTGTTTGGCGGTACGTTTTTGCTGGTAGGGTGGTAACTAGCCACGGCCGAAGCCTCCCACCAGTCCAGACTCAGACAAATTAGAAAATACAATTTCCTAAATTCGTCCTACCGGGGATCGAACCCGGGACCTCCGCTAGCAAAGCGAATACTCGCACCACTGCGCCAGCGAGGCCGTCGAAAATTCACGTCAACTTCTTTAACGTCACATAAAAAGTTCTTTTCAGAGCTACTTAGTTTTAGTATTAGAAATCACACCTTTGGTCGTTTTAATTATGATGCTATATATCTGTACCTATTTATGTCTACCCGTGCGAAGCCGGGATGGGCCGCTAGTGTTAATATATTTTTTAAAGGTTTTGAGTAAGTTCGTCATACTGCCGTAAATCGTATCAACAGTCCTTATTTTCAATAATGCCAAAACAGCAAGTTTGACAAAGCAGCAGTTTTTTAAAAGCACTTGTATGAATTGAAATAAATTTTCTGGCAGATATATGATTTGTAAAATGTATTTCATTTTAACTGTATCAGAAATACGATGTAAAACTTCCTTCACCTAACTCCCGTATCGCTTCAAATATATCCCAGTAAGCTTATAAGATCTCAGTCAGACCGATGTTTAACATATAAATTGCTATCAATTTTTAGATTTATATTCGCAGGCCTGTTCGTTGGAGATAAGGCGGGGCTGTGCGTCGCTTTGCTTTTATTGGCTTAGTGCTATACCCGTTTCTATGCCCGAAAATGAAAACCATCGCAGTGATTTTCCTTTTAATACTGTGATAAGATACACGTGATAAGTCATGATGATAAGAGGTGAAACGCCTGGATTCTTTTTTTATCACTAATAGGTTAGCAAAAAAAGTAAAAGTAACAAGCACCCTATTAACCTCCCACTGGTCAGCCCTTTTTTGTCGCTGGGAAATGAAATAACGCACTAACCCCAACCGATGAACTGTGGGACTCGGCGATGGGAGATCTTGCAATACTCACTAAACCCCAGCAGAATCCTCTTCGTTTATTAGTATGGCATTAGGTGTTCAGCTTTTCCATCTTAGCCTGGTGTACAGGATGAGTCCGACGAAGGATTCACGGTAGTGAGAGGAGATGCGCAAATATGCGCCGCCTTGTATTCCGCCTCCTTCGACAGTGAGAGGGAGCACTGCATTATCCTTCTCTCTCTCGTGGGCTCCCTTCAGCGAGACTACTATCGCAAAAGAAAATCAATTTGGTCCACCATCACTGTAGAACATAGCGTTTATAATGCTGCCCAACGAGAGGTCACTGCTGATTAACGCCACTAGCAGGTGGCGCTGAGGTCCTCAGGCTACACAATCTTTCACAGTGTAATGCGCTGAGTTGATGGCTGCCCCACACTTACGACAAGCGTGTAATTCCTCCCGGCCAATTTGTTGCAAGAACTTTGCTCAGCCCTCCAGAGGTTTTTAGAGCATAAGCCTACCACGCTGCTCTACTATAGGTTGGTAGGCACCGTATACAAGTATTTACAAATGCATTCGTTGTCCCTTCACTCTGTTAGTTGACAAAAAGGATTTATGAGTCAAGAGTGAATGCGAAAGTTGGAAGGAGAAGACCAAGGCGAACGTTCCTGGACCAAATCCAGGACATTTTAAAAAAGGGCCAGGTCAAGAGTACTCTAAACCGACGAACTTGTATGAAAGGTTTAATGAGAATGAAAGAAGAGAACGAGTTATGTAAGAATCGTGGCAAGGGGAAGGACGTTGTCTCTGTCTACCCCTATGGGAATGAGGCATGATGCTGTTTATGTATGTATGTTACTTTTGTAATTTAAAAGTATGCAATTAAGTGTTAATCTATCTTTCTATCTATTTACGATTGTACAGTCAAAAGCTGGTCTATTGTAAGCTTATAAAAAGATTGAAAGGTTTCTTTTTATGTAATTAGCTTAAGAAACTCATGCTAGATGGCGCAGGGATTGTTTTTTTTATACTTCTTTATTAAGAAAATTTTATAGGCGATATTCAGGTAAAAGTGCAGTTCTGTTTGTACACCATGGAAATATTACAATTCATATCCAGTATGTCCGATTGAAAACATTGTAAATGAAAATATGTTCATATATTTACCCCTACGTAGAGTTGGTTCCGTTTTATTTATTTGGCAGAGCACTTCGACTTCATTTCTACTGACATTTTATATCAATTTCACAAATAGGCTGTTAAAATAATTAAAATGTTTAGTAGTACTTCTATGAATGGTAAAAAATGAAATAACTCTGTAAAAATCAATTTGAATCTTGAAATAATAAATTAAGGCTTACCTTCTTCCACTTAATCGTAAAACTTGCACTTTAGTTATCATTTTTGTACTTTTGATAATTAAATCACCTCCCTTTTTAACCAAGGTTATTGTTATTATTTAACATATCATAAGTACAAAGGGTCGTAACAAATTATTTATCTTTGAAACACTGTCTTCAAAATTAGGATTTTATATTTACACGAAGGAGCCATCAATATAAGAGATATCCAGGTATTTATTGACTCATAACGATATCTCTGGAACCATAAAGTGTAGAGACCTGAAAATTGGGAGGAAGATTCACTTTGCTGAGTAGAGGTCAGCTAAGAACGGATTTTAAGAATTTCCACCCGCAAGGGGGGTGCGGGGTGTTATACGTATTTCTTTTATTTGTAAAACAATTTGCCTAAATTAATGAAAATGCTACCCAAAAAATAGTCAACGCAGACGAAGTCGCGGGTTCGGCTAGTAGTATATATACGAGTATATGTAATCACGAAATATCCGAAACCATAGATCCGATTGACTTGAAATTTAGCATAGTAAACTCCTGCCGAAATTGCGTTGGTAGATACATACATAGCATCACACCTCATTCCCTTAGGCGTTGGTAGAAACCACGTCCTCCCACATGCCACGATCTCTATCGCTTCTTTCATTTTATTTTACTTTTCATATTTTATTCGTTGTTTAGAGTACTTTTGACCTGGTTTTAATTTAAAATGTCCTAGATTTGGTCCAAGAACGTTAGCCTTGGTCTTCCCCTTCCAACTTTTCCATTCACTCTTGGCTGATAAATCCTTTTTGTCAGTCTCCTTTCATTCATTCTCTCTACTTGCCCAAACCATCTAAGCATATCTTTCTCAATTTTAGTCACTACATCTTCTTTTGTACCATAACGTTCTCTTATCACACTATTTCTAAATTTGTCACTCATTTTCAATCCCCTCATACTTCTCAACACTCTCATCTTTACCGCATTTATTTAACAATCATGCTACTTGTGCCATACCAAAATGTAACAGATCAGAGAATCCCGTACTATAATAAAAATGTAGAAACTATGGCAAGTTTTACTTTTTTTATGTTTGGTTGTCATTTCTTGAAAATTAAATATGTTTATATTTAATTTAAAGTATTTTTTTACGCTTAGGTATAAGTAGACTTATTTTATCTCGAGCAAATTTTTCTCATGATAATGAATACTTGAATACATATACATCAAATAATAGAGGGAAATATTTAATATTCTTTACATGTAAGAAATCTTTATTAAGTCGTTTGTATGCAACTTGAGTTAATACGCGAACGTTGCATATGAAATACACTTGAGAGATCGCTGTGACTCATGAAATCATATTTGCAAACTTTGAACTACGTAATGTATTGAATTCGGTTAAAATTTTCATCATAAATCGTGTTTGAGTATTATAACTACATTTCGCGATAAAATAGATTTACTCGTTTCTTAAATGTATTAAGAAGATATTTATTTTCCGAACGTTTCTTATATATATAACGTACAATAGGAGTAGAGATAGCAATGACGAATTCCTAAAAATGACATAAAACGAGTAAAATTATTTAGAAAAACGTTATATTATTGAGTAATCAATCTGAAGTGGATATATTCTTTATGATATTTTATATAAATGATTTCATTTTCTAAGATTTACTGTCGTATAGCTTCTATCGAATTACATAGACCTTAAAACATTTTTCGTGAGCTTTCAGTAGACGGATTTCTACAATTTTTCTCTAATACTAACATTTATTTATTAAATTTAAATATTTAATAAAAATATTTGAGCTTGAGCGGTTAAATTAAAGTGTTAAATATGACATAAATTTTGTATGACTATGTTACAAAGATATGTGTGTTTTTAAGCATCGTGTTTTAGTAGCTATGTGCTTAAAAAACGGTGTTGTACGTTATTAAATGCTGTGACGTAATCATCATAATAACAATCTAAAATACAAATAGACCGTGTGTAGGGAGAATGTGAACTAAAAGTAGAAATGGACAAACAGTGTAGTTGTATTTATATCATATCGTTTTTGAAGTAAAATGACGAACAATGTACGTAAACTTAAGCTGTAATTTGCGCCATGGCGTGCACTAACGTTACCTTCCGACTCCCCAGAATCCAACAGAGACTAGCTGAAATTTAGTGAATTTCATGAATAAATTAATAAACTTGACAACTGCAGTAAGAGCGTAATGGCGGTTGTTTTAGCTCTTAGTACATACATTTCATCTTAATATTTCGTATTAAATGCCTTTTATAAAAGCTTTTTATAAGAGTCCTGGTGGCTTAATGGGTAGATGACGACGGCGTCGCTGTCATATTGATTTTGTATACTCGCTTCATTAGCAGACGCCTGGAGTTCGATTTCCGGCAGAGTTACTGTTTAGTGAGATATACTGGGCGGGGTCTAAACTGCCTCATTGGTCTAGTGATTAGTATATTCGGCCACAATCATGAAGTCCTGGGTCGTGCAATTCTAGAATCGATATTGAGTTTTCTATAATGATCTTGGAAGTTGAAGTTGGAAAGTTGGCGGTGTTCTCCAACCCCGTGCCTCGGGGAGCACGTTAAGCCGTCGGTCCCGCGCCTAATCTCTCTCTACGAGTGTCGGATATCCGTCACATCGGCTAATGAGAGTGAAGGATTTGAGACTTGTGTACAATACCTGCCAACTCGCAGTGCAGCGGCGTGGGTTGTCTATGCTCTAACAACCCTCTCCCTTATGAGTGAGGAGGCCCGTGCCCAGCAGTGGGACGTTAATGGGCTTTTTTTTCACGCTGGGAAATGCATTTACGCACTAACCCCGACCCGTAGCTCGGGAGTGTGGGACTCTGCGAGGGAGGGGACTCGCAATACCCACTAAAACCCAGCGGAACCCTCTCCATCCGTGAGTGAGACACCAGAGGATCAGCTTGCACATTCCTACCTAGTTTCTCGGATGAGTCCGACTGAGGATTCATGGAAGCGGGAGCAGGTGCGCAAACATGCGCCGCCTAGAATCCCGCCTTCTTCGGCGGTGAGAGGGGGCATCTACTGCATTCTCTTCTCTCGTTCGCGAGCCTCCTTTAGCGAGACTACGGGGACGTTAATGGGCTGCTACTTACCTTACCTAACCTTATTGGGCAGGGTTGGCCTTTTTCTACGGGACAGTAATCTCGCTAAAGGAGGCCCATGAGCGAGAGAGAGAGAGAATGCAGTAGAAGTCTAACTGCCGACGATTTCTTGCTGTTTTGATAGTGGCTTATCCATATTTTTATTTTCTTTTTATGTCATAGTTAAAAAGTTACGGATCCCTCTAAGTTTTTAGGAATGGTATGATGTTAACATGTTAACATTTACGTATTCCTTTTGCCTCCTACCAGGTCAAAACGCTTCCATTTTAAACTGTACCATCATTTATAATCAGGTGAGATCAAAGTCAAGTACTAATCTTTCAGCAATAAGAAACATGTAATATGTAATGTGGTTCAATCTTGGGACGGCACAATTTCACTTTGTAAAATTTGTAGTTTTAAATTAAACATTGAACTTCCCGAGATTGGAAAACATAGTGAGGATATCTTTATATCCCTGGAGTAATTCTGGGATATGTCAAGCCTGCTTACTCAGAGTGGGGAACGTGGTGGGTGTGTGCACTAAACACCTTATCTCATAGGCCGATGCCTAGCAGTGGGGCGTATAATAAGGCTGTTACTTAAATTTTACCTTAAAATAAAGATTTATATATCATGTATAGGTAAGTAGCAGCCCATTTACGTCCCACTACTAGGCACAGGCCTCCTCACTCCGAGGAGCGAGGGTTTTTAGAGCATAGACCCACCACGCTGCTCCACTGCGGATTGGCAGGCATAGTACACAAGTGCACTCTCTATTCCTTCACTCTCATAGTCCGATGTGACGGGAATCCGACACGACCGGAGAGAGATCAGGCGCAGGACCGACGGCTTAACGTGCTCTCCGAGGCACGGGGGTGGATCACACCGCCAACTTCCCAACTTCGGGCAAATATTGAGAAAATCTTAATAGAAAACTCAATATTGATTTTTGAATTGGCCCGACCCGGGACTCGAACCCAGGACCTCATGTCTGTAGTCGAACATGCTAACCACTAGACCAATGAGGCAGTATCATGTATAGAAAAACTAATTTATATACTTGTAATTTCATCTCAGTTACCTGTCATTTCACCTGATGTTTCCCTATGGCAACCACTTTCCCAATGAAAACCAATAGGTAGGAGGGTAGACATGACCGAAGCCTTCTAACAATGTCCATGTTAATTTAGAATATAAGTTGTTAAACTTTCTTGTTGGGAATCGAACTCTGGCCGTCTGCCAAAATATAGAGTACTTATTTATTTATCCACTTTATTGCACCTTAAAAGTAATACATTAAAATATACATAACTAAATGTAAAAATAAATTACAGGGGGCGGTCATATTGCTTATATGATAATAGTGATTTCTTCCAGACAATGTGAGTTGAAAAAGCTGTAAGTAGCGAAGAAAGAAGGTAGGCAATAATATAATCTTACACATAAATAACTGCATCCTAATACCTAAAGTACTTAGTATGTATATGCTATTAAGCCAGTAATATCATCTAGAATTGCTACAAAATAACATTGTGACTTTTGCTGTTCGCGGATACTTTACTTTATAAAAGTAAATCATGGAACGAAGTTGTCCAAAAACATTTTACTTAGTTTAAGTAAACCAATCCGTTATTTACGTTCCGGTAAATGGATTGCTAAGGTTTGCAAGTTGCAGTAGATTGTAGAATTTTATACACAGTTAAAGTGGAAAGCTTCTCTTTACTTTTATATTGGTGTTGGCTGTCTATCAATGAGCTTATATTAAAGTTTCATGAATAAGCACACAGTTTATTTATACAGAATTATAGACGTAGAATAGTGTCAACTGCCTCATTGGTCTAGTGGTTAGCATGTTCGACTACAATCGGGCCAATTTAAAAATTAATGCTGAGTTTTCTATTAAGATTTTCTTAATATTTGCCCGAAGTTAGTAAGGTGGCAGTGTGTTCCGCTCCCGTGCTCCGGAGAGCACGTTAAGCCGTCGGTCCGGGTCTCAATCCTTTCGTGCCGGATTCTCGTCACACCGAACTATGAGAGTGAAGGAATAGAGAGTGCACAATGCCTGCCAATCCGCAGTGCAGAGCAGCGTGGTGGGTCTATGCTCTGAAAACCCTCTCTCATAAGAGTGAGGATCCTCACCAAAATTATGCTAGCACAGTCTCTTCTTAGTATTCTCGACTATGCTGACGCAAAATTCCCGATCTTACCCAGGAGCATTTAAATAAACATGAGCGACTTCAAAACACTGCCATTCGGTTCATATTTGGCTTGCGCAAATATGACCATCTATCAGAATTTCGTTCAAAGCTCAAGTGGCTCCCAGTCCAACTTCGCCGGAACTTGCATATTCTCAGTCTTCTGTACTGTGTATTGTTCAACCATAAACCTCCACCTTATTTAATGATAAGTTTGACTTTCGTAGTGCCAACAACCCTAACGCACGCCGAGCTGATGAGCTTATGCTGAAACCACAGCACTGCAAAACAATATGCTATCACAAATCCTTCACGGTCAGTGCTATAAGCTTATGGAATGCGCTACCGGTCAAAATTCGCCAGTGCCAGAGTATCTTCATCTTCAAACAGCGTGTTGTCGACCACTATCTGTCTTTTCCTAATTCTCAGCATCTTTAACGCTTGACATGGGGTTGCATAATATATGTATATGTATATATTTAGCGACGATTCAGATATTTAACAAAAAAAAATCAAAACGCCAAAGTGATTAGCTCCTATCATGCCCGATGCCTTGTGAGAAGTGAGTCAACCCCGCACGACAATCAACCGAAGCGGGCCATTCCCGCTCGCTGACGTCATTCTTCGCACGATCATGTTGCGACAGGTCTCGGCGCTCTAAAACTACGCCCCGAGACTTGCAAAAGGCGATAAATCGGCTTCTCCTGACGGGTGGACGTCCCCGTCCCTTTACATGGCGTTGGTGGAGCACCCTGGTCTGGTCTCTTCGGGTTCTACCTGGACGTTATCAGTGGTAGCGCCCACGTCTTCTGCGTCTACAAGTTAAGAGTAAAATGCATTAGTTACACTACCATTTTGAAATGATTACTAGAGTCAACCATATAAACTATCGTGGCGCTGCATATATACTTCCGTCGTGAACTTGAAAACCAATCAATCGTGAATTTATACGACTTTGACGTGTTATAGTCCCCAGCATAGGCACACGAGTTCGCTTACTGGCTTCAGCATACATGTATATTCATACATGTACACCGGATTATGTCATAGGCCCACAGTTCGCATAACATCTTCAGCATAGGCACACGAGTTCGCATACTGGCTTCAGCATACATGTATATTCATACATGTACACCGGATTATGTCATAGGCCCACAGTTCGCATAACATCTTCAGCATAGGCACACGAGTTCGCATACTGGCTTCAGCATACATGTATATTCATACATGTACACCGGATTATGTCATAGGCCCACAGTTCGCATAACATCTTCAGCATAGGCCCACAGTTCGCATACTGGCATCTGTTGATGTATCCCAACTTACCACTGTTACCTTCCCTTGAAGAGTGAGCGTTACCGTGGCTTGTCCAACTATAACACAAAATTTGGTATGGTGTGTCAGTCAGTAAGTCGGCAGATACGCAAGAGAGCATGGCCTTTTTGATTAAGGGGGAGAAAACCTCTGGAGGATACAGTTAGTCAAACCACGATTTTTAACTTCACTGCCACAAGGTAGTCAACCGACTGAAGTAACGCTCGAAGAAAGCAGCACAGGTCCGGGCACCACCCTCCTCGCCAAAGCTCCATATGTTCGGCACCGCCTGGGTAATCTTGCTGTATGACCCACTCAGCAGCCTCAGCTCATGCTAGCCCGTGGCGTGGTGACACAGACGTAGCTCGGCGGCACGCCCGTGGTTAGGCCGCACGCTCGTGGCTCAACGACACGCCCGCGGAGCAGCGGCGCGGAAGCGGATCGGCGGTGCGCATGCAACTCGGTGGTATGCTCGAAGCGCGGCGACGCCCATGCGGCTTGGCGGTGCGCATGCAACTCTGCGGCACGGTCGCAGCGCGGTGACGCCCAAGCGGCTCGGCGGCGCGCACGTAACACGGCAGCGCGCCCGCAACTCAGCGGCACGCTCGCAGCGCGGCGACACGCCTGCAGCTCGGCATGGCTGTTGTATTTTTCTTTTGTCCTATTTCTGTGGTGTTCAATAAAGTATACATTTATCTATCCATCTATCTATATGTATTTTGGGAAAAATTGCACAGAGCCATTGATTGATTACCTAAAAGGTTTAAAAATTTCTTTCTTCTTTCTCTCTCTCGCTCTTTTCCTCTCTCTAATAATATTAACTGACCTTTGCAACATCGTCTGCGTACACTTAATCTTGATGGTAATATAACTTACTTGAAAGCAAACCTCTTAGCGAATATTTAACGAACTATTAGTTAAAAATATATATTAAATTAACGATGTCGAAATTCTGAATAAATACAGCAAATGAAACTCAGTAAAGTAGTTTGGAAGTTAACGGAGATACACTTGAATTTAATATTCACCAAGGGATATACTCGTATCTGACTATTATATTACTAGCTATTGATAATGAAATTAATAAAAAAAAATTGTTTAATATAGTTACATGACGTTTAGAGTAAAGCAAAAGAGGTTTATAAGGCTTCGTTTGCTCCAACTTGCCTGCAATCTTGTATCTTCGAAGCAAAGTGTTTGACCTCCCTTTTTCCGAACGGAAGCAAAGTATAGCATTACAAAGATATAAAAGTATTTTATATCAACCCTATTTCTTACGCAATAAGGCTGATGTTACATTAAACAGTCTACTTGTTAAGATTTCCGTTGCTTTATGTATTCATTTTTCTACTTTTTATGGTACCGTGAAACTTAAACAGCATCAATACGATTTCTTTTTAAAACCGCTTAAAATATGAGCGAATATTAATTGTATAAAATAAATTATATCGTGAGGTAATTAATGGTAATATGTGGTACGTTTACAGACGTATTTTTAAATGGATTTTCCCAAATATTGTTTGAAAATAGGTTTTTTTAAGAGATACTGTTACTTATTTAGCGTGGGTAATTTATATACATAACTGTTTTCCAATGGCCATCAGAAAGTTGGATTTTCCTGCAGAGAAAAGCAAGAAAGATGACTTTGTAAAAAAAAAGATATGTTGCAATGGATACATAATTTCGATTGTATCTAGTTAATAATCAACAAAAACGTGTTTCCTACTAAAGATTTGCGTTATTTGATGATGTGTAGAATCAATTGTAAAACCTTGTAAGTTGTTTTCTAGATTCTCTTTTTATGTACTATCAAATGAAATTACATTCACACATTGCCTGTACTATAAAAATATAAAGAATATTTCAACTTCCAACTCATGCTCTCCAAGTTATTATTCATGGTTCGTACTCTCCCAATATACTCGTACATATAACTTGGTTATATTTTAAAAAGCTAGTGAAAACTTTTTATTCATCCATTATTATTGGTGGTCTTCTGGCTGGTAACTAGCCACAGCTTTAGCCTCCCAGCAGTCTAGACTCAGACAAATTAGAACATTGTATTTCCTAAACGTGCCCGTTTCTTTTTTTATTCACATGGAAATACACCGCACCAGCACCAGCTCCAGCACCCCGATTGACAACTGGACAGGATATCAGACCTTGATGTTAAAGATGTCGCAATGCCCACTAAAGCTCAGGGGAACAATCTTCATCAGCGAGTGAGACTTCACGAGATCAACTTTCGCATTCTTTCCTCGTGTCTCTTTTTTATTTTTATTGCTAACAGCTCTTGACTGTGATTTCATCTGATGGTAAGTCATGATACAGTATAAGATGGAAGGGCGCTAATTTCTTAAGAGGCGATATACCTCATATGATTTCTATACAGCATCGTACCGGAACTAGCTTTGCTTCGTGGTACCTCTTTGCTGCTAGGGTGGTAACTAGCCATGGCCAAAGCCGCCCACGAATCCTGACTCAAACACGTTATAAAATGCAATTTCCTAAATTCGCCCTACCGAGGATCGAACCCGGGGTCTGTGCTAGCAAAACGAGTATTCGCACCCCTGCGCCAGCGAGGTCGTCTCGTATAATTCTGACTGAGGATTCGTGGATGTAGGAGGAATTGCGCCAAGAACCACCTAGAACCTTACCTCCCTTGGCGATGAGATGGAGCAATTACAGCATTTTTCTTCTAAGAATGATTTGTAATTGCAGTTTATTGTTCTCTTTTGTTATTACTATACAATGCAGAATAAAGGTATTTCTCTTTCTTTCTTTCTTTCTTTCTTCTCTCATGTATAAAAACGGCCTAGCTGGCACAGTGGTGCGAGTAGTAGCTTTGCTAGTAGAGGTTTTTGAGTCGATCCCCGGTAGGGCGAATTTAGGAAATTGTATTTTATAACGTTTCCGAGTCTGGACTGGTGGGAGGCTTCGGGCGTGGCTAGCTACCATCTTAGCAGCAAAGACGTACCCCCAAGCAAAGCGTTTTGTGTTCTGGTACGACGTTGTGTAGAAATCATTAGAAGTAAAATTGCTTCTCACCAAATAAGCGCGCTTCCATCTTAAACTGTATCATCACTCACCATTAGATGTGATAAAAGTCAAGCGCTAACTTGTCAGCAATAAAAAAATACGCAGCAGATGACACTTGATATCAAATATTGTATTCATTAGTTCCAGAAGTTCATGTTAAATTTTAAGTTGTATAGGTATCGACTTTATCTTTTTAATGTTATATGTTTCAAATAAATGATTGAAATTAAAGCCCGCTTTCGTTTATTAAGTATCATTTTAACTGATATTAATATAGAGTACTGCGAAGTAATCTGTATCAGCGAAGTAAGGATCAAATTAAATGAAGCCTCCACTCATTAGCAAGGTAATTAAAGTTAATAAGATTTTAGTATCCGAGCATTTCCTAGCGAAGTTCGCGACTCAGTTGAGAGCTTCGCTTTAATAAAAATTACACTTTGTATTCTTAACATTAATTTGCACTGATATAATATTTAACTGACGCATTTATGTTAATAAGATTTAACATTGTATCTGTCTGTATAGCCTCGATGGACTTGTACACATGAGTATTCTCATTGAGAATATTCACTACCTAGTTTCCCTTTATGAAAATAATCTTATGAGCTTAACTGTATATTGTTAGAGTAGTTCTGGGGTATGTATAACCTGCTAACCCACAACGGTACAGCATAGTGGGTCTATGCTCTAAAAATACCCTTTCTCCTATGACTAAAGAGGCCTGACCGTAGTAGAGCTTAATAGGCTGCTACTTACCTATTTACCTGTCTGTATATCTTTGCAATTACCGCATAGTAAGTGACCATTATTTTATTTTAAAATGAGTATTGTAAGCTTAAACCTTAAAATATAGATACATGTCAGTACTATCGGGAATGGCCGAATAAATAGAATATAATAATATAATCAATCAAACAATCAATGCACAATTTTCAAGATCTGTATTCTTTATAGTTATAACTCTTTTCTATCCATGTGGTTATTAACATAGAAACACAATTGCATCATCAATATCCATTAACATTAAATATAAAACATAATTGTCATTGACACATAAATAAGACAAGGTTTTTATATTACAGTTTTTATATAATTATTATTTTTATTTAATAAATTACCCAACCCTCTTAAAGACATAAATAATATTAATATATATAAACATTTTATTAAGGACTACTTAAATGAAAGTCAAAATAAATAAAATAATTCATACGAGACACAGCTTTTAAGCTCACTCATACTGTTTTTGATACGTTTTCATATAAAACTGTAATATATTTATTAATTTGAATATTATTTTTAAAATGTAAATACCTGCCATAAGGATGAAGCAATTATTTCAAAATAATATTATTTTGTCCTATTATAGATGTTGCACACCATTGTATGGTAGATTGCGTGTTGTACACTTGATTTTGCAATAAAATATATTTGATTTGATTGATTGATTGATACAGAAATATACTTAGCTTTGTATCGCAGAAAAGCCCAATTAACTAACACAATTAACTTAAAATTGAGAACTGAGTAGTTCCAATATTCGTCAACGACTAACTCTCTAGTAACCCACACTCGACAAGAAAACAGGTATCCGCGCCAATTTATGCAACCATTTCGAAATAAGTTAATGCACCATCTTATTAAACATCACACCGATACTTTCATAACACTCAATTGACAATCTTATTTAAAACATAATCGCAATAACACTGAATACTTCCGCAATAGTAAACATACAATCTAACTCGACAATAATAGTCAATATACAATCCAATAAAACTCTGCTACTTCCTCAATAGTTAATTGACGATCTCAACTAATAATATACTCCTAACAGTACGTTTTTGTCGGCATATAAAAGACGAATATTCCAATATACAAAGTTTTGTTATATTTAGGCATAGCTTCCGATGGAAGCTACCTTGATTACTTAATTTTTTCTAGACCAAAATATGTATCTAAACCTTCTTCATGAATTACTTTACAATTGATGAAAGACCTCACGAAAATTGTTGAGTAATTTTTAGAATACTCGTAGTTTATCGAAAACATACAGATAGATGCGGTAAAGAACTTCAGTTTTTTTTTATAAACTTATAGTGGATGATACTTGATATGAACACAATAATTTCTTATCTTCATTCATTAATTTGTACGTAGTCATCCATTGAAAGCTCACGTAAGAGGTTTAAAAGTTCCTTTCTATTCAATGATTGAAGAAGTTCATAGTATATATGAGTTGGAGTCAAATAGTGTCTGGACAGAGTCAATGAGTCACAGGCCGGCGGCGTTCTCGACGAGTTCTCGAGTAACGGTCCACCAGTGCGGTCGACTATTGAAACTATCGCGCGTTACTAACTAATACTGTTATTGAGTTATTGCACCGACATTACCCACCAACGCCCTCACTTTGGAGGTTAGATTATGGACTCCGCTAATGACTTTTTCGGCGGAATAGGTTCTTTCTCTGACATATAATATTTCTTTTTTGCACATTATGTCATTTTTGTAGAGGCTATTGTTTAAGAAATAAACGCCAATGTATTAAATAAACTTATCTGATGAAGATGGCCACGCCAATAAAGTCTAATTCAGCATTTCACAATATATATTCCAATATCGCATCACTTATTATAATTATTCTCTTTTTGCAACATGCGTTTTCTATTATATACTTTTTCACCTTCCTAAATATTGCCACAAGCTAAGCTTTCCCACTCTACCCTTTTTCGCCATCGTTTTTAAGTCTTTCTTTTACTTTATAAAAAAAAAACCAACTCGTTGAACAATAATATTCTGATTATTTAAAACTAATATTAGCGATTAATATTATTGAACTTTACATGCGTAAAATTGAATAGCGTCATCTATTGAAAGCTCACGTAAAAGGATTTAAATTAACTTTGGTTGTAACTAGCGTTCGTTAGTTTGTTTTTTGTATTACTTATTTACGTAAATGTAATATTTAACCGAAGTGTGGTCGGTTTTGCCCGTTAAGTATCAAAGTTCAACGTAAATGAAGTTTAATTATATACTTTACATAAATGATCATGGAGCTCTGCTAACGAGCCGGTCATGAATATTCTTGCATATTCAAAGGGAATATGAATCACGATAATTCAAAGTTATTTTAATAAACTACTAAAACGTCTTAGATTCAATACCTGAAATGAATTTGACGGCGTTACTGGCGCAATACTTTTTTTATTCCTGACAGGTTAGCGCTTGACTGTGATCGCACCCGATGGTGAGTGATGATACAATCTAAGATGGAAGCGCGTTAATCTGGCAAGAGGCAATTTATCTCTTATAGCTGTTTATACAGCATCGTACCGGTATACAATCGGTATCTCTTTGCTGGTAAGCTGGTTTACCCACGGTCAAAACCAGTACAGACTCTGACTAATGAATTAGAAAACGCAATTACCAACATCGTCCTACCGGGGATCGAACCCAGGGCCTCTGCTACCAAAGCGAGTACCAGCACCCCTTCGGCAGTGAGGAAGGCTGTCAATATGCTGCGAGTAAGCTCCTTTTGTTGCTGGGAAATGCAATTTACGCACTAACCCCGAATGACCAGACCAGAGTGTGACTCGGCGAAGGGCGGTCGCAATACCCACTGAAACCCAGCGGAACCCTCTTCATCCATTAGTGAGGCACCAAGTGTTCAGCTTTCGCATTCTGCCCTGGTGTCCCGGATAAGGCCGACGGAGGTGCACAAATATGCAGCACCTTGTATTTCGCCTCCTTCGGCGTTGAGGGGGAGCATTCACAGCATTCTCCTTCTCTCACGCAGAAGAACGACTTCGCTGGCTCAGAGGTGCGAATATTCGCTTTTTTCAGATCAGAATTCCAAGAGTTGGTCCCCGGTAAATTTAGGAAGTTGCATTTTCTAATTCAGTCAGAGTCAGAGTCTCAAATGGCTTTGACCGTAGCTAGTTATCATCCAAGCAAAGAGATATGTGTTCCAACGCTGTGTAGAAACAATATAAAGTGAATTGCCTCTTACCAGATTAGCGCTTCTCGATTCTAGAATATATCTTTACCTACCATCAGGTCTAATCACAGTCAATTGCTAATTTATCAGCAATACAAAGCGACGGCAACAATTTCTCACTGGATTATACGTGCTTAAAAAGTTCCTCGGCGAGAGCTCCTAAATTTATCCTATCAGGAATCAAATCCAGGTCCTCTGTTATGGAAGAGAGTACACTAATTGTTGCGGCTGTAAATTTTGTTTGAATACCACTGGATTATAGAGGATTACAACATGACACATAAAAGTTAGTACGTAATACGCAAAGCTAGTGTTGAGATGTTGTCTTTGTTACGCAACAGTGTTTACTGTATGCATAAGCATGATCCAATTTCTTGTGAAGACTTAAAATGCGGCACTAAGTTCCGTAATTCAGTCTTTATAAAATCAATACAGCTGAATAATATTTTAAAGAGGTTGAAAGTTAATTTCTATGCCATCTAGCACGATCAATTTATATTCATTACATTGAAAGAAAACTTACTTTTTTTGTTACTGATCTGGTAAGGGGCAATTTACCTCTTGTTGTTTCTACCTAGCATCATACCGGAATGCTTTTTCTTAATTGATGGCACGTATTTGCTTGTACGATAAGTAGTAATTTTTTTTTTCACAGTGAAATACATTTTCGTACGGCGTTTGGAACTCTCTGTTTCCAGCATACCCACTCAAACCTAGCGGAGCCCTTTGCACCTGATAAAGCCAGAAGTTGGCACCGAACTTTCGACTTCGATGGTATCCTAGATGCATTCTACAAAGGCTTATTCAAGTAAGGGGGAGCAGGCGGGCAAACGTACGCCACCTGCTCCCTACCCTCCTAAAACTGGGATGAGGGGAATTACCCGCAGCGTTGCATTGCCACCCCAGTGCCACTTTCTGACGGACAAGACAAGATGACACACAGAAAGAAAAGATATTACACAAAAAGAAGCTTGAAACTGCCCTCCATTCCGTTTCGCTGCCGATCATTGTGGTCATTATTTTCGGCAGCCATGGACATCAGCCATTTCACCATTTTATTTCCAGCCATGGACATCAAGAGATGCCGTTGTGCCCCCCTAAGCTGGGCAATTCGCTACCGTATGGCGCGCCGTATCGAGGAGTGCTCCCCGTTCGGGACAGGCAGGTGAATCGTCGCACCCCACAACTTGTTGCAGGTATTTCCCGAAGCATTCATGTCCGGTAAGCACCATCAATCTAAAGGATAGTGAACCATGCTTTCTCGAAAGCCAGCCGTACGACAACTAGTCATAGCCGAAGCTTCCCAAAAGTCCAAAAAGCCTAAGATACAAAAGGATGAAGCCTCTAACCTTTTATTTGAGCTTTCAATACTGTGCTGTACAACTATATCGCCAATATGGATATGCAGGATCTTTTCTAAGTCTGTTTGTCTATTGCGTTATAAACACAAATCTCTTGAATAGATTTTTATGCACATTTAGATGTTTTTGGCAAGAAATGTAATTTAGTGAATACTTTTGAGATAGATATGTTTCAATACCTCTGTAGGTTATTTTGTTGTATAAATTTCTCTTATTCGGGGCGAAAACCGAATTCAACAAATCTTTTTCAATTCAACAAATCACCATTATTGAGTTTGTACCAATTGTGTTACTTATTTGACAATTTCGGTTTAAAGAACAAAACAAAGAACAAGTTCACTTAATATGAGAATTATACATAGGTTTAAATTAAGTTTAACATTCACAAGTTATCGTCGAATATTACATTCAATATACAATCTGATGTGAAATATTTATAGAGCCACGGGAGGCTGACGGAAGCCGTGGAAAAGCGTCGCCACGTCGTTTCTTGTCTAACTAGGTTCGGCGATTCGCTGTCTTTCTAGGCGGACCGAGGGTTTTGTTTACTAACCTATGTCTTACTGAAAAAAAATCAGTTTTTCACTTCAGCCAGGTGTCCCGTGATGTATGGATTATTTTATATATAGATATTTGATAAATGTCACCCTCAAATTTACCAGTAAAGCTTAGTCCGCAAAAGCTTATTTTCTTCCGCAGAATAATGTCCTTAGCCTAAAAGCATCTTACGAGTCAGTGGCTACATCCTCGGTTCTGTCGTAGCGGGGCCGAGTAGCGATAATTTTGAGGAAATGGCCGCCTTGTCCGCCACAGAACCTGTTACAAACTCAGCTGGAATAATAAATCCATTATGATTTTAAACGACTTACCACTTAAAGTGTTAAAATTGATTTAAAGTCTCTATAACAATTGCAGAAAATATATTTCTCATAAGATAAGGTAAGTAGCACAGAGGGTTTTAGGGCATAAACCCTCTACGTTGCTCCACTGCGGGTCTGAAAGCTACACATTATCCAGAACTACTCATCCAGGTTTCCACACGATGGCTTCTTTCACTGTAATGAATTGGAAAGATTAATTAAGCACGTAAGTTTTATTTTCATAAAGCGAAACCTACAGCTTCTCTTAACAAGACTCTTTTTTTTCATCAGTACTTATTTCTTTTATTTACATACATAAATTTTAGCTCGCGTCCTCGTATTTAAAATTTATACTTATATCTCAGAGGCACTAACTAATGCATAAACATAATAAGCAAGCTTTTCTCACGAAAAACAAATCAGTTAATATAAGTATATACATATAAATATGTATCCAAATGAAGATGAGACTTAATATAGAAACAAAAACATAGAGATTTCATATTGTAAGTAAGTAAGTAGCGGCCCACTAACGTCCCACTGCTAGGCACAGGCCTCCTCACTCCGAGGAGTGAGGGTTTTTAGAGCAAAGACCCACCACGCTGCTCCGCTGCGGATTAGCAGGCATAGTACACAAGTGTACTCTCTATTCCTTCACTCTCATGGACCGATGTGACGGGAATCCGACACGGCCCGAGAGAGATTAGGCGCAGGGCCGACGGCTTAACGTGCTCTCCGAGGCACGGGGGTGGATCACACCGCCAACTTCGCAACTTGGGCAAATATTGAAAAATCTTAATAGAAAACACAATATTGAATTATGAATTGGCCCGACCCGGGACTCGAACCCAGAACCTCATGTCTGAAGTCGAATATGCTAACCACCAGACCAATGAGGCAGTTTCATATTGGTTCCAGTGCAAACTTTGAATTCAAAAATTGATATAGACTTTTCTAGTGTTAAGAAATTCTTCCTTGCATCGTGAGCACGTTAAGCCGTCGGTCCTGCATCTGATTTCTCTCCGGTCTTGTTGGATTTTCGTCAAATCGGATTAAAGAGACAGATAGAAAATAATTTATTGTTCAACACACATATAACATGGTAAAAGAGAAAAGAAAACAATGTACAAAAAGGCAGCCTTATCCGCTACGCAGCGATTTCTACCAGTCAACCTTTGGGTTAGAGATACTGCTTAAATGGAATGTGGTGGGTGGTGTAAAAACATGGCTGGTGGCTAAATTTAAACAATTATACATACATACCTAACATAGTGGAAGATTATTCCATAATTTAAGAGCGCTGATTGCGAATGACTTGTCATAAAACTTTGTAGAGTGAAAAATTAAATTAAGCTTCAAGTTTTGAGACTCCCTTATGGGCTTACAGTCCGATGCTTTAAAAATAACATTTTCCTCTAAGTAGAAAGGAGCTTTAGGATTGAACAGAATACAGTACAGAATGGAAAGTATATTTAAATTCCGACGAAAACGTATGGGTAACCACTTTAGTTTTGCACGAAATTGAGAGACGTGGTCATATTTACGCAAGGTAAATAAGAACCGAATTGATAGATTTTGAATACGCTCAAGTTTTTCTTGTTGATCCTTGGTCAAGTGAAATTAGCTTACATCAGCATAGTCAAGAATAGAAAGAAGAAGAGATTGTGCTAGCATAACTTTAGTAGGAATTGGAAGAAACCAAACGGGGAACTTAATGCTACGAATGATTTCCTATCATATTATAATTCATTCATTTGTTTTGTCCAAGAGAATGTGATGTCCATATAGTTTCCGAGATTTCTTACTGAATCTTGATATGATATAGTGGTACCATTTACTACTATTGGAGGTACTAAGGACCAATCAACTCTAGAAACCAAACCTCTGCTACTAATAATAATAGCTTGAAACTTTTGTGGATTAACTTTTAGGCCAAAAGAGAGTATGCTATCAGAATACCTTCTAAAACCCAGCGATACTTTTCATATCCTTTAATGGAGCTCCAATAGATCGGTAGACGCAATCTACCCAGGCACTGAAAGATTTCTCTGGTAAATTTAAGGAGGCAGGAGAGCCAACCTGCAGTGAGACAGCGTGATGGTTCTTAGCGTGATGCTCTAAAAACCCTTTTTCTTATGAGGCCCATACCGAGCAGTGGGATGTTAATGGGCTATTATGTAATTTTAAGTCAACTGTCGCAAGGGTGTCTGTGAATTAACTTAGGTTCTCCATGAAAACCAGCGTCGCAGCTTGCTGCGAAGCTGAGTGGCGAACCTTATTTGCTTCACAGATATATATTTCTTCTTCGTTTTTAAATTATTTATTGTAAAAAGTGTGAAAGCAAATAAAAATTTTATTTATTTATTTCGTTATATTTATTTATCTATTACTTACCTTACCTTACCCACACTACATAGCGTAGCCAACTATACAAACTTGAGTGGACCATAAATCAGGTAACGTGTTTGTAGAAAGTCTATCCATCTATAATTTATTGAGTTTCATAGTGTACTTAATTCTGCAATATTAAATTAATTCGGCGAAAAAAAAAGATAATTTGCAAAACAAACAGCGCCTATTCATGAATATGCAGATGAAGAAAAATTCATTTTACTTAATGTAATAAAATTTGGTTATTTTCGTGGATACACACCTAAAGAAAATTTGAGGAAGGAAATGGGTACAGCCACCAAGATTTAGTGCTGCGAGATGACAACGCCAGAGAGGGAGAGGTTAGGTGGGCGGGACAGGAAGAAATATCTCCTATTCTTGCCAAAAGACATCTATGGTAAAATAATTTAAAACCGTTTTAAAATATATATTTTTAAGGATGTTATAAAATTATTATAAGATTATCTATATCTATATATAAAAGTCCCAGTCACAATGTTTGACTGAACTCATGAAGTACTTTTTAAATTTTATTTTACTTATTACACAAGACCACAACATTTATCTACAAATTTAAAGATATAGAAGGAAGGGTAATAAGAAACAATATTATATAACATAAACGCCACTTACACAGCAATTAGATAATAAACATTAAATAAATTATAAACTAAGAAAAATAGTTAAAATGAAAATTAAAGAGTTGAAAGAGATCTATTGTAATTTACGCAATTATTCAAAATTCATCCGATTTGGTTGATTTTTTGTCATTTTGCAGAGTTTTAACGGTCTCTTTGGTACAGCGTTGCAAATACTGACTTTGTTAGCATATGTCCCGGTTCGATCCCCGGTAGAGTGAATTTAGGCAACTATTTTTTCAATTTTTTTGTGTCTCGACTGGTGGGGGGAGACTTCGACCGTTGCTAGTTACCACCCTACTAGTAAAGACCTACCACCAGCAAAGAGATTTGTGTTGAGGTATGATGCTGTGTAAAAACAATAAGAGATAAACTACCTTTTGCCTTGCTTTTCATCTTAGATTGTATCATCACTTATCATCATGGTCCAGCGCTAATCTCTCAGGTATAAAAAACATGACACTATCGGACTGGTTTAAAAACAATAAATGATAAATGGATAAACTTTCTACAAACACATTTCATGTTATATTTAAATAATACCACTCAAGTTTGTAAAGTTGGCTACGCTGTGTTGCGGCTAAGGCAAGGTAAAAGGGTTTTTAAAGCATTACGCTAAGAACCATTACGCCGTCTCTCTGCAGGTTGGCTCTCCTGCCACCTTCTTAAGTTTCTCAGAGGAATCTTTCTGACTACCAAGGTAGATTAGATCTACCGATTCTTTGGTCGGAATTGTGTGACTCGCCGAAGGAAGAGACTAAAGCCAATACCCACTAAACCCAGCGGAATCCTCTTCGTCTATTTTTGAGACGGCCTCGTTGGCGCAGTGGTGCGAGTATTTTCTAATATATCTGAGTCTGGTCTGGTCACCTTGTCAGCAAAAAAGTATCGCCAAACAAAGAGACTAGTGTTTCGGTACGATGCTGTGTAGAAACCAGGTATATCGCCTCTTACCAAATTAGCGCGCTTCCATCTTAGAATGTATCATCACTTACCATTAGTTGTGATCACAGTCAAGCGCTAAACTGGCAGCAAGAAAAAAGATGCTCGAAGATCACTTACTCTCTGATGACTCCGATTGAGAGTTTAAGAAGGCGGGAGGATGTATGCAAACATATGCCTCAAGGTATCCCGCCTCCTTCTGCGGTGAGATAAACAAACATTTACGTACAATTTACTTATGTATATATAATTTGAAACAGTTGCAAGACCGCATAAGTCTCTAGTTTCCTTAACAAGCATTTGGATGTGTGCCAAAACAGCGAACGTATTTAAAGTGGCATACTAAAGAATTCGTTTTATTTTGCTGCTATGTAATTTGATTTGTAAGCGAATGTTACTATTAGTTTAATTTAAAAAAGAAGAAAAAAAAACATCCTTATTCTATAAAAATAACATCCAGTCTATCGATAGAATTTTTCACGTTTTTTTATTGCTGACAGACTGACCTATGATACGAAGTCAATCATATCAAGTCATGTTTTAGAATCGTTCTAATAGACATATATTTTATTTATATCGAGATGATGCGAGTAGTCGTTTCTCTATGAGAGGTCCTTGGTTTAATTTCCGACAGGACAAATTTAACTATATAGTAAAATTTGAACCACACTTGTCTATATGTGACAAATAAAGTGCGTGTCAGAGGTGATATTTCTTTAGCAAACTAATTTTTAAATCTTGTTTATATTTATACAAATCTAAAACTTTAGATTTTCGAGACTGAGAGAGAGGGAATATTGTAGATATGTTAGGAATTTAATCAATTTAATGGTCAATTACTGCCTCATTAGTCTAGTGGTTAGCATGTTCGACTACAGACATGAGGTCCTGGGTTCAAGTCCCGGGTCGGGCCAATTCACAACTCGATATTGAGTTTTCTATTAAGATTTTCTCAATATTTGCCCGAAGTTGGGAAGTTGGCGGTGTGATTCACCCCCGTGCCTCGGAGAGCATGTTAAGCCGTCGGTCCTGCGCCTAATCTCTCTCCGGTCGTGTCGGATTCCCGTCACATCGGACTATGAGAGTGAAGGAATAGAGATTGCACTTGTGTACAATGCCCGCCAATCCGCAGTGGAGCAGCGTGGTGGGTCTATGCTCTAAAAACCCTCTCGCATGCGAGTGAGGAGGCCTATGCCCAACAGTGGGACGTTAATGGGTTGCTGCTTACCTTTTTTTTAAGGGTTATTAAAATATTAAGTATCGAAAATGAATACAAATAATTACATACATGTGGGAGAGCAATAGTATATAGTGGCAATCCGGCGCGTGTCTCTCGGTAGTTCACGGGTGACGGTCCGCTGGAGCGGTTGACTATTGACAATATTGCGTTCTTAGCTATTATATGTTACTTTATTAATTAACTCAGATTATAGACATTATAATTTGAGTTAATTAATAAAGTGTTAGATTGCACCAACATTACCCACCAAAGCCCACGGTATAGAGATCGAACTATGGATGCCACTAATAGCGATGTCGGCGGAGAACCCTACGCCCCTATGCTTTATGCTCCTTCTCTCTTATTCTCCGACATATATATGACTTAAAAATTAGTTTGCCAAAGGAGTTTTACTTCTGACGTGTGTATTTTCTACGCACGCACTTTTAACGTCTTTATGGATGAATGTGGCTGAAACCTAAGAAAATTTTAAAGAATGATGTTAGTAAATTTGTCTAGATTTTCTGATAACCTATTTAAGGTGGTCATTTTGTCGCAATAAATTAAAGATCGCGCTGGATAAAGTCACGTGTAATAGTATGAAAACGATTACAATGCCGTTAACAAAATGGCGACGGTCGTCATTAAGTCGGAGTGCCCTCATTTAGGTCCGCGGCGTGTGAACGACGGAAGGAAGGCGATCTAAAAGCTTCTGGCTTCTGCCACCGCGTGCAAATTAGCTACGTTCGCTACCTGAAATATGTGAGAGGAGTTTAAAAATTACCGTCTCTAATGCCAGACTGAAATTTATATTAGATTTACATAAAAATACTAGAAAATTTCAAACGAAAACAAGTAGTATTCGCGATATCATAACTACTTCAACATTTACAGCTTCAGGAGAGAATTTAAGTAATTGTGGTCAATGTTATTAGTATAAATGCAAAGTAACTCTTATCTCGTATGTTTTCACCTAAAAATGATGTTTTCTGGTTAGATATGTCCCATCTCAGGACTCAGGTTATCTAAAAGCTCCCAGCTTCTAATACCGTGTGCAAATTAGCTTTAATCGCTACCTGATATATGTGGGAGGAGTTAAAAAATTACCGTCACTAATGTCAGACTGAAATTTATATTAGATTTACATAAAAATACTAGAACATTTCAAACGAAAACACGTAGACTACTTTAACATTTGCGGCTTAAGGAGAGAATTAAAGTAATTGTGGTCAATGTTATTAGTATAAATGCAAAATAACTCTTATCTCGTGTGTTTTCACCTAAAAACGATGAACCAGCTATGATGATTTCTGGTTACATATGTCCCATCTCAGGACTCAGGTTATCTAAAAGCACCCAGCTTTTAATACTGCGTGCAAATAAGCTTTATTCGCTCCCTGATATATGTGGGAGGAGTTAAAATATTACCGTCACTAATGCCAGACTAAAATTTATATTAGATTTTTATAATAATACTAGAAAATTGCAAACGAAAACAAGTAGAATTCGCGATGTTATATCTACTTTAATATTTGCAACTTAAGCAGAGAATTTAAGTATCTGTGGTCAATGTTATTAGTATAAATGCAAAGTAACTCTTATCTCGTATGTTTTCATCTAATGTTGAATCAATTATGATGTTTCTGGCCTATGTTCCATCTATAGGACTCATGTGATGTAAAAGCTTCTAGCCTTTATCATCATATGCAAATTAGCTTTATTCGCTACCTTATATGTACGAGAGGAGTTTAAAAATTACCGTCACTAATGCACAGACTGAAATTTATATTAGATTTACATAAAAATACAGGAAAATTTCAGATTAAATAAAGTAAAATTCACGATATTATAAGTACTTTAAGATTTGCAAGCTAAGTAGAGAATTCGAGCTAGGGTTATCTATATTAATATTTAATAAATAAAATAAGGCTTTATTGTTGATTTTTTTAACTTTTATCTCGGTATTTACTTCTTTCTTCCTCATAGCTCTTTTTTCAACAAAGTCCTCCTCTAATGCTTTACTTCAGTACCGAATCTTTGTTGTACGTAGCCATTTTGGTCCTGCTATTTTCTTAAAGTCATCTACCCATCGCTTTGTTGGTCTTTATTTATTTCTTTTGATACCGTTCAGTTATTAATCTTCTATATTTTCCTTCTTTTCTTATCAGGTGTCCATTATCATTAAAATTTTCTGCAGATTGATTGTACTTTTCTGAACTTAGTCATTTGTTTTGTTCTTGTTTTATTTTATCTATTTGAAATCTTACTCCTGATGCACTTTTATCTATTAAATTCTGACGCAATTTTATTTTGTTTTATTGTAGCTCTATTAGCGGTTAAGTTTAACCAGCATATTTTAGACATGGCAAGATATATTTGTAGAATACTTTTCGCTTCTTTGACATTTGCATCTCTATATTTCCCTCAATAAGTACAAGTTCTTTCAAGTCTCTGCTATTATCCTTTCAATTTCTATCCGCATAAATACAAAAAGAACTCGATCTGTCTCGTCCATTCACATCTAAAACTTTTGAACCAATTATCATAATTTCTGGTCGCTTATGTCTCACCTATAGGACTAAGATGATCTAAAACCTTCTAGCTCCTCTCACCACGTGCAAATTAGTAACGTTTCCTACACGAATATGTAAGTGGAGTTTAATATTTACCATCTCTAGTGGAAATTGAAGCTTTTATTAGTTGTAATGAAGTTTATGTCACGTTCAATTTGATAGATATCGATAAGTAATGGATACTTCTATCCACTACTATAAAATAAAGTGAAAGAAGAACACCTTTTCCAAAGACATTTCTACACTCAAAACCAAAAAAATGTTATTGTAAAATTTTTCTGATGGTTCTTTCAATTATAAGTATCGCCTGCTCCAGGCATTCATTTACGAAGTATAATATATCTTTGTTGAATAAACACTTTCCCGAAAATACTAAACAATACCACACGACCGAAGAGCCACATATTCCAATATGCGAATAGCGAACAAGCGTATCTTTACAGGTTTTGTAATTACAAAACCAATAACCACATATACTCGCTATGACTCGCAGATCTATAAAGATGACTGTAGACTAATAAAAAAACGCAATATAAGTAATATTTAAGAATATTACATAGATGAAGTGTACGAAATGATAAATAGGTACGAATTGTTGTCAATATTCGTGTCTACAGCCAACTAGTAATTAGAAACGGAAAACCTTTAGACAATATTGTCCCAGACATCTTATATATAAATTGCACAACCGGGTTTGAACGAAATACACAGAAAAGTTATTCCTTAGATATGATAAATATCTTTATTAGTAAAACAAAGATATTAAGTTTTGGATAAGTTAATTCATCACCTATTTCAACTTAATCACGAAAATTGTTTGATTTTATTTACTTAAAACTTAAACTGCCTCATTGGTCTAGTGGTTAGTATATTCGACTACAGACCTGAGGTTCTGGCTTCGAGTCCCGGGTCGGGCCAATTTGAAATCGATGTTGATTTTTTCTATTAAGATTTTCTCAATATTTGTCCGAAGTTGGGAATTTGGCGGTGTGATCCACCCCCGTGCCTCGGAGAGCACGTTAAGCCGACGTTCCTGCGCCTGATCTCTCTCCGCGAGTGTCGGATTCCCGTCACATCGGACTATGAGAGTGAAGGAATAGAGAGTACACTTGTGTACTACGCCTGCTAATCCTCAGTGCAGTAGCGTGGTGGGTCTATGCTCTAAAACCCTCTCTCATATGAGTGAGAAGGCGTGTGCCCAGCACTGGGACGTTAATGGGCTGTTACTTTTTTTATTTCTTGGTAATAATTTCACATTACATTAGACTTACGATTTTTAAGATTATTAAAAAGTAATCACTATAGTTTTAGACCACTAGATTCACTCACTTGAGTGACTCTTTTCATAATGTAAGGGTCACTAATTATGGATTTTCTCATATTCCCACAAAATAGTTAGTACCATAGATGATACTGCGATGAATAGCTAATAATAGACTAAAACTCGAACGTAATTTAGTAAATATTCAACATAGTTCTAATCATCAACTAATTAACTTTTAATTATAATTTTAATAGTACGTGTTTCAGTGTACTCGTATACGTGGACGAAGCGTAACTTCTTTGGCTTTTATTTTATTTTTAAATTATCTCATATATTTGGATTTTATCGTTATTTTGAAGTGACACTTCTTTAGGCGCATGATGGTAAATTGAACTATGCCTGCCCATCCGCAGTGGAGCAGCGTGGTGGGTCTACGCTCTAAAACCCTCGGTACTCGGAGTGAGGAGGCCTGTGCCCAGCTGTGGGGCGCTAATGGGCTGCTACATACTTAATTACTTACCACACCTAACATTAACGAAATGATTTCCCTATTGAGCCATAAGAAGTTTGATTTCAAAAATTTAAGCCTGTTTTAGTTTCAATTCACACCGAGCGTTCGCTGTATAAATGTAGCTGGGTCTTTAAAGAAATTAATTTTCGTTGTCTTGGCTTTCAGATGTTATTATTTAAAAACAGATTGCTTATGTCACTCTGAGCGACGTTGTGCAATTACTTTATCCTTTCCAGTTCTATTATGAAATTGTTTCTGGTACATTAACGATTTATTATGACACTAGGTGTTCGCCGCGGTGTTACCCGCGTGGTTCTCGTTTCCGGAACCGGTAAGTGAGAGAATATCTTGTCACAGGAGTTATTCGGCTGTGAAAATCCCACCTGTCCAGATGTTTCAGAGATTAGCCGAAAAGAACATATAGATATAGCTTTAATATATAAATATATATATTTTACAATGTATTAAAAACCTTTATTGTTTAGTGATAAATATATTGCGTGTGTAGTTTCAATTTATATGTGCTTAATAGTGAAGGAAAAAATTGTTAAATCTACATATCCCGGGAGCAATTCTGGGGTATTTGTAGTCTGCCAATCTGCAGTAGAGCTGCATGGTTGGTCTATTCTAATAAATCTTTCTGTCCTATAAGTGAGAAGGCCTTTTTTTCACGAGGAGAGGGGAATCCTCAGCATTATGTCAATCGCTCTAAGCAGTTTGCATTAGAAAAGTTACTTAAGTGGTTAAGTTTCCTTAAAATTTCCGATGTTTCACGTATCTTTCTAAATTAATTTCTTTCATAGAACCCTTATACACAACTATAACACAATAGATAAAACATTAACGAAATCGATCGCGTTACATAAACTAATATTATAAACATTTGTGTTTTTCTATTTATGTTTTTAACGTTTTCACACAAAAACTACTGGACCGATTACAAAAAGTTTTTCACCATTAAAAAGCTGCATTTTCACTGAACAACATAGATATATTACTTTTTTAAATAAATTGGGAAACCCTTAATACAAACGCATTATTGTAACACAAGGTGTAAAAAAATTGATCAAAAAAAATCTGTCATCGCGTGCTCTAAGGAAACTATTGATGATAGAACAACGAAATGTTGTACAATATTATAGGTGGTATTAATATTTACAAAAAAATCAATGACACTATATGTCCAACTACTGGACTCATGCCCCTAAAACTACTTTTTGACATTTTAAAAGTTAATAAAAGTGCCGACAATAATCAAACCATATTATTCAAACCGCTGTATTAATCCTTATCCAATAATTGTTTTAGATTCGCTCACCAATTTGCAGGTTAAGTAATACTATTCTCATGTTCTTCACTATTATATTACATACTTTGAATGACTCAAAACACAATACAAACTAAGAACTGTCACTAGGCGATTATTCCTTCATTCTCCTGTGCTACCTTTCTTATACCAAACGTCCCACTCAAAAATAATAAGTCCACCAATCACAGTCGTCATCAAAACGACGATTAAACAGAAGTGTTGATAAAATTTGGGAATTTTCGGAATAGCGTTAAACGTTTCACTGATATAATTCCAAGACCTCAGCATAATAAACAAATATAGTAATTTAATAGCAATCCACAAAGAAAATAATCATGATCGCTAACAATTAATATTTCATTAAAACCGTTTCCATAAAAGTAGCACAATTATTAAATTAATAAAATCGAGCATGCCATTCAAAAGATATAACGAGTTTAAAAATGTCATTCTAAAGAAAATCGTAGCGACCACCAGTCGCTGGCCCAGTTATAAGTAACTGGGCCAGCGACTGGTGAGTTAGCTCATATCCCAAGGATACCAATTCTTTAATTACCTCCTTGAAATCAAGATTTTCTCAATACCTGTGGGTATTTTAAATTTACTACTGTCGGATATTCTACGTAAATGATGCTACGAATTTATGAAATGTATTAGTTAGATATGTATTCGTTGTCATATCTGTATATTGACTTGATTAGATTATGAATGTAAGTGTGTATCTAATAATCTGAACGGAAGTAATTAAAAACTAAGTGTTATAAATCTTTTATATGAACGAAAATAAATCTATAGTACGACTCCGCGGGAGAAACCGCGAGGCATTGCTAATTAAAGAAAAATAACAATTTTCTCGTTGCATTTCCAGATTACTGTGCTGTTTAAATGTTAAAACAAAATCGGTTTTGAATCCACTTTAAATAATGTTTTGTTGTTTGGCAATCGTCCAAATGCTTGTTAAGGAAGTTACGGACTTACGAAGTCTTGCCATAGCTTCTTGTTACATTGGTTTGCGGCAGACTGTATTTCCAAACTGTCTTTGGCGTTGTGTGCAGACCAGCTTTTTTATTTTTAAACTCTTACTATAAGCTCACACTTATACATGGTGAGGCAAAAGTCCCGCTACCATTTTGATTGCCTACAACTTTGTTCAAAGAAAAGATAAGTAAGTTTGGATTTCATAAAAAGTTAATTTGGTCTTTACATTTTTTTTCGTTGTGATTAGAAAATTATATCGGCTAAATGTTACCACGATTTGCTATGCAACTTATTGCTCTTTTTAAGGCATTTTTCATGACAGGCTTATTCACATAAACTCCATAAGAAAAAGTCTGGTGCTGTTAAATCTGGAGATATGGCTGGCCATGTTAAATCGCATCATATCTTGATACCATTTGGCAGTAACAATAACTTCAACGACTTGGTCATTTTCAAAAAATATGATCCAATGATTTTTCCAGAATAAATGATCCACATCATACAGTTGTTTTTAGTGGATGCAATGATGTTTCATTAAATGTAAAGACAGCGCTAGTAGACGTCCAAAGTTTGATTATTGTTAGGGCAAATTAGGGAATTACCTTTGTCGAGGGGTTGACAGGTAGGAGGCTTCGGAACTGGCTATATACCACCGTATCAGCAAAAACGAGCCTCTAAGCCACAAAAAACTTGCCATTTAGGACAATGCCATATAGAACCCATAAGATGTACATTACCTTTTATAGGGTTATCATGCTTCCAAGTTAGACTATATCATCACTTAGCATCAAGTGAGATTACAGCAGTGAGTAATAAAAAATCATTGTAAACAAAATTCATAATGATGCAATTATTTATTTCAATAAGAGTTTCATTTTAACTGGTTGTACGTTCATTTAAATGAAGTCGTACCGCAAATGAAATCCCTCCTTGATTGAATCTCTGTATTCAGGAGCTGGAACGTTTGTATCATTCAACGAATTTGAATTTTATTGCAAACGACGAACACAATTTCGTTGTAATGTACGCGCTTAGGGGAAAAGGATATACGTATAAGTACAAACAATCCTTTGAGCCAACAAATTCATGTATTCAATTTGTGTTGAGATGTCGAAACAAGGAAGCGATTCTTAGTATCTTTAGATTGTCAGCGGCAACGTATTAAAACATTGTACTAGTTTTGAATTACGTCATTCTACAGAATTCAACTAAATGTTACTAAAAACCTTATATAGATAAATGACTAAATACTATTCTCAAAATTTACTGTACCAGGAATTTAAACCATAACCTCTCTAGGGAAAGGAATACTAGCAACAATAAAGCACATCTATAGCACATCTATCAAATAATAGCACATCTATACTAAAATATGATATAACGTAACTATTTTGATACCTTTTTATCATTAAAACAGGTCCTTTCTAAAATACGTCTTGAAAATAGACTTATTAGGAAACAAATTTACACGCTTTTTTGCACAATCTCCTTTTCCTTAAAGATGTTTGGAACAAATCTCTGATTAGCGATAAGTCCGGCTTATTTTACATTTGTATAAGCCTTGTGCATTCATGATCTATCATTGTGTCTTTAAGGTACACAATAAAGAGTATTACTATGTTTAATTATTTATTTACACTCATAATTGCAATAAGAGTAAAAGGTGTCAACCCAAAGATTGTCTAGAACAAATCGCTATCTAGTGATAAGACCACCTTTTGTTCATCTGTTTCTATTACTTGTAAGTTTCTGTTTATAAATGTGTGTATTTTATTAATGTGCAATAAAAAGTATTAAATAAAAGGTGAGCTTAAAGCTCATGAGCTTTACCTACTAACCAACATTTCTGGCTGAAGAAAAGTCGTTAATAGATATAGTACAGTAAGAAATAAATAATAAAATAACAGATACAAACTAGAACTTAAAACAATGACGAAAAGTAAATATATTAGGGCAACTAAAAAAGGTCGTGCGGTTTTAATTTATCGTTACGTATATCGTGTTAGCGATCATGATTATTTTATTTGTGGTTTACTATTAAATTACTATATTTGTTTATTACGCTGAGGTCTTTATAATTATATCAATGAAACGTTTACATACATCCGGTTTAACACAGTCCGAAAATTCTCAAATTTAAATGTCGTCGTGTTAACGTCATTGTTCGATTTATTATTTTTGAGTGGGATAATTATTTGGAGTGGGGCGTTTGCTATAAGAGGAACAGCACGGGAGAATGAAGGGATATTCGCCTAGTGACTCTAAAAATCGCAAGCAAGATAAATTAGTGAGGTAAGTTTTGATACATTTAAAAGCTGATAATAAGAAGTATCATTGAATGTGTTACATAAGTTTTTTACTTTAAATTAAACTGTAAAAATGTTGATAAAGTATGGCAGTGTCAAATGCAATAATACGTGTTTGTTTACTTTATGATTTTTTACAGTTTTATATAAAATAAACAAACTACTTTTGTAATTTACCCCACTACTTTATCTTGCTTACGATATACAGTTCGTATAAGTAAACATTAAATGAAAGCTACACGAATTTTTTTGGTCGCCTAATGAATATAACGGCAGACAGATCGGTTCAAAATCAAATCGGACTTGACATTTTTGAGGTTGACAACTGACATCGAGCGCCAGGGTGGCGACCATTATTGGTTCGGATTTCATAGAGTGCGCACGCGCCCACGTGTTTTAGTGGAATGTTTTAAATCCAGTTATACTTTGTTAATTCTCTAAAATTATTATGGGTTGATTTATTATAGTGAAATTAATAAAGAAAGTACTAATTGTCTCGTGTATTATTTTATTGAAACACCCGACATTGACCTCCTCGTCTGACTACCCACATTATGGCACACAACACTCAAGATTTTAACGCCACATTCGAGGGCGTGCCTTTAAATATAAGAAGAAAGAGATAAAAAAAAAGAAATTAATATGGCAGCAATAGATTTATGCAACTTTTCAGTGGCCGTCAATTGGCCTAAGCTTTAAAAGAATAAGTTGACAAAGCTTTCAAGCTTTAAACTTATTCCAGAGGCGAAGTACCCCGATTAAAAATTTGGCATGTTTAAATTCTGCATGTTCATGTCATCAATCTCGTTGTCGATTTGTCTAAAATATAACGATTAAAGCAGTTCAAATGCTCCAGTCGTCAATAAAGTTCGTCTTATCTGTAAGAAAACTAAGAAATACGCTATACTAACACGAGGAAATTGAAAAGCTCTTGGTGGTTTTAGCTTCTTTAAAGAAAGGAAGTCACAATCTATAAATATATGAGTTTTATCTGTATTTGTTTGTCATTTTTGTCACAAACACACACATGCATATTTATGAAACTTCTTTAGGCGCATTAGGGTAATTTATTTACGGATGAAACTCGTGATTGGCGTCACGAAGATGTGCAGCGTTTTTATACTAATTCGTTTGAAGGTTAGGTAGTTTTAATATTTACAAATAATACGTGGCATTTTTATTTACATTTCGTCATTTGAGATGTCAATAAAATATTGGTTTTCATTTTCGACACTTTTAATATTTTAATGACAGATTAATTTATTAAATTTCCAACGTATCTTCCTTTTTCCTTCACTAAGTCTCGGAAATATAAAGTTCTACGATTTGTATAAATAGAAACAAGACTTTAAAATTTGCCAAAGAAGTTTCACTTCTGACATGTGTACTTTGTACGCCCGCATTTTTTTATTGATTGGATTCATCTCGTCGACAAATATCATAATAACTATTACATTTTTATACAAAATTTACTGTAAGATCTCTGAAACTATTAGCCTGATTGACTGCTATTATATATATTCAGACCACACTAGAGTGGAATGCAGCTAGGGAACCTCTAGTGATCTCACTCATGGATGAGGAGGGATCCGCTGGGTTTTAGTGGCTATTCTGTAATCTGCGAGTCCCACACTCCCGATTAGAAAATCTTTCATCGGGGTGCGTAAAGGCATTTCCCAGCGCAAAAAAAAAAAAAATATATATATATTCAGACCAACGTCGCTGAATTAACTGAAAGACATACATACCTCAGGATTACTTCTGGGTTATGCAGGGCTGCTCGCAATGATTTTCTAGAACATAAAGCACGATGATGGATTAAAAAGAACCATCAAGCAACTAAATTTCTTTTAATAAAGAAAAATTTTAGCCTCATAGCTTGGTATAAGTCTGCGAATTTAATTATTTACACGAAATCATTCGAATTAATTTAAATCAAAATTGTGGTTTTCCTGCATTAAAACTCACGGAAAAGAATTCGAAGTCCATATGAGAGCTCATTAGAAATTTCAACATCATATTCCCTCGAATTAACTTTTAAAACATGTTGCTGGAAAATTCTACAGGATGTTTTTAAAGCGTGCAGTTTATTATTTTTCTAGAAACTTCATGTTAATATCATGTATATAGGTATAATTTGATTTTTGATGAAGAATTCTGTACGTAATTAGTTTAAAAATTAACTAAAATGGTTTTTTTTATTGGTGACAGGTTAGCGTTGGATTATTATATCATCTGGGCCCTTAGACAACGTCACTTTCGAAGACTGCTATCGCTAAAAAGGTATGGGAATGACGTTTCAATTTTCGATATGTTTCGATATAAAACGCCATTCCCATACATTTTTTAAGCATTAGCAATCTTCGAAAGTGACGTTGTCTACGTGTTCTGATAGTGATATAATCTAATGGTTTCTACACAGCATCACTAAAAGGTAAGTAGCAGCCTATTAAGATCCCACTGCTGGGCACAGGCCTCCTTATTCACAGGAGAGAGGGTTTTTAGTGCTAACGCCAAGCTACTCCACTTGCTTGAGTCTCATAGTGCGATGTGACTGAATACGACACGTCGAAGAGAGATCACTAGCAGGACTGACGGCTTAACGTGCTCTCCGAGGCACGAGGTTGGGGCATGCCGAGATTTTCCCAACTTCGGGTAAATATTGATGTTTTAATTCATCCGAACCAGGAGTGGAACCCAGGATCTCATGATTTTAGCCGAACATGTTAACCACTAGACCAATCAAGCAGTAACACAGCATCACACCGAAACCCAAATGTTTCATTTGAGGGCATGTCTTTGGTGGTAAGCCTGACACTAGCCATGGCCGAAGCCTCCTACCACTCCAGGCTCGAACAAATTAGGAGATATAACGTCCTAAATTTTCTCTAAAATACAAGGACATTGTGTAGTATAGTAGCAGATAGATGATATAGCGAACCAAATGGATAATTGTCATCCTAAATTTTCCACGATAATGGGAAGTTCCAGGCGTGAGGAAATATCAGACTACATAGCGCAGCACGAAGAGACATAAAACAAGAGTTTTATATATAAAAACATATTTCAATTGTTTTCATTATACATTTTTATATTAATATTCCTTATGTCTGTATGTCACTGAACTTCACCTAAACGGTTGGATCGATTATATTGAAATTTTATTCAGAAATGGTTTAGATTAACAATTCGTTCCAATAAATAACGAATATACATACATAACATCACGCCTCATTCCCATAGGGGTAGGCAGAGACAACATCCTTCCACTTGCCACGATCCTTGCATATCTCCTTCGCTTCTTTCATTCTCATTAAACCTTTCATACAAGTTCGTCGGTTTAGAGTACTCTTGACCTGGCCGTTATTTAAAATGTCCTGGATTTGGTCCAGGAACGTTCGCCTTGGTCTTCCCCTTCCAACTTTCGCATTCACTCTTGACTCATAAATCCTTTTTGTCAGTCTCCTTTCATTCATTCTCTCTACATGCCCAAACCATCTAAGCATACCTTTCTCAATTTTAGTCACTACGTCTTCTTTTATACCACAACGTTCTCTTATCACACTATTTCTTACTCTGTCACTCAGTTTTAATCCACTCATGCTTCTCAACGCTCTCATCTCTACCGCATTTATTTTACTTTTGTGATTCTTCTGCCATACCCAACTTTCACTACCATACATAAGTGTTGGCACCAACACTCCAGCATGCACTGCCAGTCTAGCCCTTTGAGACACCATCTGGCTATTCATAAAAGCATGCAGAGCACCATTTACCATATTCCCTGCATTCACTCTCCTTTCGATATCACTTTCACATGTTCCATCTTTTGTAAATTTAGATCCCAAGTATACAAATTCTTTCACCTCTTCCACTTGTTCCCCATCTATCAAAATATTGCCATTCATCATAGATTCATCTCGTTCAAAAAGCATAACTTTCGTTTTGTTTACATTCACTTTCATTCCTTTCCCTTTCAAAGCTTCATTCATAATATTTAGCATCTCCTGTAGCTCGTTAGCGGATGACGCAAGTATTACTTGATCATCAGCGTAGAGTAAACATTTGATGAGTAATTCATTCATTCTTAACCCATACATACTTTCTTTTAAATCTGTCAAACATTTATCCATGAATAGGTTGAACAGCCATGGTGACGCAACACATCCCTGTCGAACACCTCTTTCGACAGGAAACCACTCCGTGTACGCTCCGTTTATTCTGACACAGGCACTAGAACCCTCATAGAGAGACTTCAATGCTTGGATCAGACAACCGCTCACCCCATACGTAGATAACGTTGACCACAGCTCATTCCTCACCACTCGATCATAGGCCTTTTCTAAATCTACGAACGCGCAATAAACTTTTTGGTGTTTAGCCAAACATTTTTCAGTTATGCACCGTAAAGAAAAGACCTGATCCGTACATCCCATTCCTCTTCTAAATCCCGCTTGCACGTCCCATATTTTCCCATCAGTTTCATTAATCACCCTTTCAATTAATATCTTTGCATACAATTTGCCGACGACACTAAGAAGGCTGATACCGCGGTAATTTTTGCACTCCTGCTGTGACCCTTTTCCTTTATATAGAGGGACAATTACGGCCTTGCTCCAATCTCTTGGGACTTGACCTTTCTCCCAGCATATATTGAAAAGGCAGTACAGCTGAGCTACCACAATCCCGCGGCCAGCCTTCAGCATCTCGACTGACACTCTGTCATACCCAGCAGCCTTACCTGATTTCATACCTTTTATCGCTTTCATGATGTCATCCATACTAATCTCGCTATCACTTGTCTTACATTCATTGCTATCCGCAGAGGCCATATTTACCTCTGCTTCATTTCTTTCAAACAAACTTTCAAAATGATCCTTCCATCTCTTCAATATCCATTCTTCTCCTTTTATTAAACTTCCATCTAAACTTCTGATTTTACAAAGCTCCGAGGAAGTAGATCTCCCTCGGGCAAATTGTATTGATTTCCAGAAAAACTTTTTGTTTGACTGAAAATCATCAGAAAGTCTCCTATCATACATATCACTGTATTCTTCTTTTTTCTTTCTTACAGCTTCTTTCACGATTACTTTCACCCTTTTGTATTCCATTCTTGCCTTTTTTACGTCATCATTCGTTGCCTTTTGCATTCGTTGGTTCGCTTTTGTAGCCAACCAATCGGACCAAGCTTTCTTCTTTTCACACACAGCTGCTTGAACATTTTTGTCCATCCACAAATTCTTCTCTTTCTTACCTTTCCTCCTTTTAGACACGCCACATACATCAATAGCAGCACCAACCACTCCATCTTTAAATTTATTCCATAAACTTTCAATCTCATTTCCTTCGTCTTCACTCTTGAATCGCCCACTCAAATTTTTCAGATATTCTTCTCTAACATCCTCTTCTTGCAATCTCTCCACTTTTATTCGTTCAAGAATGCTCGAGGTTTCCTTCTTTCTATGGCGCCACCGATTAAAAAGACCACCGATTCGGGCAACGACCAGGTAGTGGTCAGTATCGATGTCGACCCCGCGGTATACTCGAGCATCTAGAACTTTCTTCTTCAGTTTTTCGTCCACAATTACAAAATCAATCATACTTCTAGCATTCCCTTCTTCCCTTGTATACACATGAATCCCCTTGTGCTCAAACATAGTGTTTGCCACAAAAAGACTATGTTCCACACATATTCCAAGCAAACTTCGTCCATTTTCATTCACCCGTTTGTCACCAAACATACCAAGAGTCCTTTCATATCCATCACGTTTCACACCTACCCATCCATTAAAATCTCCTAACATAATTATTCGCTCATTCGGTTCACATTCATTCAACGTATCACTCACACTTTCCCAATACTCATCTATTTCTTTTTGGGCTTTATTGGACTTTCTGGTGCCCAGATCCGTCGGAGCATAAGCACCCAAGACAAAGATCCGAGTAAGTCCAACTTTTAGCCTGATCCAGATGAGTCTAGGACTCACGTATTTCACTTCTTTCACACAATCATCCATTCTTTCGGAAAGTATGATACCAACTCCCTGACATATATATAAAAATCATCGGTAAATCATCCATAAAAATCATCGGTCCAGCTGTTCTTGAGTTATAAATTTTACAAATACAACTATGTTAATTAACATAGTTGTATTTGTAAAATAATTAACATAGTTGTATTTGTAAAATTTATAACTCAAGAACAGCTGGACCGATGATTTTTATGGATGATTTACCGATGATTTTTATATATATGTCAGGGAGTTGGTATCATACTTTCCGAAAGAATTAACATAGTTGTATTTGTAAAATTTATAACTCAAGAACAGCTGGACCGATGATTTTTATGGACAATGATTTGTTGGATTCATCTCCGCCACCAATAATAGAATAACTAGCAAAATATCGCATGGAAAAAAATAATCTATAAAGATATTGAATGACATAATAAATATTCGAAACAAAATCGAAATAATATCTACTGTATAAATGATAGAGTCGTCGATTGATCTGCAACACTTCAGATAACTCAGTATATATATACATAAAGTAGTCCAAATTATTAAAACTGTTGATTTGAACTTTGACGTACACATTCTTTTCGCGACGTAGACTCCCACTAATAACGGATTTTAGCATCTTTCTACGAGACAATAACAAAGGTAACACCGAGCGGCATTGATTGCTACGAAAATACATTACATTTATAAGTTTCACTTTTTTTCATTTCTAAGAATGTTTACATGTTAAATGCTTTGAATTGGCAAAAATTCTAAAACAAGTTTTCTAAGTTCATTCAACCAAAAGTAAATAAAACTAGTCTGTAAACAAATTAGCTAGGATAGGAACAGTTTTGTCAAACGCAAAATCCTTAAGTTAAGTTAGAAAGAGATAAGAATTTAATAAATTAAAAAAAATATTATGGCTTTACTTTTTACACAGAAGTCTAGCTTATCAGGACGCTGAAACTATATTAAAGGTTCTAAGAATCCTGTGATGAATTTAATAAAAGATGTCCTCAAAAGATTCCTTTGGAATTTAATTTCCTATCTCTAAAGAGTAAGTGATTAGTAGTTCAAATTAAATAAAAGTTATAAAGGGAGATTCTTTATTAAAATACTGACATATTTCCAGCCAATAATTTGTATTTTAAGTAACATAATTAATTTTTTTCATTGTTTTGTATTGCACCCAAAAAAACATAAATGAATTTAAAGGCACTCGTTTCTAAAATAATCACCTAGAACGTTTATAAATAGAAAGCTAATGATAAAAATAAATATTGAAACAAAAACTAGGGTATTGCGGAAACTTTTGATGGTAGAACAAAAAAATGTTATATACTATTATAGCCCGAATTTATATCTATAAAAAAGTCTGCCATAACAAATGTCCAATCATGTTTTTTTTTAACGCTGGGAAATCCTCGTGGATACCTGAAATACTCGGGAGGATGTTCCAGGGTATGCCGGACTCATACCGGCTAAAACCCAGCGGTGCTCCTACATCACTCGTAGACGGGGTCACGAGAACGCGACTGACAGACATTCGCAACCCCGCCAGCGATGTGCCTGCTTAGGCCCAATTCGGTCAATGACCAAAACATACTCCGAAGGTGGATTGCCTGAAGCACCTGGCAAGCCACCAACCACCTCGCGAGACCTTTCTTTGTTGGGCAACGGACCCCGCTTCCGTTACCCAAAGGTCACCACTAAGGAGGGACACGGCGTTCCTGGGCCTCTCGTCTCCTTCCCGGCCTTCTCCTGCGAACGGTCGAAGTGGGAACTTCGCCTCCCTTAATCGTTTTGCCATCTCCTTCCGCGTTATCACATCCCCGCAGAAGGAGATCGTAGCACACCATGCTCTTGGTGCGGATCTCTCGCTCCCCACCGTCATTAGAATGATGGTGAGCAGCGAGAGATCCGCACCAATAACCGCCACGAGCATAGCACGCTGAACAGTCTAGGCTGGGCAAGCCTCAAGCGTATGTTGGGTCGTGTCAACGGCACAGCCACACTCGTGGCACACCTCGGTAGGCTGACACCTAGCCACTCCGCACAGGTACTTGCCAAAGCAACCGTGGCCCGACAGAACCTGCGCGAGGTGGAAGGTCACTGCGCCATGTGCTCTGTATAACCATTCTTCCAATACGGGCCGGATTGCCAATACGGTTTCTCGGCCCGCTTTAGGTTGACAGAGCCGCCCCCTCCATTTGGCTATCAGAGTGGCTTGTGCCACCCTTTGCCACCCTCTTTCCTCCGAAAATTGTGGCGGAGTTTCGCCCCGAAGCCGTGCTTCCATCCTTTCGTTATGTACATTTGCGAGCACCTCTGATGTCCAAACATGATAGTCATGCCACTATAACTACTTTTTTACATTTTAAAAGTTAATAAAAGTGCTGACAATAATCAAACCATATTATTCACACCTCTGTATTAATCCTCATATTATTAAAGGCTGTAAAATGCTTCTTAAATTATTAAAATCTGACATTCCATTCAAGAGATATAACGAATTAATTAACGATTAATATAACGAATTAATGATTAATGAACGAATGAAAATGACAATCTAAGAAAATAAGTCCAACTTAGTAGACTTTCCTCTTCCACGAGATAAGTATCAACAGGGGTGAAACTGCTAGTGAATTATAAAACGGTTTCTAAATTAAAAGACTAATTGCAATAGCAGTCAGTAATAGCAAAACAAAGAGTCTTGGTTTGATCATCAGTTTTTAAAGACCAATTAAAGGAGGATAATATACAGATTCAATTAAAATTTAAAGGCAACTTACACGCCTCCATAACACACTGCCAGAAGACGTTCTAGAGGAGTCAGTTAATAAATTAAAATCCTTTATTTAATGAAACTTTAGATAGTAAGTCGTTTTTGGAGTGAAACTTCTTTAAGCGCATGAGGGTAAATTTTTTTACGCAGGAAAAGCGTGATTACCGTCACGAAGATGTGCAACGTTTTTTATGCTAATTAGATTAAAGGTTAGGTAAATTTAATATAAACAAATAAAATGTGACATTTCAAATTGCCACTCGTTATTTAATAATTTCATATATTATTTTTCATAGAATATAAAACAATAATATTTCAGAAATCCTCTTTTCTAAATTTTAAATAATTCATTTTTAAAAACAAAACTTAATTGGTCATTTCTAAAAGCGACTAAAAACAGGTGACATTTTTGTTTACTATTCTTTTAACTCATTAAATTTCCAACATATCTTTGTTTTTCCTTCCTCCAAGTATCGGTTAAAATCTAAAGTTTTAGATTTGTATACAGTTCTAGATGTTATATATATATAAAAACGACTTAAAAATTAGTTTGTCAAAGAAGTTTCACTTCTGACATGTGTACTTCGTACGCACGCACTTTTAATTTAATATCGTCATCTATCGTTACGTTAATTAATGTATGAATGAACCTTTGACGTCTCATAACTGGTAAAAGGCCTACAGAGTTTTGAATTCGAATTTATTTTAATATAAAAAGAACGTTAAATTTTATGTAATTACATTTAATTAAAAAAGCGTGAAGCCAACTCTAGAGCAGAGGAAGTGAGGGCTAATTAACTTTCTCAAGTGAAAACCTAGTAGGTATGTTGCTTTAAATTCACAGCCTGTACACGAGTTAATGAAATTGTAAGCAAATATTAAAAAAGTAATATCCACACGCTCTTTGAATGTCGATTTCAAATTCGGGTTGTATGCAAATGAAAGGTTTATTTTAACCAGACATTTCGTAATCCCCAACATTTTCAGTTTCTTTTTTAGAAATCATTTTTAACGTTGGATCCTACATTAAAAATGACGTGCTGATACTAAAAAATACCTCGCTTTTTAAGGGTCAATATGAGCATTTCATACTATAATTTAAATTAGAAAGAGAAGCAATTAAAAAACTGAAATTATACAAAGTAATAATATTTTTACATCTAAGAGCAATGTTTTAACTAAATAATTTTATAATGGTGAAATACATAAAGGGGTAGACATTTTTTTTATATTAATCTTGTTATGATTTTTTAAATAAAAAAGTCCACGTGTCAGAAGTACAACTTCTTTGGCAAACTAATTTTTTATACTTGTTTATATTTAAACAAATCTAAAACTTTTGATTTCCGAGACCTAGAGGGAAGGACAAAGGGAGATATGTTAGGAATTTAATGAATTTATCTGTCATTAAAATATTAAAAGTGTCGACAATTAATTCGAATAAGTTATTGAAATCTCAAATGATGAATTGTAAATAAAAATGTCACGTGTTATTTGTAAATATTAAAACTATCTTCAAACGAATTAGTATAAAAAACGCTGCACATCTTCGTGACGCTAATCACGCGTTTCATCCATAAAAATACTTACCTTAATGTGCCTAAAGAAGTTTCACTTTAATAAATATGCTTGTGACAAAATTGGCAAACAAATACAGGTAAAACACATATATTTATAGATCGTGACTTCCTTTCTTTAAAGAAGCTAAAACCACCAAGACTTTTTCAATTTCCTCGTGTTAGTCTAGCGTATTTCTAAGTTTTCTTACAGATAAGATGAATTTTATCGACGACGGGAGCATTTGAACTGCTTTAATCGTTATATTTTAGACGATTCGAATAACGAGTTTGTTGTTATCATGAACATGGAGATTTTCAACATGCCAAATTTTCAATCAGTGCACTTCGCCTCTGGAATAAGTTGACAGCTTGAAAGCTTTGTCTACTTATTCTTTTAAAGGTTAAGCAAATTCGCGTTTCATTCATAAAAAAATTACCCTTATGCGCCTAAAGAAGTTTCACTTCAAGAATTAAGTTATGATTATTAAATACTTAAGGCGACAGCCTCATTGTCTATTGGTCGGCGCGCTCGTCTCTTGAAATGAAGTGCTGAACTTGAGGTCCAAATGGGGCAACGACGAAATTGTTATTGAGTTTTCTGTTAAGAAATTCTTAATATTGTGTTGTGTTGTTTCGTTCAATATCCCTAAGTGTCTGAAGACAAAGCTCTCCGAACAGTGCGTGTTGCCAGTGATGACCTACGGCTCCGAAACGTGGTCGCTGATTATGGGTCTCATACGAAAGCTCAGAGTCACTCAGCGTCCGATGGAGAGGGCTATACTCGGAGTTTCTCTAGGTGATCATATCAGAAATGAGTAGATCCGTAGGAGAACCAAAGTCACCATGTAGCCCTACGAATTACGAACCTGAAGTGGTAATGGGCGGGCACATAGTCCGACGGAGTGATGGACGTTGGGGCCCAAATGTGCTGGAGTGGCGACCCCGCACCGGGCGGCGCAGTATAGAGAGACTCCCCACAAGGTGGATCGACGACATAAAGAGGGTCGCCGGTAGCCGCTAGAGCAAGGCGGCGCATGATCGGGCCTTGTGGACATCATTACATGAGACCTTTGTCCAGGAGTGGACGTCCATCTGTTGAAGCGAACGAACGAACGAACGTTGTTGGCAGTGTGCTCCACCCCTGTGCCTCGGAGAGCACATTAAGCTGTTGGTCCTGCGCCTGATCTCTCTTGGATCGTCTCGGATCGCCAACACATCGGTCTATGAGAGTAAAATAATAGAGAATTCTCTTGTATTAGCGCATATACTTGTGTACTATGCTGGCTAGCCCGCAGTAAAGCAGTGTGGTGGGTTTATGATTTAAAAGCCTTCTCTTTTTACAATACTTCGTTTTTTATGTAAATATTTGATAGGGAGTGGAGGGCAGTGGTCCCCTTTTGTGAAATTGTTATTTCGCTGAAAAAGGCATATGAGAGGCATTTGGAGAGCGCCGTGGACACTTCTTTACTACGGAAGAGAAGGTTGGGAAGGAGGAGGCGTAGATTCTCAGAGGAAGTGCTAAGGTAGATTACGTCTTCTGATCCTCTGGTGCTCCACAAAAGGATGTGGCATCGCTGGGTTTTAGTGGGTGTGTCGGCTTACCAGTGAGTCCCATACGATGAGATTTTAGGTCTGATCGGGGTGCATAAAGGCATTTCCCAGCGTGAAAGACAAGAAAAAAAAAGATTTTTGTGTTCTGTATACGTTAATAAGCTTTTAAGTGGAAACTTAATAAATTTATGTACCTTCTTATATAATACAATATTCTGTACATAAATAAGTACATGTTTAGAATATTGTATATTTCAAAATAAGAAATTTTAATACAAATTACGTTAAAAATAAAGTAAATTTTTATAAAGTAAAGCGGTAAATAAAGTTGCATGCATACATTCAAACCTACGGATGCTGAATTTGACAAAGCAATTAAAACTTAAAAGTCTGTACAGAGAATATCCCCTGTGGGCGTCGATTTGTAATTTTCGACTCATTTTCTGCGTTCGAAATAAGTTTTATAACATAAATTAGAAGTGAAATATATATAATTGCTGTAAATATTTTTTGTTGCCAGCTTACTTATTCCCGCGATGTCATCTGCTTAATTTGATTAAGCTTCTCAATCTCTTACATAAAAATGTAAATTTTACGATATACTTTAAAAAGTTCGACAATAATAGTTGCCCAGATGATGCAGGAGTTGAAAATTGCCATAGAAGAGGAATGGGAGATGATCCCCCAAAATTTCATAGAGCGGTTGATAACCTCTATGCCTAATCGTATGAGAGCTGTGGTAGAAGCCTATGGAGGCAACACGCGTCATTAAATTAAACCTTAATTAAATTGAACATGTTTTTTATTCAATAATCAAGTGCCTTCATCAAGGCGCATACCCGACTTGTTAGGCGTAGCTCCATGTCGTGTGGTATTCCTNGTCTAAGATGGAAGCGCGCTAATCTGTTAAGAGGCGATATACCCCTTACGGTTTCTACACAGCATCGTACCGGAACACAAATCTCTTTGTACGTTTTTGCTGGTAGGGTGGTAATTAGCTACGGCCGAAGCCTCCCGCCAGTCCAGACTCAGACAAATTAGAAAATACAATTTCCTAAACTCGTCCTACCGGGGATCGAACCCGGGACCTCCGCTAGCAAAGGGAATACTCGCACCACTGCGCCAGCGAGGCCGTCATATTTAAAACATTACGATCGAAAAAGATGGTAAAAAGTACCAGGTTTAAAACTGCATCAATAGTTTTTGTTCAATCTAGCAATAAAATTTGGGTAGGGGTCATCGAAACCTAAACTCTAAGGTGGGCCAATAGATGTGTCCAGAAGAGTATATGACGGAAGCAGACGTACGTATTTTTGCTAAAGCAATTGGATAGTTAAATAGTAAGAGACGTATAGAAATAACGTTCGACTTCCGAACCGACACGATCCGAGGCCGCACTAGGGTGCTACAAGAGGAGCCGAGAGCGCGGGTTCGGTACGCATTCTTAGGAACTGCGATATATGCATGTTATTATTAAATTATCACTTTGATAGATACTCTTTATTTCATCCTACAAGAAACGATTCGACGAGTTCCATATGTAAAAAGCCGTATATGATACGCGAAGAAGTTGGAAACCCCTGGTCTAGTGACCACTAGCTGACCACAAGCTGACCAGCTTGTTACGCTACAGATATGAGGTCCTGGATTGGAGGCGAATTAAAAATTGATATTAAGTTGGCGGTGTGCTCCAATCCCGTACATCAGAGAGCATGTTAAACCGTCGATCTTACGCGTGATCTCTCTTCAGTCGTGTCAAATTATCATCCCATTAGACTATGAAAGTGAATGAATAGAGAGTGCCCTTATGCATTTGCACTTGTACTATACCTGCCAAATAATAGAGGAGCATCGTGGTGGGTAACGTTCTAAAAACCCTTTCTCCTATGACTGTGAAGGTCTGTGCCCAGCAGTAGGACGTTAATAACCTACTACTGATCTGTATAATATTGGGAAGACAACAATCATATAAATAAATTAAAGTGAAAAGGCGTTACAAAAGATGCAGCGTATTAAGTAACTTTGTACAGCTGTGTTGGTCAATTGCGCGGTATCGGTTGCTGACATATGATGAATGTACGTTGGAGTATATTCGATTTAGGTCAAATGTGAATAAAAAATAAAAAAGCCATTGTAACATATGCCTGGTATTAACCAGTGCTGTAGAAAAAATCATGTGATAAATTTTTCAACTTTAATGAAATTATTTCCCTCCTACTAGCGTGCCACTGCTTTATTCATAATCCTGTACATTTTTCCCTGTAACTTACCGAGAGCTAATTAACTTTTCAAACTCTCAGGAGCGAAAACTAGGGTATGTTTAGTTTGTATATGTCACTCGTTTACAGCTAAATAAATTCGGAAGTAAAATTTTGATAATACATACTATGTGGTCTTTATGTGTTGGTAAATATTATGAATAAAGCTTTCAAAGGGAGAGGAATGAAAATGACTGTAAACAAAACGAAAGTTATGGTTTTTGAAAGAGATGAATGGCAATATTTTGATAGATAAGGAACTAGAGGAAGAGGTGAAAGAATTTTTATACTTGGGATCTAAATTTACAAAAGGTGGAAAATGTAGAAGTGATATTGAAAGGAGAGTGAATGCAGGTAGTATGGTATGGTAAGAAATGGTGTGATAAGAGAACGTTGTGGTATCAAAGAAGATGTAGTGACTAAAATTGAGAAATGTATGCTTAGATGGTTTGGGCATGTAGAGAGAATGAACGAAAGGAGACTGACAAAAAGGATTTATGAGTCAAGATTGAATGCGAAAGTTGGAAGGGGAAGACCAATGCGAACGTTCCTGGATCAAATCCAGGACATTTTAATTAAGGGCCAAGTCAAGAGTACTCTAAACCGACGAACTTGTATGGTTTTAAAGGTTTAATGAGAATGAAAGAAGCGAAGGAGATATGCAAGGATCGTGGCAAGTGGATGTATGTATGTATGTATGTATGAGAAACTTTGCACATGTGTGTTTTGTATTCCATGAGTCATTTGTATATAAATTTAACGCAATGTTAATATCCTACTTCTGCGAGATCGTAGTCTCGTTTAAGGAAACCCATGAGCGAGAGAGGGAGAATGGAGCGGATGCTCCCGCTCTCCGCCAAAGGAGGCAGGGTACTAGGCGGCGCGTGTTTGCGCGCCTACTTCCACCTCCTTGAATCCTCAGTTGGACTCATCTGAGGTACCAGGGACGAAAGCGAAAGTTGAACACCTGGTGCCTCACTTACGGATGGAGAGGGTTCCGCTGGGTTTTAGAGGGTATTGTGAGGTCTCCTCCCTCGCTGAGTCTCACACTCTTGTAGGTCGGGGTTCATACCTAAATGGCATTACCCAGCGAAAAAAAAGGGGGTTCTTGTATTACTGAGGAAGCGTGATGCATTGCATCTCAAAAGAGCTTCAAAAAGACTTTTAAGGCCTCTGAATCGAGTGTTACAACGTATATCCCTCTTGGTAAATAAACAATCTAAATAACACTATTTTAGAGCAAATAAACTAAATTTAATCTTTTAATTCACAAGTAACACATTAAAGCACCAAATTACTTGCCTCATAATACACAATAAACATGGCATGATTTGTTTTAGGAGGCAAATTCCCTGTCTTTTGTATATATGTAGATTGAACGCAATATGGGTATAAGCAAAGAAAGGGGAGTTCTTGTATTGCTAAGGAGGCGTGAAGACGATGCATTGCTCCTTCAAAAGAGCTGCAAATATACGCACCTTTAAAGCCTCTGAATCGACTCATACAACGAACGTTTCTCTCGGTAAGTAAACAGGATATAAATGTCACTATTCTGGAAAATGACAATGATTATTTTATCTATGAATTAACGACTCACCCTGGTTTCTAATGGGTGGATTATATTATATCTATATGTTTTATATGTCGAAAGATTGCATCAGTTTGATGCTTCCAGTACGTGCAATGGATTCATAAGTTTACACCACTTGAAGTGTTTTATTATGTAAACAACAAATTAAAATTTTTATTTATACATAATTGACAATTATCTTATTACGTTCGACTAACATAGAGCGTTAACCGAGTTTTCGTCATTTCGGTGAGAAACGCGTATTAATTTATTTTCGAGCATTCTTATTTTTTACATTGACGCATCAGATAAGCCTTAGATTGCCCATGTCAACTACCGGTCAACAAGATAAGATAGTTCTGTCTCAACTCGGGCAATCAGAAATATAAGCATCTCTTTCTTTCTAACTCATAATGTGTATTATCTATTTCGCTTCTTGGTAACTGTCGTAACAAAATATGCTTAGAGACACATATCATCACGTCTCACTCCCATAGGGGTAGGCAGAGACAACGATCTCCCACTTGCCACGATCCTTGCACATCTCCTTCGCTTCTTTCATTTTCATTAAACCTTTCATACAAGTTCGTCTGTTTAGAGTACTCTTGACTTGGCCCTTGTTTAAAATGTCCAAGATTTGATCCAGGAAAGTTCTCCTTGGTCTTCCCCTTTCAACTTTCCCATTCATTTTTGACTCATAAATCCTTTTTGTCAGTCTCCTTTCGTTCATTCTCTCTACATGACAAAACCATCTAAGCATACCTACCTTTCTCAATTTTAGTCACTGCATCTTCATTTATACCACAACGTTCGTTTATAACACCATTTCTTACTCTGTCATTCAGTTTTAATCCACACATACTTCTCAACGCTCTCATTTCTACAGCATTTATTTTACTTTTGTGATTCTTCTGCCATACCCAACTTTCACTACCATACATAAGAGTTGGAACCAACACTCCAGCATGCACAGCCAGTCTAGCCCTTTGAGACACCATTTGTCTATTCTTAGAGATACCATCAGACATTAGACAAAATAAATCTGTTACAAATGACCGTTACTAACGGTGCGTGTGTCGCGTCGAAGTTCGTTAAGTTTTTTGTGGTAATTTATAAACTGTGAGTGTTTTTTACTGATTATTTGTGTTTTCGATTATTTTAAATGATGTGAATGACAATAAAAACTCTTGAGGTGAGTTGAAATTTTTAATATATGAGCCTATAAATACAAGACCAACATCTTTCACTATCTCAAACTTTAGCGCAACATGACGCTACACCAGAGTCTTCATTTAATAAACAAAACATAACATTCTATAGTTTAAATATTAGCAAACATAAAAATCATAAAATTTGGTAGTCTTTCGCGAACATTTAAGTCCCAAGAGCTACTTTAGCGTCATTCAACTCGCGGGTAAACCGACGCAAAAACGTTTTGGCGGGGCGGGGCAGGCAACGGTTATTTCCGTTAAAAAGCGCGGCCAAATTATGAGGACCAACGTGGCCGGACAATGGAAGGGTTATGTGGTAAACTAATTATAACAATGTGCATAAATTACTCAAGGTAACTAACGTATTAAAGTTGCTAATCCAGGAGTATCCATCTGTATAACTTTCCTATTACCGCATTGTGGATGACAATTTTTTTTATAAAATGAAATAGTAATAGTAAACTATGCTTAAAAGATATTATGTCGTCGACTTTTCTATAAAACAGGAATATTCCAATATACTTTGTTTTGTTACATCTCTGTTGATTACACAGCTTTTTCAATGAAAGCTCCCAGGTACCTTGACTATTCTGATACTCCTAACAATTACGGTTGTTTTACCAATTTATATAAAACCTAAACAAATAATATATAAAAAATCTTTTTAATGAATCGCTCTATCTAATATTGAAAACCTTATGAAAATCCGTTATGTAATTTTTGAGTTGTGTGAGAGACAACTGTCTGTGTGTTCGCCGATGGACGCGGCGGTGGACTTTGTTTTATGATACGCAAGGATTAGGTTTATTGATGCTTAAGGTCTTCATTCTACATTGTTATGCAGACAGAATCGCAGGCACAAGCTAGTAAATAAACCAGAATACGGCTCGCCTTTAGTTAGCACTCACGCCATTTGTAATTACTACAACTGCGTGGCTTTTGTAATCGTGCCATCAAAGAACTTCTTTCACAGTCGTGTCATGTCTAAGGTCTTTTTTCTTTGAACGGGCGTTGATTTTATCTACACCTAAGAACACATCCCCAAATGGAAAACCGTCATCAAGAATTTCTCTTTCTGATTCATTATCTAAATAATAGACAACTTTTAACACTATGTAATCGGATATTGAATAATGTGGATTGAAATAATATTCTTATTCAAATGAATTCAAAATGGTTTACGGTTTAAATATACGTTTACAATCCGCCATATAAGTTAAAAATGATCAGTTTTTTAGTAGATAAGCTAGCAATGTTTTGTCATATTTTTAAGGTATTGTTTCATCTAATTTAGATAAAAGCTTGTTATAAACGTAAATCAATTGGTAGACTGCATGAAAATGCGTTCAATGGTTTTCGAGTTTACCGCGAACACACAGTCAGCCAAACAAACAAACTGACACAGCTTTCAACTTTATTGAATAATATACATGTCGGGGTACTATAGCCTGTGGAGCGCCGGCGCCATTTGTCTATCGGCCTTGGACAGAGTCAATAGTAGCAGTCCGCGTCTCTCGGTAGCTCTCGGGTAACGGTCTGTCAGAGCGGTCGACTGGTGAAACTGTCGCCTTCCTAGCTATTATTATTAATGAGTTTGTGTAAATTAATATCGGGAACATTAAATGACTGAACGTTATAATCTGAGTTAATTAATAAAGTGTTTGATTGCACCAACATTACACATCAACGCCCACAGTATGGAAATTAAATTATGGATGCCATTAAAGACCATGTCGGCGGAGAACCCTACGCCCCTATGTTTTATGCTCCTCTCTTATTCTCCTACATATATGTATATAAATACAAAAATCCTTTAAATGTTTAAAAACAAGACCTTTACAGCTTTTTTTAATAATTAAAGTAATAATCATGTCATTTTAAAATTCATAACGTCATATAGGTTTAGAAGGATTTTTCAAATAGGTCCAGCAATTATTAGCTTGATTATTATAAATTGTTAAAAATAAAAACAAAATTTCAAAATGCTAAACATTTTTTTGTAATATTAGAGAAGAGATTTAATAATAAAAAAGCCTTTATTTTCCAATTAAATTTTCGTGTACATATGTCATTGCAGTTACTTTTAATATAATATTCAAATTAAGATTTATGTAATGTCTGTTTCATTAAATTATTGTATGTCAATGTCAATGGTATGCTTCTTCATTTAAGACGAGTCAATATTGGAACGCCCATTTTTGGGCAAAGGCCTCCTCCATTCTTTTCCACCATTGTCTGTCCCAGGCTAGCCTTGTCCAAGCCAGGCCTGCCATATCCACAATGTCATCCCGCCAACGGCGCCGGGGCCGCCCTCTCGGCCGTCGTCCGTCACGGGGATACCAGTGTAAAATTTTTTCCGCCCAGCGACCATCGTTTGTTCTAGCTATGTGTCCTGCCCAGCGCCATTTAAGGCAGCATGCCAGTTTTGCCGCGTCAATAATTTTGGTCATATTTCTTATATCTTTATTTTTAATTTTGTCTGTAATTTTTAGGCCCAGCATGCTCCTTTCCATTGCTCTCTGACAGACCTGTATTTTATTTACGGTTTCTTTGGTAATTGGCCAAGCCTGACAGCCGTAAAGTAGAGTCGGTGTCACTACAGAATCCATGGCTTTTTTCTTTAGTCTGATATTTATTCGTAACTTAAATATATGTTTCATAGACCAGTATGTTGCCCAGGCTTTCTTTATTCTTCTGTCTAATTCATCGGCATAGTGTGCTTTAAAGCAAATTTTGTGGCCTAGGTATACGCATTCATCTACATAGTTAATAACTGTTTGTTGTATTGTGATTTTATGTCTATTTCCTTTAGTCATTATGCAAGTTTTTTCGGAATTCAACACCAAACTACATTTTTTACTAGAAGTGTCTAATGTTTGGAGCATATATAACAGTTGTTCATGGTTTTCTGCCATTATGATTACGTCGTCGGCGAAGCGAAGATGGTTTATATATTTAATAGAGAAGAGATTTATTTGTAATAATTAATTGTCTCAAAATTTCCTTATACAACATTTGACACTCGGGAGTTTGACATTTCTAAATTCTAAGTCTTTTGAACGAATGTACGATTTTAATAATTTAAAAATTATTTTACAGATTTTGAAACGGTCTTTTATAAAATATCATTAAATAGGAGAAGGACTAATACAGAGGTATGAATAATATGTTTAATTATTGTCGTCACTTTTATTAACTTTTAAAAGTCAAAACAATTAGTTATACCGTCATAACTAAATTAGATTGACATATAGTATATCGGATTTTTTTGTAGATATTAATACTTTTTATAATATTGTAGAACAATTTTTTCTTCTAACATCAATAGTTTCCGCAATGCATGCGATTACAGAATTATTGAGACCAATTTTTTCACACCTTGGGATACATTAGTGCATTTTTATTAGGGATTCCTATTTTTTCTAAGAAAGTTATATATACTGATGTTCAGTGAAAATGCAGCTTTCTAATGGCTAACAAATTTTTAAAATCGGTCCAGTAGTTTTTGTGTGAAAACATTACATACATACCAAAACACAGGTGTGCAATGAAGTATATTTTATCTATCTATAATAGACGAGTGAGTCGAGCTTTTAAGTAATTTGCGTCACCTTCAAAACAGTAAGTGGTGGACCGTCTAAAATCATAACGGGGGATATTATTTCAGAGAAGCTCGTAGCAGTCTCTGCTGTCGACAAGGCGGCCATTCTCGCAAAATTATCGCTACTCGGCCCCGCTACGACAGAGTTGAGGACGTACCCGCAGAATTTTATACGACGCTGTTACGGAAAAAGGAAAATATTACGTGGAAAAGCCTTTTCTGGTCGTTTACTAATCACGTTATATTACAAGGAGATTCTATATTAAATAACATAATACCTTAATACAGTTTCATGTCGCTACGTTACAAATTTTAGCTTTAAGAATGCGAAACAAATTTTTATTGTAAAAGCGAAAGTAACTCTATCTGTCGTGCTTTCATACCGAAACTACTGAACAGATTTGAATGTAATTCGGTACACAGATAGTCTAGAGCCTGAGAAAGGACAAAGGCTATTTATAAATGCATAAAAAGGTCATAGGCGATGACTGTAACGTTATTTTTAGAGTAAGAAGCTAGAAGCATTATTTTTTGGGCTGTTGATTCGATATGTATAAATTTTAACTTAATTTAATATATACTGCCTCATTGGTCGGCTACAGACATGAGATCCGGGTCGGGTCAATTCAAAAATGGATATTAACTTTACAATTAAGATTTTCTCAATATTTGGCCGAAATTGGGAAGTTGGCGGTGTCATCCACCGCCTGATCTCACTCCGATTGTGTCGGATTACCGTCACATCGGACTATGAGAGTAAAGGAGGCTTCTTCCCAGCAGTGGGACGTTAATAGCCTGCTACTTACTGTCTGTCGCACTATTGCCTCGGTTCTTTTAATGAAATTTGGTAGATATAAAGTCTAGAACTGATATAGGACGATAAGCTTTAGCAAAATAGCTAGTTAGAAATAAAACTTTACATTGTTTTTTTAACAACACAATTAACGCTTAAAATAAGGCCATGACAGATTACATCTATTTACATAAATAAAAATTAATAGAGCTAACTTAAGTAATAAGGCAAACAAGTTTTGTGTGTGTGTGTGTGTGTGTGTGTGTGTGTGTGTGTGTGTGTGTGTGTGTGTGTGTGTGAAAGAGAGGGAGTGCGTGTATGTATCTGTAACCATGTGTGTGTATTTATAAATGTTTTGATACTCCTAATGATAAACTTTCCTTTCTTTTAATCTATGAGATATAAACAAGATCTTTTTTAAATTAATTCCCTTTTATATTGTAATTTTGTTAAATGGAAGGAATATATATATAAACAAAATAGGCAAGACATAAACCCATAAAGCTACCACTCAAACATAACATACGCAAAGCAATCATGAACAAAATACGAACGAATGAAACGAATAAAGATAAAATTGAATCAACAAACTAAATTTTATATGCTAGATTGAGTCAAAACCCTCTGGGATGATAACTGGGTTACTTACCTTTTATCAATATAGTTGTAAATGTTAAAGACTTTAATGCAGGTGTATTATTATTGTACTCAAAACCCTAATTATCTTTGAGAACATAATATAGAGAACGATAATTATCCCATATTACGGCATCCACCTCTAAATGTACTTGGGGCACCACTGTTACCTACAAGATATAAAGGACGCAGCAGGTGTAATGTTTAGAGTCGCTAAGGACCAAATTCATAGCAATTAGCATAATGACAGTTCACTGCGTATATATATTAAAAAAAAACAATGACTGTTTTAATAAAAAGAGTGAATGTTTTTCATATTACCTAAGAATTAAAAATATACTTGTTATAAATTCTAATAGGCTGCATAAAATTAACAACTTATTTAAGGGTAACTGTATACGTTTCTATAATAAACTTCCACAAGACGTACTAGAGATGTCACTGAATAAATTCAAAGTCTTTGTTAAAAGAAAGCAGATTGACAAATCATATTATAAATTGCAAGATTATTTAGAGTACCTGAACGAATTGCTCTAATTTAAGTTTAAGTATAATAAAATAATAATATATTGTAATGATTATGGAAAAAAAATACAAAATACCCGTAACTTTAGATTTTAAGTAGTTATTCAATACCATCATTAGTCGTAAATTGGAATTAGTGTGTGGAAAATACATATGTTGACATATAAGACAATACAAAAGTGTTGTAATAGACCTACTTGAATAAAGATATTTTGAGTTTGAGTTTGCTAGCATCTACTATAGGTAGTATTTATATGTAAATAAATTACGTAGATAGATCCTATGAGTTACGACGTAGTAGTAACCAAAAGAATCGTAAAAGATTACGTCGGCCTCGCTGGCGCAGTGGTGTGACTACAAGCTTTGCTAGTAGAGATCCCGGGTTTGTTCCCTGGTAGAATAAATTTACGAAATTGGATGTTATTATTTGTATACATCTGGACTGGTGGGAGGCTGTGGCTTTGGCTAGTTAAGCTACCAGCAAAGACATATCGCCAAGGAAAGAGATTTGTGCTCGATGCTGTGAAGAAACCAGGTAAATTGCCTCTTACCAAATAAACGATAAGTAATGATACATTCGAGTATGGAAGCGTCAGTTGAGACTGTATAATCACTTACCATCAGGTGTCAGTATTAATGTTTAAATTAAAAAGCTCGAAAACAAACAAACAGTTATTTATTAACATAAGTTGAACATAAACAGAAGTTGAACTGAGAGAAGAAGAATGAGAAATCAATGGATACTTATTTCATTATAAAGAGAAAGGTATATGTCAGCGAGTGGCCGTAGCGGACGCAATCAATACAACAAATTACTTGTATAAACTCATTTAATAATTATATTTGAAGTAACCTTCCCAATATTCACTATTTCATAATAACACCAATATCACAACACTTATTTAAACATTTACTGAATGATCTTCAGAATAATCTCATAAACTAAAAACTAGCCTATTTATAGCACTGAGCTTACACTTGCTACATCCGGTATAATTGCTATATTCAACAATATAATAAAGCACCATGACACCGGTATAATTACAATATAAGAATCACAACATCTGTTATAATAACATTTAGTATCATGACTAACTATTAAATAATCAAACATTTAAAATAAAAACCCGCAAACATATACAATAAACGATAGAAAACGATATAAACCAAATGATACACCAGCAGCACTATATTCCTTTTCATGAAATTTTCCATAAATATACGTCTGTATGTCACTTCAATAATTACATCTTTAAGGTTTGATTGCGGAGCATAAAAAATTATATCACGTGGCGTCAAAGAGAAAAGTTCAAAAGTTTTATACAAAATCATAATAATAATAATCTCGGGGCTAATTGTAATCATCTCTTTAAGAAATAACACTATATACTCGTTTTTACTTAATATCAACATGAAACATTTTATTGAAACCCTACGTATAAAAACTAACAGTGCTGAATTATTTTACAAATAAGGCACACGGAAATACTTAAATGAGCTACTTGCAATGTTCTACTGCACAGTTTGTTGTGTAAGTCGCGATGCAAGGCAAGTTTCTGACTCTCGTTTCTATCCCTTACAACCATTTCTTCGTAATTAAAAATATCCTATTCCAACTCCATTGGGCAGCGTTCGGGAATCTACGCCAGATATTCCTCAGTGCCTGAAGACCAAAGTTTTCGAAAAATGCGTGTTGCAAGTCATGACCTCCGGTTCTGAGACGTGGTCGCTGACTATGGGACTCATGCGGAAGTTCAGAGTCACTCAGCGTACGATGGAGAGAGCTATGCTCGGGGTTTCTCTACGTGATCGAATCAGAAATGAAGAGATCTGTAGTAGAACCAGAGTTACCGACATAGTCCTACGAATCGTTAACATGAAGTGGCAATGGGCGGGACACATAGTCCGAATAGGACCGATGGGTGTTGGGGGGCCGAAGGTGCTGGAGTGGCGACCCCGCACCGGACGGCGCAGTGTAGGCAGACCCCCCACAAGGTGGACCGATGATATGAAAATTTTAACAATAAAAAAACCGCCTTCAAAACAAACTTACAAATATCTTAATATGCTCTACAAAGTAAGACATAATTGCGTAATCTTTTATAGTGTTCTTCGTATTGTTATATTCGGAGTTGGTCTCAGCCAGGGCAGGTGTTCCCCGCGTTTCCATTTGGCAGCTCCCACGTCTCTCTCACTTATAGCTATATATGTGGTTACAACCTACAGCTATATATGAAGGTATCTTGACTGACACCGACTCCAAATATAGGAATACGCAATTATTTCTTACTTTTTAGAGCATATTAATATATTTGTAAGTTTGTTTTAAAAACGTAAGCTCATTGCTAATTGATTACAGACACTTATATTTTCTACCAAAAACCGCACCCTTATTGTAAGCCGTTGAGGAGATCCATTGATCTTCATATTTAACTGCGACTAGCACTTGACCATACCGAAGTTACGGTAGGCAACTCAAATATCTGGATAGCCTTTAGAAGATTCTGTCGAATATCGTTCATTTGCTCCTAAGAATTGAAGAAATCCGTCACTTTATCATGGATTCCATCATCAGAACCTAACCAAACCGTCACAAAACAACCCTTGAAGTATATCCTTTCCAATAAAAGAAGAATCATCAAAATCGGTTGGCGTAATCTTGAGTTATTCGTCCATTTGTCGAGCACATGCTTAATGCAAATTTAAGACTTATCCGGTTTTCTCATAGATGCCATCATCACAACTGGATTAAATGGTAATCTACGATAAGCACCACCTTTCATATAACAAAAAATCATCAAGATTGGTTCACCCAGTCAAAAGTTAGGAGGTAACAAACATAAAAAAAAATACAGACGTTAAACTCGTAATGTTGGCCGCCGCAAGAAATCGTGGCTCCGCAACATTCGTGACTGGACTGGTGTTTCACCTCGCCCGAGATCGAGACAGTTTTTCGCAGCTGATGTCCAACCTCCAGTAATTGGAGAGGAACGAGAAGAAGAAGAATACACACATACAATATTGAATTCTAAAAGACCCGATCACAAATTTCAGTGTGAAAATTAAGTCGGCTTAAGTGTATAAAACATATCGACGTTTTTAGAGTAACAATGAAATTAATTCCGGTGTTACTCTATAAACGGCTCCGCTTTCAGAATTAATTATTTGAAAACAGATTGCGGCTGTCATTCAGAGAGACGACGTGCCCCTACAGATTATAAGCACTCCATTAAAGAATAGATTTCGCTTATGTGCCAAAAATATTCAAAGTGTGATTAGCATTTTAATGAAATCTTTAAAATTACATATTTTTAAATCTATTTTATATATTACGCTTAATAAAATTAAGTTTATTTTCTATTAAAGTTTTCTTGGTAACCTGCGAAAATTTTTAAGATGAGATTTCTACACTGATGTTGAAACTGTCAAAATGGTGTATTTTGCTTATTTTTATATCATTATGTGTTACGGACTGCCTCATTGGTCTAGTGGCTAGCATGTTCGACTACAGACGTGAGGTCCTGGGTTCGTGTCCCGGGTCGGGCCAACTCAAAAATGGATATTAAGACTTCTATTAAGATTTTCTCAATATTTGCCCGAAGTTGGGAAGTTGGCGGTGTGATCCACCCCCGTGCCTCGGAGAGTACGTTAAGTCGTCGGTCCTGCGTCTGATCTCTCTCCGGTCGTTCGGATTCCCGTCACATCCAACTATGAAAGTGAAGGAATAAAGAGTACACTTGTGTACTGTGCCTGCTAATCCACTGTGGAGCAGCGTAGTGGGTCTATGCTCTAAAAACCCTTTCTTATATGAGTGAGGAGGCCTGTGCCCAGCAGTGGGACGTTAAATGGGCTGCTACTTACTTACTTTTGTCTTACTGTATATTGTTATGGAGTAAGGGATCGGACATTGAAACTAGCTTTATATTACAAAAAAGAGCAATAGGTGCCATATATCAATTAGGATCTTGTGCTTCTCTAAGAGATAAATTCAAAGAAACATCAATTCTCACAGTACCGTCGCAATATATGATGATATTTACTTGTACAGCAAAAAAAGTGAAATACACAATTTTAATAATACAACGAAAAACAAACCTGTAATCCCATATTACAGAGTGAAGAAGATTCAGAAATCATTTTCCGGGTTGAGCATACGCATTTTTAATAAGATATCGCAATCAGTTTTAGATTTGCCTTCACATAAGTAAGAAGCAGCCCGTTAACGTTCCACTGTAGGGCACAGGCCTCCTCATTCCGAGGAGCGAGGGTTTTTAGAACATAGACCCACCACGCTGCTTCAGTGCGGATTGGCAGGCATAGTACAGAAGTGCACTCTCTATTCCTTCATTCTCATAGTCCGATGTGACGGTAATCCGACACAACCGGTGAGAATTCGGGCGCAAGGCCGACGGCTTAACGTGCTCTCCGAGGCACGGACGGGGGCGGATCACACCGCCAACTTCCTAACTTTGGGTAAATGTTGAGAAAATCTTAATAGAAAACTCTATATCGATTTCGAGTAGGTCCGACCCGGGACTCGAACCTAGGACCTCATGTCTGTAGGCGAACATGCTAACCACTAGAACAATGACTAGACTAGTCTTGCCCTCACATAATTTTTAGAAATATTTCAAAAACATACTTTTTGCAAGATACAATGTAGAATATTATTTAAGCGGTAAAAATGTTTGGACTTGATACCAGATGCAAACAGAGGTGAAATATTACACATTTCAACATACACAACTATCTTTAAAAGAGTAACCGTTGGGTTTCTTGCCGGTTTCTTCTCACCGGATTCAACTTCCCAAACCGACGGTATCGGCTTTTGATTTTGATTTTCAGCTTTCCTCAAAATCAGTCTAAATTGCAGCTGCAAAAGTTTATTAAAAACCATGAAACACTAAAAATTTCTATTAGAACTAGCTTTAAAACTCCATGAAATTGCTTAAAATAATACCCAATTTAAATGCAAATTTAAAATCTAATTTATAATCACTTTAGTGGTAACAACAACAGACAAGAAGCAACAGAACTAAACAATATATATTTTTAATCCGATTTTCTTAACAAGGACCAGCTATGCATTTCTAAATTAATTAAAATATAGCAGTGACATATTAAATATAACTGCCTTGCTCCATTAGTCGAACAGGATCCTCGAACGAGCGTCACATGATGGAACGTGACGGCTCTGTCTCATTAAATACACACAAAATAACTAAAACAGCACCCAAACATCTTTTCATTTGAAACATATTTTTAGATTATGAATTTTTTAATACAAAACCGCTTTCTAGAAACAATATTCGAAACACATGTCTCACCACGCATGTAGAAACTTTCAAATTGTTGAAACAAAATTAATTACTGAGTTTGCGGCTTCCATACACATATATATATGTATATATATAACGATCTCGTAACATCGTATAAAGGTGTGAGTTGGCTTCATTAAGTGATGTCCCTGGTTCGTTTATGGACAAGGGAATTATAGGAAAAACTAAGATGACCTACTGGTGAGTTGGTTAGACAGACACCGTTAAACGGCAGTGGAGGAGCGTGATGAGTCTATGCTCTAAAAATCCTGTCGCCTATGAGTGAGAAGGTCTGTACCCAGTGGGACGTAAATAGGCTTTTAACCTTTACTTAAGTTTTCAAATTGCGAGTTTGAATCCAGAAGAGAAAGCCCTTCTACTAATGCCATCTCTTTATCCTTTCTTTTTTTTTCCTCTGAGAAATACTTTTCCATACCCCTACCACGAGGCCAGGGAGTGTGGGACTCGCTAGCTTAGCCAGAATACTCACTAAACCCAGCGATATCCGAGGCTCCCTTATGCATTTGTTCTGACACTTCCGGATGCAAAGGGCAAAGAGTGGTTTAAGAAGGAGGCAACAGGCGTTCAAAAAGATGCCTCCTAACAGTGTACCTTGTCTTTCTCTAAGTCTGGACTGATGGGAGGATTCGGCCGTAGCCATTTACCACCCTACCAGCAAAAAAGTACTGCCAAGTAAAGACATTTGTGTTCTAATTTATGTAGAGACACTTTCTGGTGCCTTTTTTATTCTGCTGGGAAATATTTTAAATACACCTGCCATGAGTCAGGGAGAGAGGGACTCGCCGGCAAGGCTGGATACGCACTAAAACCCAGCGACACCCTACTCACCCTGAATTAGGAGTGTCACGGGTTGCCTTGCGCATTCACCCTGACACTTCGCGAGGCAAGAGGCGTTCATAAAGAGGTCTCCTAGCACCCAGCCGCCACTTCCGAAGGGAAGAGGCATCTGCTGTAGCTTCCCGTTCTTGCTCCATTGCCTCCTTCAACGAGATGACGGCTTCGCAGAAAGCGGCGACTGCGTTCCATCCTATCTCGCTATCAAGCATAGCTTACCGATTAGGATTCGAACCTGTGATTTTTCTAAATGAGAACCACGTATTTAATCGGTAAGTCACCATGGCTTTCAAATATTATTACAATTAAAATATGTTTCACAGCGTAAATTGTTCTGATTTATTGTGATCTATTTCCTGTTGAATATTCAGGAATATTCATGACCGGCTCATTAGGAGCGGGTTGCCAGATTGTGTAAAGTATAAAATTAAACCGTATTTTTATTGGACTCAAACTCAGCAATGGCAATTGGAAATTTTATTAGGGAAATAACTTCGGTTAACGCTCACCGCAGCCTCGTTAGTGGGGGTTTGGATTAACTTCTCTTCGTAGTCCGTTAGTAATAATTAGCAAGTCTTTTGTAAGCCAAATATCGTAAATATCGAGGCTAGTAATCAAACACATAGTATCACATATTCATAATTGTTTATGTAAACTAATGTTATAAAAGGGAAATATTTGTGATTTTGTATGTATGTTTGCAATGTTTTAACACAAAAATTACTGGACCGATTTCAAATATTTTTTTCACTATCAGAAAGCTGCACTTTCATGTTGTGACATAGACAATCCACTTTCTAAATAAATATAGGTTTATATAAATAGGGTTTCCTAATAAAAGTAAGTAAAGTAAGTAAGTAGCCCATTAACGTCAGCTGGGCACAGGCCTTCTCGCTCATATGAGAGAGGGTTTTTAGAGCATAGACCCACCACGCTGCTCCACTGCGGTTTGGCAGGCATATAGTACACAAGTGTACTCTCCATTCCTTCACTCTCATAGTCCGACATGACGGCAATCCGACACGACCGGAGAGAGAGACCAGGCGCAGGACCGACGGCTTAACGTGCTCTCCGAGGCACGGGGTCGAATCACACCTCCAACTTCCCAACTTCGGGCAAATATTGAGAAAATCTTAATAGAAAACTCAATAATCAAAACTAATAAAAGTGCATTAATGTAATCCAAATTTGAAAAAAATATTGACAGAAAATCTGTCATCGCATGCATTACGGAAAGTATCGATGAGAGAACAAAAAAATGTTCTACAATATTATGGAACGAGTTAATATCTACGAAAAGTATATTTAAAAGTTAATAAAAGTGACGACAATGTGTAAAAACCTCTGTATGAAATAGATATGACGGCCTCGCTGGCGCAGTGGTGCGAGTATTCGCTTGGCTAGCGGAGGTCCCGGGTTCGATCCCCGGTAGGACGAGTTTAGGAAATTGTATTTTCTAATTTGTCTGAGTCTGGACTGGTGGGAGGCTTCGGCCGTGGCTAGTTACCACCCTACCAGCAAAAACGTAGCGCCAAACAAAGAAATTTGTGTTCCGGTACGATGCTGTGTAGAAACCGTAAGGGGTATATCGCCTCCTAACAGATTAGCGCGCTTCCATCTTAGACTGTATCAACACTTACCATCAGGTGAGATCACAGTTAAGCGCTAATCTGTCAGCAATAAAAAAAATATATATATATTTTATTAAATACCGTTTCAATACTTGTAAAACTATTTTTTAAATTATTAATATTGGACATTCCATGTAAAAGATATATCGAATTTTGAAATGCCAATCTAAACAAAATAATGTAGTAGTATAGCGATGGGCACATTCATTTTGTATTTCATAATACACTCGGCGTCAAAAAAATAGCACCTTTTGAAATTTTGACTTCAATAATACTCTTAATTAATTTATTGTACCCTACCAAAATCAATATCATTTGAAAGCACAATTAATACATTTTAAATACGCGTATCGTTATTTTCTCTAGAAACGATAATCACGAAACGTTAGTGTCTTTAAAAAAAAAAGTGCTGAAAAGCTCATTAAAGGACTTACTACTTGTGCCACCTTGGACACGAATAATAGGGGGGGGGGGGGGGTAAAATNTTAAAATTAATTATGGATCATTAGACATCCAGACATCACAGAAATCATACCTGAACAGCTCCTGTAAAAAACAAGCATCCGGAATTACGTGGGTTACACTGCGGGGAACAGCTAGTCGTTTACAAATTCCGTATTTTAGTCAATAGGCAAGAGTTGTAAATTTCGAAGTCTATATATAAGTCGAAATCAAATAGTTTTTCGAACGACAGCGCCATTTATCGGTGCTGGACTGAGTTAATTAGTCACAGGCCGGCGGCGTTCTTGACAATTCTCAAGTAACGGTCCGCCAAAGCGGTCAACTATTGAAACTGTCGCGCGCTCCTAGATATTATTGTTAATAAGTTCTTTTAATGTGTTTGTGGAATTTCACAAACATTTCGGGAACATTAAGTGATTGGACATTCAAATCAAATAAAATCAAAATATCTTTATTCAAGTAGGCATATTACAGCATTTTTGAATCGTCAAATTTTTTTTTCTTATCCACACTCCAATTCTAATGTACGTCTGATGATGGTACTCAAGAACGACTTAAACTCTAAAGTTACAAGGCTTCCTTCGCGCCCCGATCAGAGAAGAGCCCACAACAAACTGAGTCGGGTACTTTAGTTATTTATTTTTGTTACCATCATCATTACAATATTATATTAGTTTAATATATTTCAATTGAAATTAGAGCAATTCGTTCACTCCCACGCGTTTCTATCGTCTAAGTAATCTTGCAACTTGTAATACGATTTTTCTATCAACATATATTCTGAGTCATTATAATCTTTATTAATTAATAAAGTGTTTAATTGCACCAATATTACCCACTGACGCCCACATTTTGGAGGTTGAATTATGGACTCCACTAATGACGATATTAGCGGTGACTTATGCTTTTCCGACATATAGTTTTTATTCGAACGATGGAAAAATCTTTCATATTAAAATGATGCTAAAAGCACTATTTTATTTTGCAAGTAAAAAGGATTTGATTGCGACTTATAGCGTTTCTAACGAACACTTTAAAGCCTTTTTGTACGCAAAAAATACTCCCTGCATTTTCTAAAAGCTGGTAATAAAAGAAACAAAGCATGGGGACACCAATTAGCAATAACTCAATTTGTACTGAAATGTTTCGTAACTCTGCAGAGAGGCGTTATTTTCTCATAATACCGTCGCCGCTTTGGTTTTCGTGTTCATAATTAAATTCTAGTTAGTATTTCTTATTCAACGGATTCGCAAACCCATCACACAGCCGAGCAGCGTGGTGGGTCTCAGCACTAAGACCGTCCTATAAGTCTGGAGGTCTGTACTTAGTAGTAAGACGTAAATAGACTCTAGACCTTATCATTTTAATTCTTATATAATCATTCTAATTCAAAACTTAATAACTATCTTTAAACTTATATTATCAAATGAACGATTATTTTATTTTTACTGTTTTATATTTATAATGGAGAGGGCTATGCTCGGGGTTTCCCTACGTGATCAAATCAGAAGTTAAGAGATCCGTAGGAGAACCAAAGTCATTGACGTAGGCTACCGAATTGCAAAGCTGATGTGGCAATGGGCAGGGCACTTAGTTCGTAGAACCGATGGACGTTGGGGCCCGAAGGTGCTAGAGTGGCGACCTCGCACCGGAAAACGCGGCGGCGCCAGATGTCATCGGTCCACTTGGTGGGTCGCTGGCAGCCGCTGGATACAAGCGGCGCAAGATTGGGCCCATTGCAATTCATTAAGAGAGACCTTTGTCCAGCAGTGGACATCCATCGGTTGAGACGACGAAACTAAGTTAATCTTCTAAAACTATAAATGTAAATATTGTTGAAATACATTAATCTTTTGTTATATTTAATTTTTTTTTTACAAATTAAATTTTCTTTTCTTAGTCAAGTATATAACACATACAGACACACACACGCATGAGGGAAAAATTCTTTCAAACTATTATCATAAAGTAAGTTATCTTTGTTTTAATTTTATGATTTTGATTTTGTTGTAATTTAGATTTTTATGAAGAAGGAACTGTCCCCCAAGACACGTGTACTCCTAATTTGGAGGTCAAGGTCAATATTAATTAATGTATGTAATTATGGGACAAAGGTATAAGGATAAATTGATTCAAAGAAACTTGTTAGAAGATTTTAAGGAGAAAGAATCCACATTTTTGTATAAGGATCACGTGTGTAAAGGCTGCGGTGTAAAAGAAATAAAACTCCTTAAATATATATGTAGGATGCGTTGAAAAAGGGTTAGTTTGTCACGATAAATTACTAACCGAATAGAGCCCGAAGGTCTTGTTTCAGTCTCTGACAGCTATACGCTCTGGGAGCGTTCCATATATCCTACTGGCAGTTCTTTTTCATTGTGAGCTATCACCAGTGTCGTAGTTTCGTTACCGACTTCAAAAATAGAGGGTACATGTACGCTCACATGTAAATTACTTCCTACTAGTTGAGATTATAATCTAGCGGTAATCTATCAACTGGGAAATACATATACGCACCCCGACTGTGGGATCGGGACTGTGGGAGTCCGCGAGGGAGAAGATCTCTCAATACCCACTAAAATCCAGCGGGAGCGTCGTCAACCATGAGTGGGGAGCCAGAGGTTCGTTAAAGCATTCCTCTTTGGCCGGTTGTAGCCGGCTTACAGATATTCTACAAGGGGAGGAGTTGTATAAACCTCCGCATCCTGTTTCGAACTCCCCTTCGTCGGAGCCGGAGTGTCTCAGCGGCATTCACACTCTCCCTTTGTCGCGCCTCCTTAAGCGAGATGACAGTCTCGCAAAAGGACGCAACTGCTCTCCAGGCCTGCTCACTGATGAGTATTGTACCTATAATACTAGCTATTCTGTGCCGATCACCGAACCGCTGAGAACCCCAAGCGGAACAGGCTGACACCGTGTGGTGGGCTGTATCTAAGGAGGCACCACACTTGTAAAAGCTCACAGCAAACAGTTTGATACAGGTATTTGTCGAAGTAACCATGACTGGTAAGCACCTGTACCAATCTGTAGGAGAACGATCCGTGCTCTCTGCCCAGCCACTTGAGGGTAGATCGCCCCTACTATCCGGGATCCGAGATCCTCCTTCCACATTTGGATCAAGGCTCTGTTAGCTAGAACCCAGACCCTCCTTATTTCGTCAGCGTTTGGTAATTCTCCTCTGGTTCTCGCGACTACTCTGCACTTGGGCCCACCGTAACAGGGTTTTATTTGGTGCGGATAGGGCGTTGATCCCCACGGGTGCGTCATACAGTGCCATACTGGCGATTTTTCCAGCATACAGCCTTTTTCAAGGTGACCCTGGTCCTCCCACTTTGGGTAGCAAACTTCCTAGCGTCGCTGCGACTTTGATAAAGCGGGACGACTTGAAGGTCTAAAAGGGTTGTTCAATACGAAATGTAGAGCGACTACAATATTATAATTACTCTAATGTTCATGACTACATCTGCTTGGAAAAAAATGAAGTTGCATATCATACGGTGTTGCCACATTGCTGTGTAAAAATGTTTACAAACATTTTCAACGTCAGGTATTGTTACCTGTTTTGCTCCTACACCGATAGAAATGTGTACAAACATTTGTAATACTTGAAAACATGGCATCGGCTCGCAGTTTAATAACAATTTTGTTTAGAAATGTTTATTAATTACGTAACATAAAAACATTTTTTAACATTGTGATCAAATATTTGTTACAAATCGTTTATAAACATTTTTAAACAGCAGCGTAGCAGCACCATTAGAGATACAAAATTTGAGAAAGCGTTTCTTTACATTACAACGTTCCTACAAACAACACTAACTTTTGCTTCCTATTTCACGTATTTCTAATGATATTTTCAATATAAATAGTAACAAAAATCTATAAATTTCATATGTGTATGTATGTAACTATGTATATTGTATTATGTATTCTATTTTCATATATGTTTATGTAAAATGTACGCAGTCTAAGTCTCTTTGCTTAAGATTGTCTGTAAGAAATTGTAAGTCGATAAGACCGCCTTTTGTTCGTCACTAATTTACATAGTTTAAGCCTCATTTTTGCATTTTTAAGATTGGATTACGATAAACTTTTATTAATGAAATAAATTCAAACCGGTCTCCTAAATAGTTCTGTGTTTATAAATCCAACTTTATATATTATATATTATATATAAGATATTTTTATATTTTATAAGAAGGATTTTTGGAAATTATTGTTAAACTAAGAATTCCTTTGAAGAGTCGTACAAATTAGTAATCAGAATCAAAAAAAATATTTTCAAGTAAGTTCGAAAAAGCAGTCTTGAATTGTCAGTAGTATGTCCGTTCGGAAAATTGATCCCGCTGAGAAGAAACCTATAAGAAACTTAAAGTTTAGTGTTTCAAATGTAGTTTTGTAAGTTACGAGTACGTTGTGTAATATTTTGTTTTTGTGTGCAAGGGGAATCAAGTTAAAACATTTTTATCACTTAAACAATCTTCAACAATATGATATGCCTTTTGTAAAAGAAATTTTTGACATATTTCTTACAATTAGGTCAAGGCAAATCCAAAACTGATTGCGGTATCTTATTAAAAAGGCGTATGCTCTACGCGCCAAGTGATTTGTCAAACTTTTTCACTCTAAAATATGGCATGTAGATAAAAATATATAACAAACATAAGATCAAGCTACAGTCAATCAGAGCCTGATTTTACTTGTCACACATAAAGCACCAGTACGCAATGTGTGACTTGATAAAACAACAATTACTATGGGACACAATATACTACCACGATCAATATTTTTGAGTGGCATTTCAATCAAGACTGACCAAACAAATTTCGCTTTTTGTGACGGCTCCTGAATGGTCTGGAACTTAATTTATTTGGAATGGATTTTTTATAAAAAAACTTCATTGTGATTAATTCAAACTATTACTACTAAAAACTGATTGAATTACGAGTAATACATTACAACAAGCAATTACTCAGGTAAGTTTTCAATATATGGACATATTTCCGCTTAATACATTTTATTTAACTGCCTCATTGGCCTAGTGGTTAGGATGTTCGACAACAGACACGAGATCCTGGGATCAAAATTTCCGATTCAAAATTCAATATTGAGTTTTCTATTAAGATTTTCTCAATATTTGTCCGAAGTTGGGAAGTTGGCGGTGTGATCCACTCCCGTGCCTCGGGTAGCTCGTTGAGCCGTCGGTCCTGCGCCTGATCTCTCTCCGGTCGTGTCGGAATCCCGTCACATCGGGCTATGATAGTGAAGGATGTATGCTTTAAAAACTCTCGCTCCAAGGAGTGAGGAGGCCTGTGCCCAGCATTGTGACGTTAATGGGCTGCTACTTACTTTTTTTTTAATTTTATTTAAAAAACCGTTTGATCTTGAGTAAACAAATAAAAAAGTATATTATTGACGCTTGGAACTTTGCCCAAGGTATTATTTACAAATATTAAAAGGATCTTTAAATCGAAAATTGACTTGACGGAAAAAGTCTGTGCATCTCATATAACTTCAGAAATAAAAATAAAATTGCTTTAAATTCTAGTAGGCTACATAAAATAACAAGTCATTCAAGGGTAACTGTATACATTTTTTTAAACAGCTCCCTGCAGAAGTTACAAAGATGTCACTGAGTAAATTTAAATTTTTCTTTAAAAGAAAGCGTGATGGAGAATGAATTACTCTATATATATCTTTATATAGAATGAATTAAAAAAATATATTGTAATGATGATGACATAAAAAAACGTACGTAGTTGTGGGCTCTTCTCAGATCAGGACGCGAAGGAACTCGTAACTTTAGATTGCAAGTCGTTCTTTATTGTTATCATCAGTCATTCATTTATATATTTTTTTTAAAAAACAACGATATTTGACGATTCAAAAGTGCTGTAGGCCTACTTGAATAAATATATTTTAACTTTCACTTTGACTTTGAAATTAATGCAGTAAATTCGTGAGAAAGAATTTTTACTTATATTCTTAATATTTCATATTCAATTGATGGAGATTCATCCACTACAAACATTTCTAAGTCATTTTCAATTTAAGACTAATGACATTAACGTTCGTTGTGTATATAGTATACTACAATTGAAATTAGCATCACAACTAGCTACTATATATGAAGTTAACTGAAAAAGGGACAATTTTTCCATAGTCGAAAAATTTGCACTCTCAACAAACCAATACCGGACACCAATTATAAATAAAAAGGTATTCACCACCTAACAAGAAAAGATGTGGTGCCTACCACGATTTTTAGACACGATTGTGTCTTAAAATCATTAAGAGGTAAATTTCCTCTTTAGGTATAATTACTTGATTAGCAAGCAACTATCTTAGATTATAGATTCTAATCATTACTTCGAACATCGAAAGTCGTGTTGTATTTTTAAAATTGAAAAAAAAAAACATAAATCAGTCACTGGAACTCACTCGATCCCTTAGATGAACCGACTTTACTCGAACATGTTATACATAACCCAGCGATTCAGGTCAGAGTCATTAAATACCCAAAAAATAAACTAAATAAGTTTTTACGCCAAAAATACTATTGCACATTAGCCTATGTACATAAGAAATAGCATTATCCTCAAGGACCTCAATAAAATAATTGCTAAAGACTTCGTCATCTTGTAAATATTGAAACTGCTATATTTCTAGATGTCACCGAAATAAAGAGAAGATGGAAACCTTTTGAATAAGTGAAAGTGCAGTGGTATTTCTTACCAAGAACCCAAAAAGAGTGTAAGTCTCTAAACATTAAATGTAAACTATGGATAGTCATTGGACTCTAGATTCAGATAAAACAAATACATTTAAAATTGATTACTAATTAATCTTAAGGCTAGATCGTAATCTTATGTCATAAGACCAGTGAAGGTTGTAATAGTCTATATAAAAACTATTGTAGTTAACAAGCTCGATTTTCTGTATAAGCTAATATTGTACTTAGGTCATTCTTGTCGCTTCAATTAAGGGTCAAGGTTATTCCTACTACAATGGTTAATGAGGCATATCGCCATAAGGCTGGCGTGTTGCGAGCGGGTAGCGTGATTAGTGGTCGACAGGCAAACTGGAGCCAGTCCTAAATGTTTACCCATTTCTGTAATACGACCGACAAGGGAAATTCACTCGGTTGACTGCAATAGCTTATTGCGCAAGGTGCAAAATAAAATGCCAACAAAAAACAAAAATCGTGAACACGTTTTTGTACATGCGAAATTTCAGTGCAGAAATTGGAGAACCTGGAATATAGAGACTAGGCCAAAAGTTTGTATACACACTACTATTACTATTCGGTGCTTTAAAAGAATAGTGACACAATTAGAAAAAGCTACGTTTGTAAATAGTTGCATTTGAAAATAAAACAAACTGTTAAAATCGACCAATAAGGCACTATGTGGTGGCAAAATTAAAAATACAACTTTTGTAGGAAATCCTATAGAAAACTAAACAAAATGTTTAAATCAATGTTATTATAACATTGTTTGGTGCTAAAGCTTCATATTTGTTGACTTGAATATGATTATGTAACAAGACCTTACAGACTATTCTGCGACCTAAAAAATAGTGGCAATATTAAAAATACAACTTTTATAGGAAAGCCTATAGAAGACTATACAAAATGTTTAAATCAATGTCATTATAACATTGTTTGGTGCTAGAGCGTCATTTTTGTTGATTTAAATATGTATTAGTAACACAAGACAATACAGACTATTTTGGAGTCTAAAAAATAGTGGCACAATTAAAATAACTAATTTTATAGGAAAGCCTATAAAACTAAACAAAATGTTTAAGTCAATGGCATAATGACATTATTTCGTGCTAAGACGTCATTTTTGTTGACATGAATATAAGTTTGTGACACAAGATATTACAGACTATTCTGGAGTCAACTAAATAGAGGAACAATTAAAACAAACTAATTTTACAGGAACGCCCACTGATAATTAAACACAATATATGAATGCAATGACAATGGCATTATGTGATGCCAAAACATCACTCTTTTCATTTAAAAATAACCCAAGACTTTGCAGATTATTTCGGACTCTTTGGAAAAATGAGGAAAAATTAAAAAAAACTAATTTTACAGGTTTCCAAAGTAAACAAAATATTTAAATCATCGAATGACACAATGTTGTTTCACAGCGTCATTTTTACCTATTTAATTATAATTATGATTACGATTATATGTTGTATTTGAATATGATTATGTGGTGCTACATAGTCATTTTGTCAAATTGAATAAATATAGACTATTCGAATTCTGCTTTCTGTATTCATAATCGAAATTTTGTAGTGAATAATTATTTGCCCAAAGATATAGTTTTAATACCAATCTTCTTATTGTTATCAATTTTAGTTTACATTGAAATATCATGTAGCCTATAGGTTATATATTAAACAAGCTGAACCCGCGACTTCGTCTGCGTGGATTGATTTTTGGGTAGGCATATTGTTTTACCAATAACCCTCGCAACCCCCCTTACGGAATTTAGCAAAATCCGTTCTTAACTGACCTCTACTCGGCAAAAGGGATATTCCTACCAAATTTCGAGTCTCTACGCCTTATGGTTACAGAGATATCGTAATGAGTCAATAGATGCCTGGATATCTCTTATATATATAGATGTGGAAGTGACTGTGTCTGTTGCGTTTTTATTCTTTAAGGAAGGAAGATATGCCAAGTTTTTTCCTAAAAATGGAAATTAAATTAAAGGAACAAACATTTTTGGCACATTCTCAGATTTTTTTTGGAAATACATTGACATGAATGTTTATGTATACTTTTAGCATCATATAAAAGGTATTTCTGGGTTTATGGATTTCATTATTACGTTGGTCATAAAGACGTAATTTTCCAATGTGTAGATAAGTGGATTTTTGAAGAAGGCGCTATTGGTTGAAGAAGTAAATCATGAAGAAACTTATACATCCCAGAAGCAATATTATAAAAACCCCTACCTATGAATGAGTAAGCCTGTACCCATCAGTAGAATATTAATAGGTTGCTAAAGTTGGATGTCTTTCCAACAACCAATATCGCGATGATATTGAGTACCTATATCAATTCGCACATATATTCGTTTTAATGAAACGCAAATATAATTTGACGTAGGTATCTTTATTCCTTACATATACGTCCTGACGAGTTCTTCCAACTGAATTATCCGCAATTGATTGCTTTTATATCAGGACGGCATCTCGTTAAATTCCAATAAGAAAGATTTTGGGCTGAGTCACCGTTTATTTTATCATCGCGGCTCTAGGTGCGTATAATATTATTACGATTATGTTTATATGCCTTTTAAGGTTTTATATCTCGTAAAATGGAAATTGTGGGTTACACAAGTATTCTCTATTTAAAGTATAAAATCTTTATTTGTATTTATTAACGTAAAATTCATTTACGCAAAAACCTCGACGCCTAGGTCAGGAGTGTGAGACTTTGCGGAAAGAAATCTGTGAATACTAATTAAAACCCAACGGAATCTTCTTCATCTGTGCATGAGATACCAGAGAAACCGCTTATGCATTTTTTCCTGATGAGCCCGACTACACATTCACGGTGGTGGAAGCAAATCTGTAAACATGCGTCTTTGACTGCATCACATAAGAAACGGCACTATCTTAAAAATAAAAAAAAGTTTATTCAGTCAACTTGAAGAGATAGACATATTTTCTTGACCGATAAGACCTAAAATCTTATAGGGTATATCTTTGGGATTCTCTGGCTGACCAGAATATCCCTTATTGTCTTTTTGTACATTGTTTCTGCTCTGTTTCCTATGTGATGTACAATAAAGTATTTTTTCTCTATCAATCTAATGTCCACTAAAACTCAGCGATACCCTCCATATTCTTTAGTAGAGCATCAGAGGTATTTAGTAGATGCTCCATCCTGGTACTCCGGAAGATTCCCGCTGGGAAACTTAAGAATCAGGCAGGGAAAGTGTAAATCTACGCCTCCTACCTCCCGAACTCTAGAACTAGAGAAGTGGAGAGTCCATAGCATCTTCCCTTTGCCTCTACTAAGAACTTTTTAAGAGGAATAGTTCGGCCATAGGTTCTTGTTGCGTAACTTTAATCGTTAACGCAATTTCCCCCCGTTATGAGAAATGCTACAAATATTTTCCTAGCACACGTATTTTGATATTTTTTTCAAAAATTAAAAGCATTTTCTTTTCTTTTTGATTGTAATTTAAATGTGTTATAATTTTAATGAATTTCTACGTATTCCATGCATTAGTATATATTAAACTTGCTAAATACGCTCGTACATCGTAAAACGTCACGACACGCTGTCACTGTAATTTAAAATCCTTAACTGTAAGGATATTACGAGGTGCGTTATATTAAACGATATAAAAATGTAAATACTTTGGTCGAAGTTTACTACGGTTGAGCCCCAAAATAGTTAATTTAAAACTTCTCCTGTTATTTCCATGGGGTCAGTGTTTGGATATTTTGTTTTGAGTTTGTTTACGAAAGGATAGCCGGGTCTTTGTTGACGTAATTACATTGTTAATCTTGGTCCTTATGCTCATATGATACACCTTTCCTTTTACTCATATATAGACGAAGTAAAGACGAAGAGAGTAAGAGTATTGAAGTGAAACTTCTTTAGGCACATGATGATTCTCTTGAAGGTTAGGTAGTTTTAATATTTCCAAATAACATGTAGCAAATTTGTATATTAGATTATAAAATGACGATTGGCGTCATTTTATAATCTAATATACAATTTTTCATAAAATATAATATAAAATATTTCATAAATTCTATTTTCTAAATTTTCAATTTAAAAACATTTCTAATATTGATAAAAAAACACGTGGCATTTTTATTTACAATTCGTCATTTGAGATTTCAATAAATTATTTGTATTTATTATCGACATTTTAAATATTTTAATTACAATTAAATTCCTTATATTCCTAATTCCTAACATATTTTCCTTTTTGCCTCCCTCTAAGTCTCGGCAATCTAAAGTTTTAGATTTGTATCAATATAAACAAGACTTAAGAATTAGTTTGCCAAAGAAGTTTCATTTCTGAAACTTTGTACGCACGCACTTTTAACTTTTTTTATCGTTTACAGATAAGCGTTTGACTGTAACCTCAAGTTATTGTAAATTATGATACAGTCAAAGAAGTAAGCTTTATCTGGCAAGAGGTAATTTACCTCTTATGGTTTCTACATAGCATCGTAGTATAATGCAAATGTGGAACGTCTTTGCTCTGACGTATATTTTATATTAAGTACTGTCCCATATTGAAGGGATTCTGGAAGAAATATGTATGTATAATCCTAAGTATATCGTTTGTTATTTCCTAATATCTTTGCCACAGAAGTGTCTACGGCCGAAGCCTCACATCTGTCCACACTAGGACAATTTTTTTTAAGTTGTCGTGCTGGGAATCTAACTCAGGACTGTCTAATCGCGTATTGTACCATTGCGTGAGCGAGGCAGTCACGATACTTCTGATAACTAAATTACGAAGAATTAACTATCAATAATTAATTTTTATTGAATTAAGCTAAAAGAAAAAGGCTAAATATCAGCCCCCACTTCAGGTCACAGGCCTCTTGACTTATCGGAGAGCGAGTTTAATGGATTTATAAGAACACTAGCTGAACCCGCGACTTCGTCTGCGTGGAATGGTTTTTTGGTAGCATTTTCATTAATTTAGGCAAATTGTTTTACAAATAGGAAACACCCGCACTACCCTTTGAGAGTAGAATTTCTTAAAATTCAGTTTTGATTGATTGCATTATTTAAAAAAAAATACTGACCAAGTTTTACATACCTTAAAAGATAAAGTTTGTAATTATGAAGTTAGAATTGTTTTTTAATATTAAAATTCATTTTTTTTAATTAACACCCCCGCAACCCCACTTGTGGTTGAAATCTGTAGTTAGCTGACCTCTACTCGGCAAAAGAAATATTCCTGCCAAATTTCGAGTCTCAACGCCTTATGGTTCCAATGATATCGTGATGAATCAATAGATACTAGATTTGGCCTCGCTGGCGCAGTGGTACGAGTATTCGCTTTGCTAGCGGTGGTCCCGGGTTCGATCCCCTGTAGGACGAATTTAGGAAATTGTATTTTCTAATTTGTCTGAGTCTGGACTGGTGGGAGGCTTCGGCCGTGGCTAGTTACCACCCTACCAGCAAAAACGTACCGCCAAACAAAGAGATTTGTGTTCCGGTACGATGCTGTGTAGAAACCGTAAGGGGTATATCGCCTCTTAACAGATTAGCGCGCTTCCATCTTAGACTGTATCACTTACCATCAGGTGAGATCACAGTCAAGCGCTAATCAGCAATAAAAAAAAAAAAAAGATACCTGGATATCTCTTATACATATATAGATGACTGAAGTGATATACATATACAGTATATCACTCCTTTATTTACTATAATACTTATCTTACGATATATCTGTTCGTTATACAATGACTTTGATAACGAAATCGGGGGATACAGTTTCCTGTTGTAGCTCATGTTTATCACACCCATCCCAAATTCAATTACACCACTAGATAGCTAAAGGATCAAAGAATTTATTACGCTGAATCACAGAATTGAAGACTTGAAAGTAACACATCGCCAGCGGAGGAGGGGGAATCCCCACCATTTTGTAGCTTTTACCTATTACGAGACGTACTCGCGTACAAACAAACTATCGTGTTCATAATAAAGCCACACTCCATCTTTTTTTTAACGCTGAAGCTTTAATTATAAAATATAAAGTAAAATTGAAAAATTTTAAACTGTGTGGATAATAATCTAAAGCAGAGACGTGCTTATACTTTATTATAGGTAATACAGAAATATATCTCGTTCATTTTTTTCCTTTGAATATAATTTACGAGACACAATTTTATTGACTCCAAATCTTCACTAGCGACGGATAACGAGACCCGCTCCTTATCCCTTTGAATAGGCCCTTAGAGTAGGCCATTAATAGGTTTCTTTACATAATGTGATGTTTGTTCGGGGATCCTTCTTTTCCTCAGTAACGCAAGGGAAATGTTCAAAACGTATTCAACTTTGTGGAGAAGAAGTCGTTGTATCCACTAGATTACTATAAATTGGTGAATTCATGTGATGGAAAAGGATGATATAGTCTAAGATGGAAGAGCACTAACCTGATAAGAGGCTTTTTCAATACAGACAGGATGTAATCTCGTCTAATCGTAGGGGATGATGCAGTCTAAAATGGAATCGTGATAAATTTTCAACCGATGGACGTCTACTGTTGGACAAAGATCTCACCTAATGATGCCCACTGTGCCCGATATTGTGACACCTGGCTCCAGTGGCTACCGGCGACCCTCCTCATATCGTCAGTCCTCTTTATAGGGGGTCTGCCTACAATGCGTAGTCCGGTGCGAGGTCGCCATTCCAGCACCTTCGGGCCCCAACGTCCATCGGCTTATCGGACAATGTGGCCCTCATATTGCCACTTCGGCTTCATGATTCTTAGGGCCAGGTCTGTGACTTTCGTTCTTTTACGGATCTCCTCATTTATATTCTTCATAGCCCTCACCATCGCACGCTATGCGGCTTTGAGCTTTCGAATGAGGGGCATAGTTAGCGACCACGTTTCCAATCACTGGCACTGGTCACTGGTAATACGCACTGTTCGAAGACTTTGGTCTTCTGGCACTGAGGGATGTTGGACGAAAAGATCTTATGCAGCTTTCCGAACGCTGTTTAACCGATCTGGATGCGCCGATCTGGATGATTTCTTACTCGAAATTGGACCTGCCAAGCTGATCTATTTGTCCCAGGTATGTATAAAAAGTAAGTAAGCAAGAAGCAGCCCATTAAGGACCCACTGCTGGGCACAGGCTTCCTCCCTCATATGAGAGAGGGTTTTTAGAGCAAAGGACCCACCACGCTGCTCCACTGCGGATTGGCAGGATAGTACACAAGTGCACTCTCTATTCCTTCACTCTCATAGTCCAGTGTAGCGGAAATCCGACACGACCGGAGTGATCAGTCGCAGGACCGACAGCTTAACGTGCTCTCCGAGGCACACGGGTGGATCACACCGCCAACTTCCCAACTTCGGGCAGGTATGTATACTCGACAACAATTTCGAGTGCAGAGTTCTCAACGACGACGGGGTGGGACGGAATATGGATATTGAATATAACTTTCGTCATATCCATGTTCATTTTTAGGCCCACCTGTTAAGAAGGTCTGTTGAGGTCATCGAGCAAAGTACTTAAAATCTTCACGATTCTCTGCCATAATGACCACGTCGTCGGCATACCGTAGATGAGTGATATACTCGTTGTTTATGTTGATGCCCAGTCCTATCCATTCCGTGAGTTAATTTACTTCTTATGGTTTTTACACCTCATCGTACTGGAACGCAATACTTTTGCTTGGCGGCTCGTTTTTGCTCATAAGGTGGTAACTAGCCACGGCTACAGATATGACTTAATACAGATTATGACTTAAAAAGAAAGATATGCTTATATTTCTGTTTGCCAGAGTTGAGACAAATCTACAGCAAAAAGCCATGTTAACCAACTATCTACTTCAAATCGGCTATTTCAACCGGTTAACTACATGGCCAATCTACTAATTTCAAAAGAAAGCCGCCAAAATGTCAAGCAGTAGTTTACACGGACAATCTAAGCCGAAGTCCCTACCATTCTAGACTTAGTTAAATGATTAAACTTGCTCTAACGTTAATCGAACATGAGACCACTATAAGCAAAGCTAGTAAAACTCTGGTCTTTACGCCATAGAGACGGCCGGATCTTTTATATTTATCTTTCTCTAATTTAGTTACATAGTTCAAATCTTTGTTACTAATATTCTTTCCTATAAATTATACTTATTCGATATAATGAAAGTTTAACGGAAAGTCACGTGAAACTAGATGCAAACCATTATTAAAATTCTAAAGTGCTAAAAAAAATATTGTGAGCCCCTCCGTCAGCTCACACTTGCGAAGATTACCGGTTCAGGATCGAAATAAAATGCCACCCAGATTCTTCATCCAACGCTCCGCCGTCTACTTGCCACCAGACGAGGATATGATGTATTGCGATCGAACTGTTGTTCAGCAGGAACGTTTACGTCGAATTAGATTTCTATTATGTGATGTTTGCGACTGACAAACGTGCACTACTGTGACAAGTAAACGACGTTGGTAGCTTCTTTATTTGTAAATAAAGGCGTCCTATGATTGGCGTTCTATTATTTGCCAATCATAGGGTTTATATTAATTGCACAAACAACTTTGTTCTTGGAAATGATAATATATACATGCTATAGTCAACAAAACATTCCTTATACGATTTTACTAATTTATATATATTGATTCTAAGTTTTAACAAATATACGAAAAATACTATACGAAATGAAAGATTGTAAACAATATTAACTTTAGATGAAACAAAAATATGCTATTTTCTAAATTAAGTAGAAAAATTCAATAACGAGATTGGGAACTAGGAGCACAACCAAATATAATCAGTGGATTCATATGAGTAAGGTTTAAGTTACCCTGGGCTTTTCTTATATCGGAATCCCCAAATAATTGCGAACTATTCATGCAGCATCAAAATTTAAATGTATATTATTGTAGGGATCAGGATTTCGCAAAAAAAAAAACAGGCTGTGAAAACATTTTGTTAAACCGTAGATATTTGTGCAATGAACCTTATGCCTATCCCATATCAATAGCCAGAGGGTAGAATGTGATTGTTGCTTTATATAAACTCATAATTCCATGAATAGGAGCAATATTAAACATATTGTAATACGATATGAAAAGTTATCTAGGCAGGCTGTTTTCTTAATTTAAGTGGCATTGAATTAGACTAAATCGTCACGTTTTCCTATGTAACTTTGTATGTAATATTCGAGTAAAGCTGGCTTTGGAGCGAAGGACTCTACGTGACTCTGCTATATTTTAATACATTATCTAATAACATTACCGACAATACTTTCCACAAAGCTATCATTATGTATATTGCAAATATAATACATTATGGATATAGAGCAAAAAATTGTGTATTTGGTGTTATTAATCTCATCTTTATTAAATTTTACATCCATCTTGAGGTATTGAACTTATTTTTACTTATATATTACTTAGCAAATACATGGAGTTGAGCTGAGCAAAATTTCACCTCGTATTTGGTTCCAAAGTCGACAATTAGGACCAATTGTCATGAATAACGGTTGTGATTTAATATCGTATCCTTTTCTCAGTGGTTCATAATCAGAAATTGAATAACAAATGACATATCGTATTGAGTTTTATCTTTAAACATGTATTAATGAATTTTTTTTATGCTTTTTATAAAGTAGTGCCATTATTATACAGTAGAAAGTGTTGGCACCAACACTCCTGCATGCACAGCCAGTCTGGACCTTTGAGACACCATCTGCCTATTCATAAAGGCGTACAGAGCACCATTTATCATATTCCCTGAATTCACCCTCCTTTCAATATCGGTATTGCCATTTATCATAGATCCATCTCATCTCATTCATAATATTTACCATCTCCTGTAGCTCATTAGCAGATACAGCAAGTGTTACTCGATCATCAGTAGCGTAGAGTAAACATTTGATAAGAAATTCATTTATTCTTAACCCATATATACTTTCTTTTATATCTGTCAAACAGTTATCCATGAATAGGTTGAACAGCCATGGTGACGCAACACATCCCTGTCGAACACCTCTTTCGACTGGAAACCTTGAATAAATTATCCATTTTATGTAGCCTATTAGAATCTACAGCCATTTTAATTTATACTCGTATATAGTGCATTCACTTTTTTTCGTATAAGAGTCTTCCAATATGTATACGCCGTGAATTGTAATTATTTTAGTGCTCTGAATTTGTTTCTTAGCGACTCTCTTTGACCCATATTATAATTCGCACGAATAACGCTTTTTAGAAAAGAAACTTACGTATTTAAGTGTTCGTTATATCCCATCCTTATACTTATCGTTATATATCTTTATTGCAAAAGATCAGCATGGTTGATTTGGCATTAATTTACCATTTTTACACCTATCTCACATTTACTAATTAAGGTTTTAGGTGTTTTTGTGTTAGCTATATGAAAAAAATTGTCAATAGCCAAGCAATTTGTTACGCAATTTAATGGACACACTCAATGAGCCTTTAGCCGTCGTTCAATTAAACGGGTAATAGCGACCGCATAGTACCAAGACCATAGACATGTACAAATATAGATACGCCAACTGAGCATTTTGTAATTCCATATTTTAGAGTGAAGAAGGTTCAGGAACCATTGTCGAGTTGAGCATACGCATTGTTAATAAGATGCCTCAATCAGTTTCAGATTTACCTCCACATAATTTTAAGAGGAGAGCAAATTTTAATTGTCCGTCAGATCATTGGAAAGTTTCGAGGGTTCAACAAGCCCGCTTATATCTGCTTTGTGGACTTTTCAAAAGCATTTGACTCGGTGAAATCGCCTAAACTATGGGACACTTTATTGCAAATGGGTACACCTACACATCTAGTGCATTTACTTAGACGCCTCTACGAAGATGGTACTGCATCGATGAAAACTGATGATATATTCTCGGACAGGTTCCACCCTAGCGCTGGAGTCAGACAGGGTTGCATAATTTCTCCATTCTTGTTCAATACGTACACAGAATTAATTATGCGTATAACCCTTGAGGATTGTACGGATGGAGTGACCGTAGGCGGATACAAAATTGCCAATCTACGATATGCAGATGATTCCACCCTCTTTGCCACTAGTAGTAGCCACATGCAAGAACTTCTTCTAAAAATGGAACGTGTAAGCCTAGACTTTGGTTTGAAGATAGACCACAACAAAACCAAGATGATGATTGTCGACAGAGGCAACGAAAACTTGCCAAGCCAACAGATATAGCACACTGTGACATCGTGCAATTATACGTCTGCTGAAGAAAATATAGAGGAACCGAAACATCACAAAAGCCACCAAGGTTCGGCTCGTAAAATCGCTGGTGTTTCCCATATTCCTGTACGCCGCTGAAACATTTACCCTGCGACAAACCGAAAGCCACAAGATAGACGCTCTGGAGATGTGGTGTTGGAGGAAGATGCTCGGAATCTCTTGGACTGAGTTTCGAACATACGCCTCCATCCTGAATGAGCTTGGCATTAAAGAGCGCCTATCCACTGAAGTGCACAGTCGGATCTTAAAATTTTTTGGGCATGTTAGTCGGCGTGGAAATGACTCCATAGAACGTCTTGTCGTTCAAGGGAAGGTAGAAGGCACAAGACCACGAGGGAGATCCCCGACAAGATGGACAGACCAAATAAAGGCTGCGGTAGGTGCTCTCGTGCCTGAATGCGCCCGATTAACGGCAAATAGGCAGAGGTGGCACGGCGTTATGAAGCGAGTACTGTCTGCATCGGGAATGTGATAACCACGACCACTTTGACAAGAGTGAAGCGACAAAGAAGAAAAATTTCAGGAAATATGCCTATAACATGCCTTTTGCAAAAGGCATTAATGTATTTTTATTGGGTATCCCATTTTTTTTTGAGAAAGTAAAATAACTTATATCGTTCAATGAAAATGAATGTTTCTAATGATGAAAACTTTTTTGAAATCGGTCGAGTAGTTTTTGTGTGAAAACGTTACAAACTTTTTTTTAACGCTGAGAAATCCTCGTGGATACCTACAATACTTGGGAGGTGTTCCAGGTAATGCCAGACTCATACCGGCTAAATCCCAGCGGTGCTTCTACGTCTCTCGGATCCGGGGTATCGGATACGGTGGTAACGAGAACGCGATTGACAGACATTCGCAACCCCGCTAGCGATGTGCTAGTTTAGGCCCAACTCGGTCAATGACCAAAAGCTTACTCCAAAGGTGGCTAGCCTGGTGCACCTGGCACGCCACCAACCACCACGCGGAACCTCTCTTAGTTGGGCAACGGACCCCGCATCCGTTATCCAAAGGCCATCACTAAGGAGGCAGACAGTGATAGTGGGCCTCTCGCCTCCTTCCCAGTCTTCTCCTGCGAACGGTCGAAGTGGACACGTCCACCTTCCTCAACCGTTTCGCCTACAAACATACTTACATACTTACGTACTTCGTCGTCGTCGTTTCGACCAATGGACGTCCACTGCTGGACAAAGGACTCTTTTAATGAATTCCAATGGGCCCGATCTTGCGCCGCTTGTATCCAGCGGCTGCCAGCTACCCTCCTGATATCATCGGTCCACCTGGTGGGGAGTCTGCCGACGCTACGTTTTCCGGTACGTTTTATGCTTACGTACTTAAATGCATACAAAAACACAAATTTTTCCTCTTTGTAGTTTAATTATATATTTTATTTTACACATTAAATAATTACTGTACATACAAAAGATTGTTGTTCTATATACATCAAACTAATCCAAAAATAAATAAGAGTAAAAAAAACATCTTTAAGGTAAAATAAAAAAAAAAAGTAGAAAATAACTCAATACGAATAAGGACAAGGATATTTAATGTTACTGTTCTTAAAGCGTGCAGTGCTTTGCTTTATTTTTTGTCGCTGGGAAATGCATTTACGCACCCCGACTGTGGGGTCGGGAGTGTGGGACTCCGTGAAGGGGAAAACTCGCAGTACCCACTAAAACCCAGCGGGACCGTCGTCAACCATGAGTGGGGAGCCAGAGGTTCGTTGAGGCATTCCTCTCTGGCCCCTCGGTTGTACTTCGTCTTACAAATTTTCTACAGAGGGAGGAGTTGTATGAACCTCCTCCTCCTGTTTCCTACTCCCCTTCGTCGAGGCCGTAGTGCCACAGCGTCATTCACCCTCTCCCTTTGTCGTCCCTCCTTAAGCGAGATGACAAAAGCGGTGCTTTGCTTGACATTTTTAACATAATTCTACATTTCCGAATTCCGAAACTAGTGAAAATAATAACGATTTATGTCGAGCAAGTAATTAGGGTTAGGGATTTACGGTTCTCGGTTAGAAATTAATTTTTAATTCATTAGAACTTATCAATTATATAAAAAAAATAAACTAACAAATAATTATATACGATCTTATCATTTATCACGACCTTTTTTTAAAAAATGACACATTTTGTTAAAATTTTATCATAGCGCTTTTTGGTAAAATAATAACATAAGTAATTAATATCCCGGGAGTAATTCTGGGTAACGTGTAATTTGCCAACCCGCTCTTTGACCTTGAAAGATGACTGGCTCGTCACCATTAATAGTGTGATGCTTAGGTTACGTTTTTAAGCCGAAACATATATAATAACGTACTATTACAATAATATTTTGTGAATATCAGGACCGCCTTTTAAATAAAAAATATTGTAAGTGGCTCATAACGTTTTGTGTTTCTATAAAAGAAATATTTTAATAAATTACTCGCATGTATTTTGCAATAAATCAAAAATGTTCTATATTACAGAAAATTTGCAGGCACTTGCAGTCTCTTTTATAGATCTATGTCCACGATTGTATATACGACTACTTTACTGTGTATACGATGGCAATGCTAGGAATTGATTCCAATGGATTGAGTGAATGATAAAACATAATGTTTAAATCTATATTTGTTAATGCCGTATCTGGATTGGCTTTTAACTTGATTGGAATCGAAATGTTAAAGGATTTTAAAGCAAAACATGTATTTTTGCATAAAAATCCAATTTAATCTCGCGAGAGAAGGTTTTTATATAAATCTTTAACAACTTTTCTATTATATGACGTCAATTTTTTTTAAATAAATAAATTTATATACATACCTAATTAAAGTATCTGGTAATAAACTAATGGTTAGAATAGAAAAAGTGGTTTGAATGGCAAAATTTTGATTGATGGGGAACAAGTGGAAGAGGTGAAAGAATTTGTATACTTGGGATCTAAATTTACAAATGATGGAACATGTGAAAGTGATATTAAAAGGAAAGTGAATGCAGAGAATATGGTAAATGAAGTCATGCGCGCGTTTATGAATAGCCAGAGTGTCTCAAAGGGCCAGACTGGCTGTGCATGCAGGAATGTTGGTGCCAACACTTATGTATGGTAGTGAAACTTGGGTATGGCAGAAGAATCACAAAAGCAAAATAAATGCGTTAGAGATGAGAGCGTTAAGAAGTATGAGTGGATTAAAACTGAGTGACAGAGTAAGAAATGGTGTCATAAGAAAACGTTGTGGCATCAAAGAAGGTGTAGTGACTAAAATTGAGAAAGGTATGCTTAGATGGTTTGGGCATGTAGAGAGAATGAATGAAAGGAGACTGACAAAAAGGATTTATGAGTCAAGAGTGAATGCGAAAGTTGGAAGGGGAAGACCAAGGCGAACGTTCCTGGATCAAGAGTACTCTAAACCGACGAACTTGTGTGAAAGGTTTAATGAGAATGAAAGAAGCGAAGGAGATATTCAAAGATCGTAACAAGTGGAAGAATGTTGTCTCTGCCTACCCCTATGGGAATGAGGCGTGATGCTATGTAAGTATGTAAGTTTGAATAGAAATTTCATTTTAATATTGTATACATATTTACTATCTATCAGTTTATATAATATAAAAGCGGAGCATCATTAAAAAAAATGTTGCAAAAACATGAAAAATAATTTCAATTACAGTTAAAATGGTTTTTTGAAGTACTATATATACTTACATTCATATACATTTACTGATGAGCGATTAAATTATTTATATATCTAGTAATTTAACTAGATATATGAATTTCATTTATTTGTTTAGATTATTTAAACATAATTCAGGTGACAAAACCTGTATTTACCTTCCAACAAAAAGGATGCGATTCTAACATAACGTTTGTGTTTTTATACCCTTTGACTTTCCACATTTGACATGGGTATAATTAACAATGTTTAGAATTATTTATGTAACGCGACAGAAGTTACAACAGGTTTTTTTAAAGTATTAATCAAAATATATATCAGATTCCTTTTACGTTAATGCGTATAAAAGAGAGACAATTTCCGTACTACGATGTTATGGACAAAGGTATAAAAATAAGGTAATATAAGTAACTGTCTAATATAGTCCCACTGCTCTATACATGCCTGCTTACTCATAAGAATGACGGTTTGAGGAGCATAGACCCATTGCACTGTTCCACTGAGGGTGGGCAGACTATACATACCCCAGAATTACACTCGGGATATGTAATTTTCCGCGCTATCTATTCCATTCTTCTTTCACCGTACACGGTGAAATAGTAAATTAGGTGGAAGGGAAAGTTTTTATGAAGAGCCTGATGGTGTCTCACAGGGCCAAACTGGCTGTGCATGGAGGAGTTTTAGTGCCAATACTTATGTATGGTAGTGAAAGTTGGGTATGGCAGAAGTAGCATAAAAGTAAAATAAATGTGGTAGAGATAAGAGCGTTGAGAAGTAGTGGAAGAGAATGGATAGTAACTGAGTGACAAAGTATGAGTTATAAAAGAAGATGTAGTGACTAAAATTGTGAAAGGTATGCTTAGATGGTTTGGGCATGTAAAGAGAATAAATGAAAGGAGACTGACCAAAAGGATTTATGAGCCAAGAGTGAATGAAAAAGTTAGAAGGGGAAGACCATGAAAGTTCCTGGACCAAATCTCGGACATTTTAAATAAGCGCCAGGTCAAGAGTACTCTAAACGGATGAATTTGTATGAATGGTTTAATATGAAAGAAGCGAAGGAGTTATGCAAGGATCGTGGTAAGTGGAAGGACGTGGTCTCTGCCTATCCCTATGGGAATGAGGTATGATGCTATGTGTGTGTATGTGTAAAAATACTATTATGAATTGGAAAAAACAATCAAGCACGTAAGTTCTCATTATAAAAAAAAAAAAAACTAAGTCATGCTGAAAGGCATTTCATGTAGATGGAGGTACCAAACCTTGCGATACGAAAATAATACAAAAACTCCAAAACAAAGTACTTAGGGAAATAGGTAATGCACCTTGCTAGATAAGAAATAGTGATCTTCACAAGACCCTCAACATAGAACATGAAATAAATACATCGAAAAGATTGCCAAAACTCCTCACCAAAACCTTATCTATTACTCGAATTCCGAAGCTGTTAGTCTTCTGGCTGTCACACAAAGATAAAACTTAAAAGAACACAACCGTTAGAGTTAGTGAAAGTGCAATGACACGATATTGTGTAATGATGCCTTATAGCAGGAACTCAAGAACATCGTTAGTCAATAAACATTAACGTACACTAAACGTAGTCGTTGGACTCTCAATATTTACCCGAAGTTGGGAAGTTGGCGGTGTGATCCACCCCCGTGCCTCGGAGAGCACGTTAAGCCGTCGGTCCTGCGCCTGATTTCTCTCCGGTCTTGTCGGATTTCCGTCACGTCGGACTAAGAGAGAGAAGGAATAGANACATATTAAAAAAAATATAGATGGAGGTGTACAATATTTCGCAAATACGATAATTAATAAATTCAATTCAATTAATGCATTAATATGAACAAGAAATTGTATTAATATCTCTACCTAGAATAAACAATTTTATTTTTATTTCTTGTATAATATGAGGTGTAATCAGTTTTTTCTTTAAAGCCTTCATATTTATTTGTAATTTTTTTCGCTCCTTTTTCTGGTGGTCTCTATAACACGAGGGTTGCCTGGAAGAGATCGCTAATAAGCGGTAAGACCGCCCAATTGCACACTAAAAGTACCTAAAGCTGCGTTCTCTTTGATTCGTTGTCTTCATTAAAGCATATTATCTAACTATCTGTATATTTTTAAAGACGTACAGAAAGTTTTCAAATATGTTTACACAATGAATCGTCAATACTTTACCTGCTCTAAATTTTTTTCTTAGTGATTCTCTTGGACACATTATAAATCACACGAATAGCACTTTTTTGAAACACCATATGGCATAATTATGTGAAAATAACTGAATTTTACGAGGGAAACAAGTATAACAGAAAGTATTAAATATAGACTAGACAATAACACATAAATGCGGTCTTATTGCAAAAGCAATCTCTCAATCTCTTTAACGAACTAAATGCCATTTACATTGTGTCTTCACTACACCTTACATTCAGTTGAGAGAAATGCAAGCGTGAGGCATTGTATTATAAAATGACAAAAGACTATTTTTTAAACAATGTAACAAAGTACACCATCCTTTTTTCGTTATACTTGTTAGATTGTAAATTATTTGACAACAGGAAGCGCCATTTGAAAACCGCATAATAGTTTTCCACTCCATTCCGATGTGCTGCAGGCGGTAATCTCACCAACTTTTATAGTTAAAGCCGAAATATGAACTACGGCGCGGAACAAAACCATTTAAATCACTTTTATACGATGTTACTGAATCACCTGTGTCAGATAGTTGATGGTTTGCGTCCACCATTTTGTCGTTTAAAATACATATTCCTCTTTTTACCAAACAAAGCAATTCTGACTTGTATAATTTGGTTATATTTCCTTTTATTACTGCCAGGACTGTAATCTTACGTGATGGTATCCTTACTTTGCGGGGAAATGTTTTTATGCACAAACCCCGACCCTTGTGTCAGGAGTGTGGAACTCGGGAGAAGGCAGAAGATTTGGTAATACCCATTTCAATCCATGGAACCCTTTTCATCCGTGAATAAGGCACTAGGGGTTCAACATTCGCATTTGTCTCTGGTATATATGATGTGACCGCTGCAGTCGGATTCACGGAGGCGGGAGTTGAGAAGGAGCATCCACTGCAATCTACTTTACTACTGTCTAATACTCTCTCGATCGTGCGCCTCTTTCTGTGAGGTGACCGCCTCACAGAAAATGTCCACTCCCGCACACCATCTTTAACTAGATAGTATCGAATTGTATGGTCGCCAGCGATACAAACTGGAGGGTAATTGTCTCTTTCTGCAAGTCCATCATTTTGCAGATGGAGATAATAGGGAGGGACAGGGACGGAGAAGGCCCGGAGGAGGTAGATGGTTTCGCCCGTCTCCCTCCTCCATCTTAAATTAACGCTTTTGTGAAGGCAAACGAATCCGGGGTGCCAGAGTAGAATCTTTCTCGGTGAGCCCCTGGCCCCTGACTAAAAGATCAAGAGGGTGTCGCTGGGGTTTAGTGGGTATTCTTGTTCGTGTATAGTGAGTCCCACACTTCCAACCGATGACTGTTCAATTGGAGTGCGTAAAGGCCTTTCCCAGCGTAAAAAAAACATCGTGCTTACAACGTACTCCAACGAAGGTTCCGCTACCCAGTAAAAGCCTTTTTCCTCTTAAGGTTTCTACTAAGAATCGTACCTTATTCGTACTACTAATTCTATGCATGGCCGTACTTTTTTACTGATAGAAAAGTAGACGAAGTTGAAGGCTTCAATTTGTTCAGAAAAATTTTGTAGTGCCAGTAATCGAACTTAGAACCTCTCTAATAGCGAAGCAAGAAGTCTTAGTATTATGCCAGCAAAGCCATCAATATATTATCTAAGTTGGAATGGTGCGAGGCTTCGGCTGTGGCTAGTTACCACCCTACCAGGAAAAATGTGTTACTGAGCAAAAAATTGCCTTCCGGCACGAAACTGTGTAGAAACCATAAGAGGTAAATTATTTCTCACCAAGCGCAATAACCATTAAATGTTATTACAGTCAAGAGATAATCTGTTAGTTATAAAAAAGGTGTGAACCAACAAATTGTGTATGAGGTGACGAGTAGCAAGTCAAACTAAAACAAGTATAAATGTTAACTCGTTTCGGTTACATGATCAACAAGGGAAATTCTCTCGGTCAACTCTGACAACTGGTATTGCGTAATGTGCGGATAAGGTTACGCACTGAGGGTAATTATAAAACAAGGTCCTCCGCCGTATCTGTCTGTATGTTTGTCGCAATAAACTCAAAAGTGGCTTAATAGATTTTCATTTAATTTTCACCAATGTATAGAGTGATTCATGAGAAAGGTTATGTTATAAAATTGATGGTTGCTTAGATGGCTTTTTTTATTTTTTTTATTAAATGCTGCTTTTCCCCCAACTTGGTGATCGGAGACCTTTCATAGTTTGGTTCTTTAGTGTTCTGATTTTGTTATTTAAATACAATGCATATTAGTGTTATATCGTTATTTATGTTTTATTAATTTTTACTGTATATTATAAACTGTATATACTACTGTTATAATATGTTGAGTATTTTCTTCCAATTTAATGTTGTATAAATAGGTATATCGTTTATTTTGGTGTGAATTGTCTTCTGATTTAGTGTTCAATTTCTGTAAGTTATGATTTAATGGCTATTTTGATTTTTAGGTTTATTTTATGGTGTAATTTTTAATAATTTTGATTTATTTCAGAGTTTTGCTGTGCTATGTAATTTCTTCTATTTTTGATCTTTTCCAATGGATCGTTTCACTTTTTTTTTTTAATAAAATGCTTATATTTTCTTTTCTAGTATTATATTTTCTTCTTTTCCCCTCATAAACATATCAATTTTTAGTTTATTATTAATCCTATAGGTTACGTTATAATAATTGTTCTAATTTTAAATTCTAACTTTATTTTCTAATACAGTATTTACTATTAATGTTTTTCAATATTTTTAATTTGTTAAATAAATTTCTGCTATTTTTGTTGTAGTTTATAATTTGTATTTTATGTTTTAGTCACTTTCTTGTATATCGTTTGTATTCTATTGTAATCCATTTTCATTTCAGCATTCTATATTTAGTTTTTCAGTATCTAGATTTATTTTGTGTGTATATTTATTTGTTTTGTGTATGTGTGAGTATATGTATGTGTGTGTGCTGTGTTTTGCTTTCCGAGAATACATTTCCCCGACCTTATCATATAAGTTCTCGTATTCTTATAATACGTTGTATATATGTTCCTTCTGTTGCTTTGCTTCTTCTATTGTTTTGTTTTCTCCAATTGTATATAATTGGAATGAATCCAAAAGTTTTACTAGCCTAATCTTTCCTGTGCAATGTACTCTTCTTTGTTTCGCTGAGTTGTGATGTATATTGTTGTGTATATATAACTCTATTATGCATTGTATGCCTGCCTCTGCTTCAGCTGTAGGCCACGCTTGACCTCGCCAGCGCATCCCAGTGGCGTCGTATTGGGCAGTCTTTGTCAAAAACACTATGTGTGTAGTTAACTTTCTTCGCCTTGCAGCAGTTGGAGCATTTTAGCGGTTGATTAGATGGCTTGGGCAAGTAGAAAGAATGAATGAAAGGATCCTGACAAAAAGGATTTATGAGTCAAGAGTGAATGCGAAAGTTGAAAGGGGAAGACCAAGGCCAACGTTCCTGGACCAAAACCAGGACATTTTAATTAAGGGCCAATTCAAGAGTACTCTAAACCGACGAGCTTGTATGAAAGGTTTAATAAGAATGAAAGAAGCAAAGGAGATATGCAAGGATCGTGGCAAGTGGAAGGATGTTGTCTCTGCCTACCCCTATGGGAATGAGGCGTGATGCTATGTATGTTTCAATCAATTTTATATGATTGAAATATATATTTTTTTATTTTAAATAAAATAAAATTGATTTATTTCAGGTTAAGACCCACAGAAATTACATAACCTAAATCAAATGTACAGATACACACACAAACACAAGAGAGATTTCACAACTAAATAAAATCAAATTAAATTTAGTTTTAATAAGTGTAAGTTAGTTATAGGTCGAAAATAAAATAAAAATAAAAATGAATGAACAAAGTAATGAATGTCAAAATTAAAATAAACTAATTAATGAAAGATCAAAATTATAGTCATACAATTCCAAAAAGAAAGTCGCTATTTTATATTCCTCGTCATGTGCATTCTCAAACAGTTACGAAAGAACACATTATCAGAGGATGCCTGATCAACGGTTCTAATGAGACTGTTCTCGCAATTGCGAACAGTTTCCCAAAAGCCAGCGATTGCGACTTCTATACGCAAAAAAATTGCGTATAGAAGTCGCAAACGCCAGCGTTGGTAAACATAGCTGAAGCACTGCAAAACCTTGGCATTCCTAGCAGGATGCGAAGGGCGATATTGTATCGTACTCTGAGGGCGTTAAAGGTATTTTTGGTATACTGTAACCATAACTGTGATGTATAGAAACTGGTGCTAGTAAGCTTTGAACAAAGTCATCTTAACTCCAGCAGAACACCTTGCAAAACAGCGAGCAAGCATGTTACAACATGTAGCCCAACATTAAACATGTTAAAAACAAGCTACCTGAAATAACGATCCCTAATCGCTTATAGATATAACAAAATAATGTATCATAGGATAATTCCTCTGTTATAGATCTACAAAAATAAAAATCCAAGATGGCATATATTTTAAAATGAAGGAATTGCTTGTAAGAGAAAGCGAAATTGTTGTTTTTACTCTACTCGAAGCATTTTTGTCGTATTAACTCACCTTTTATACCTTCTACAAATAATTCAAAACCAAAAATAGCTAAATCAGTCCAGCCTTTCTCAAGTTTTAGCGAGACTAACGAACTGCTGATTTTTATACATGTAGATTGGACCACAGTCCAATTTATCAACGTAAAAACTACATGTTATTTATGACGAAACAACAGTAACTATCTTATAAAGAGTTTACTGTATTTCTTTCGAAATGTAAAATAAAATTGTAGAATAAAGTCAAATCATTTGATAATATACATTATGCAAAGTTTATCGATTAAAAAACCATAAGCAACGTTTATAATGAGAAAAAAAATGTTATAGCGATGGTTTTAACAAAAATGAAGTTCTAGGGGATTTTTACAAGTTGTTAGATTAAAGTTACACTACATTTTTATTTTCAATTGATTGGAGTCATCATCGTTGGATAATCGTTGTAATAATGCATAAATAATTTCATTTTACTCTTTCCTTGTTAAGCTAACGAGGCTGGTGTTGAGTTTTGTTTTTGTTTGTTTAAAGGTGATAACTGAGTGGGTTTGTTTGCCTTTGTTCGCGTAATTACATTGTTACTGTCGACTCGCACCTGTCATACTTAAATGGTTGGAAATATTTTGTTAGTTTCACTAAATTAAGTTGATAAGAAATACTTCGATCAAGTAAAAGTTATAGAGATAGAGTCAATTGGCTTAATATTCTTTCATTACTGACAGTTTAGCACTTGCCTGTTGTCTCACTTAATGGCAAGTGATCATAGAGCCTAAGTGGAAATATTTTAACTTGCTAAGAGGAAGTTTACGTTTTATGGATTCTACACAGCATTGCATCTAATCGGGCTTTAGGATAACCAAAAACCAAGACCAAAACCAGACATACAAATTCTTAAATTTGTCCTTTTTTCCGCTGGGAAATGCTTTTACGCATTCCTACCACGAGGGCAAGGGACATGGGACTCGCTAGCTTAGCCATAATACCCACTAAAACCCACCGATACCCTCATTAACCTAAATTGGAGGTGTCAGAGGCTACCTTACGTAAGAGTGGTTTAAGGAGGCGGCAAAAGGCGTTCAAAAAGACATCTGCAGCCACCCAGCCTCCTGTTTCGAAGGGGCGGGGTGTCGGCAGCACACAGTGCCACAGTGTGATCCGCTTTGATGGATGGCAGGCAGGTGACTCTTCACGCCGCGCTATCTGATCCAAGTACTGACCGAAATCCATGTACAGTCATCGTATCTACCAGTCTGAAAGAGAGCGATCCGTGCTGCCTGGATAGCTAATTCTAGACGTGGACAAATCGCCTCCACCGTGTACATAACCGCATTTGGAGATTCGAAATCCTCCTTCCGCACTTGGATCAGTACTCTGTCAGCATCTCTCTGCGGCATCATCCGACTCCTGCCGTAAAATGAACCCAGGACTAGATTTGGAGTAAAATCTTTCAATAGAGTTGATGAAATTAGTAAGATAACGAACTTATTTGATTAGGATTAATGCGAGTAATTGCGTTGTTGACTGAATGCGTTTGTATACCTTTCTAAATACAGCATTGTAAGTAGCCATTTTATTTAAAAATGAAGTGGATGCAGGGAGTCATCCTTAAAAGATAGATATATGCCATAGCGGATGTTTTTGTAGATTTATAAAAAACAGACATACATCAATATATATATGTCTTTAGGCAGACACGGCCCTGGGCTTTGTTTTTTAATCATATAGTTATAAAAATATGATGCTTAAGACAATATCATTAGCACAGAAGGTAGGACAGTAATAAATTATTTTTCTGTGAAACCTTGTCTTACAAAATAAGGATTTTATACTTGACTCTTTATACGTAATCGATAAATATAAGAAGGATATTATAATTTAATGTGTAACATCTGTGTAATATCTTATTCATTATGTTATTTGAATATATTTGGAGCTCTTGAGACATTTGTTAAGTTTGTTTCGTTCATTAAATTGGGATAATGGAGCATCTTGCTTTTCCCTTGTTTACGTAATTTTATTGTTACTGTCGTTTCACACCTGTCACTCTTAAATGCCCGATGAGTTTCACTGAGAATAAGAACTTAATTTTGTAAGTGAAACAAACTTGTTAACTTATTAGCTTATCGAAGTAATAAGCTACGTTCAAAATAAGGTTCAACCGCCGTGATAGTCTAGTGGCGAGACGTGGATATTTGTTCAGAGAAGTCCGTTCGAATCATTGGCAATTTCTAAAAAGAAACTTATGTGCTTGATTGATCATTTCAAAGCACCACTGTACTTTTGGATGTAGCAAAACTTCGTAAGGAAACTTGCACATGCCAATGTTAAGCAGTGTGGTAGGTCTATGCTCTAATAAACCTCTTTTTTTATGAGCAATGGCTTTGCCCAGAAGGACATTGATAGGCTGCTCCATTCTATACAAGACTGCCCTTTTATAACAAATCTACCACAAGTTCCCAATAGAATTTAATAAGTTACTCTTATAATAAGTAATTTTTATAGGTAATATTTCTTTCTAATTCTTGTAGGTTATATCTTAATTAATTTTAGTGTCAGATAACAATAAAACACAGCTTTCACTTAGATATTTCATAAATTTTAAATCGAGAAAGCCTTAATTTAGCCACACGTCAAGTGAGTATCTGACTCCTAACTAGCATTATCAAAACACCAGCTCACATTAACTAACAACTTTTATTCTCCCCACTATTTAAATATACAATTTTGCACTACTTCTCATAAAACATCTACTTCATGAGACACATCTCGAAAGACTAACTTATACAATTGATCCTCTTTTTTAAATTACCTCGTATTGCGTAACATTTCAAAATATTGCACAATGCATTTGGAACTTTTAAGTGTTGCCACCATATTACTCTATAACTCCCAAAATCAAAACATCTAATAGTCTACCATTTTATTATTTATTATTTTATTTAATTTCTTTGCTCCTTGTAGAACAGAAAAATAGAAAAGTCAAGTTATTAAAAAGAAACTTAAAACTATGAACATTACTTTCAATATTATACCGCTATGCCACAATAAACTAAGTTCTATATCAATGCAATTATAAGTGATTATTGTGTTACACATATTTGAGATGTCGGTACGCGAACAAAATGTTCGAGTTTAACTGAGCAACACAAAGATTAAGATTTTAGGACATACAAAAAGAGACATGGACTATTGGCAATTGGAATTACATACCTTTTTGTGAGTTAAAATTATGTAGAGCGTTTATCAACTCCATTACCTACCTACAGTAGATAACATTAATTTCAAAACGTAAATCTGTCAAAAGTCATTAATCTTATATAAACATTTTCCATTTATTATTAGTTTTAGTCATATATTAGAGACGAGTTATGGTCAGTTTTTGCTGCTTATTTGACTGTAAACTAGAGTGGATCAAACATTTTTACTATATCGTTTTCTTAACATCTCTGAATAAAATTGACCATTTCTTTGCCCCTGTAACTTAAAAATCTGGGTTATATTTAGATATATTGTCCCTTAAGTTCTCTCTTACTGTGGCTCGTCGTTATATATATTATTTTCAATAATGTACAGTTATTACGTAATGAAATAAGAGCTGACTTGACTCGAACGACCCTTACATAACCGAGTGTTTGACCCTAGTCTCAGTTTTCATTTCCAATATTAAGAAAGTAATTCATTTTATTAATAGGATTTAAGAAACTTCTTGAAACTCCATTTTACAACATGATACCTAGTATTCTAACAGTCTGGGGAGATTTAATCTCATTAAGTACTTAACAGACGAGGCGCGTGCGCTATCATGCCTCCAGTAAAGGGCACAGTGTGAGTGCTCTCACGTTGACGCCTTTAATCAAACTACCCACTTTAAACCCTTAAGTAACAAAAGGGGCTATGCTTTAGTACCTTTACTTATTCTTGTGAACCTTTACTGTTAAATAGCATCTTATTGTTATACTTTTCCGTAGGTTTTTCAGGTACCAGATAAAGAATCAGATTCAAGATTTGAAAGACGTCTGCGTATATAAAAATGATTCCCTATTGCCCTATGTTAATCATTCCATGTAAACGGCTGGACCAGTTTCGCGAATTCCGTTGAGGTGAATAGGTCTTTCAAATTTTGTTCATAGGGAAGCAATTTATAAAAATGGATATTTACAAAATCGGGGGATACAGTTTAGTGTTGTAGTTACATATCTATCAACTCCGCCCGAAATTCAATTACACCAATGGATAGCTAAAAGATCAAAGAATTTATTACGCTAATTATTTATATAGAAACTATTGCCCTTTACGAGATTTATCACGAACAACAAACAGCCGTGTCGATAAAATAGCCATATCCTATGTCTATGTGTTTATCATAGCCAGCAGAAAATTTTTATAAAAGAAACGGTTACGAAAGTTTCGTGGAAAATCAGATTTTTTTAGAAAACTTAACCACCATAGTATCTTTTCTAAATTAACCTCCTTAGTGCTTTTGATAATATAAATTCTTTTAATAATCAGCGATTGACAGAATGTGTGCTGCAAATACATAATTAACGTTTTATATGCATTAAAAGATATATGACGATAAATAAATCACTGCGACAGTCGTTGTTTGTGGCATCGCCTGTCTCCGTGTCGGGATACCAACAAAACTACTCGTGTTCATACAATAAACAAAAAATTAAACAGATAATGTATAAGAGTAAATGCGTATTTGTCAATCACTGACAGATGTTATAAATACATATGTCAAATGTTATAAGGTTTAATTAAAAAAGTTTATATTGTCAAACCACTAAGGAGGTTACATTAGAAACGTTAATTTGGTGGTTAAGTTGCTTGTTAATTTCTTTCTTTCATACGAACCTTCTTCAGATTAAGCACAACACAAAAAGAATTAAGCGAATGATGAAGAAATTTTTTAAAAAAACATCGCTTATTGAGAATTTTGTATAATCAATTAAAATATAGAAATATCTATATCAAGTTCAACGGACAGCAATTTTTTCATATGTTTAATAAAAAGGAAGATTATTTTATTTCAAATTTCATATATTACTATACTAGTTTGCAAGACTACTTAGACGATAGAAACGCGTGGGAGTAATGGAATTTAAATTTAATTATACTAAACAAATATGATATTGTAATGAAGATAGTAAAAAACACAACAAAAAAACTACCCGACAGAGTTCATTGAGGGCTCTTCTTAAGACAGGATACGTAGGAACTCTCGTAACTATAGATTTTAAGTCGTTCTTTAATACCATCTTCACTAGTACATTAAAATTTGTGTGTTGAAGAAAATTATATTTGACGATTCAAGAATGCTATAAAGGCCTTCTTGAATTTTTATTTTGTTTGAAAAAAGTAGGCATGTTAACAGTGTATACTGTGTAAAAATCTGTGATTATAGAAGTTATAGTCTTTCACAATAGAACCTTAATAATGATCAAACTTAAAATTCAAATTAATTATGGTCGAATATCACATACATACATAGCGTCACACCTAATTTCCATAGGTAGGCAGAGACCATGTCCTTCCACTTGCTACGATCCTTGTATATCTCCTTCGCTTCTTTCATTCTCATTAAACCTTCCATACAAGTTTGTCGGTTTAGAGTACTCTTGACCTGGGCTTTATTTAAAATGTCCTAGATTTGGTCCAGGAACATCCGCCTTGGTCTTCCCCTTCCAATTTTCGCATTTACTCTTGACTCATAAATCCTTTTTGTTAGTCTCCTTTTATTCATTCTCTCTACGCGCCCAAACCATCTAAGCATACCTTTCTCAATTTTAGTCACTACATCTTCATTTCGACCTCCATCTTAAGCACATATTTGTATGTCAAATATAACCACTGTGTTATCCTTGAAGCTAAGTATTCTCAAACAGAATAGAATCGAATAACAAAATTCTATAAGCTTTTTTTCTGACGGTTAATGTCGTATTGTGCTATAACAGTATCATCAATCTTCAAATCCCCTTTTATAAAGGTGTTTTTAGGATGCCGCGTTTCAAAATGACAAAAGGTCTTTAATAAGACTACGTTTGCATTATATTTGTTTTCGTTGGAATCGTTTTAAAAAGCTGAAAAAGCTTTACGTCGCCACTGTTATCCTTACAAATTATAAAACAATGTCCTTCGCTGCGTTTGCATGTCTATTTGTGATAAACTTATAAACTACTGAAAGAAGTAAGATTTAGGTATACAATTTGTCAAGTTTTTGTTTATATTGGTTAGAACAAAACGATAATTGTTCCGAGTATCGGAATAATTACACTCATGGGAGATTTCATCGAAAATAATACCTAATTCTTTAGAGATATAACATAATAATGCATGCTGGGATATTCCCCTATAATTGGTCTATAAAAAATTGTACGATGTTATATGTATATCCTTTAAAAATAACTCAGTAGATCAATTTAAAGTTCAAAAGAAATGGTCAAGTATAACGCGGTTATTGGAAAGTTATTGAGACAGATATAACAGACAGACTGAGAAACGCAGTGACAAACTTTGTTTTATTATATGTAAGGATAGTATACTCCGTGTTATCTTTACGAAATTTATTATTCATTCCACAGGAACGGGAAATTCGTCGCGTTTAAGATGTATCAGACAGAGCAACAGAAGAATATGTTCCTTTTACCTGACTATAACCGCATACTGTAAACATAATAATTAAAACAGTAATGACAATTCAAATGCGAGTAATGCTGAGTGATTTTTGCGTAATAAAAAATGTCAAAAGCTCTTTTTAATGACCTCGTAAAAGTCGAACGCCATCTTGTTTTATGTTTTATTACTTTTCAGTGCCTACATTAAAATTACGGTTCACTTGGATAGCTCTCTTTTGTTACACTTTTAAGTATTTCAGCATACATATAGCCATTAAAACGTTGGTAAAATTAATTTACTTTTATAATTCCATATTTTAGAGTAAAAAAAGCTTCAGAAATCATTTGTCGGATCGAGCAAACGCATTTTTAATAATATACAGCAATCAGTTTTAGTTTTGCCTCCACATAATTTTAAGATATATGTCAATAAAATCTTTTCAAAAGGCATATTATAATGTTGAAGATTATTTAAGCGATAGAAATGTTTGGACTTTATAACAGATGCTCACAGAAGCAATATATTACACATTATAACATACAAAATTATCTTTAAAAGGGTAACCGTTGAGTTTCTTGCCAGTTTCTTCTAAGCGGATTAAACTTTCCGAACTGGTGGTAGATTTGTTACCAACGAACAGACTACTGATGATTCAAAAGAGCCTTTTGAACCTACTTGAATGAGGAATATTTTGATTTTGACTTTACTATCAGTCTAGCTGTTTCTAACTTTGAGATTTTCGAAGAAAATTCCCAGGTGGATTGAATTTTCCGACACTTCCAACAAATACGAGTTTAGTTCAAATAATTTCCACAAAGTCTTGAAACATTATAAGTCTAAATCTTCCTCATTAAATAAACTATCACAAAATGATAACCGTTTAGTACTTTTTGAGTTTATCGTCATCAGACACACAACAAAAGTGGAGAGCTTTGTTTTATAATATGTCAGGATACATCGTTAATCAATTCGTTGTCAATATGTACTTTTACGTGTAAAGGTTACACAATATAGTCATGTTATATCAATCATCAAGTGAAAGCTCCCCCACCCCTTTAAATGGACACACACTCAATTAGCTTTTATTGCCGCGGCATCGTTCAATTTAACGCGTAAATGCGACCGCACTGTACTGCCCCACCAATTTATTTCTGTATACCCTTTTTTTTAGGAACCCCTTTGATAAATTAAGCCTTAATTTTAATTTCCCCTCGGTTTTCTGTGATTTAGATTCTAGTTTCAAAATTCAAGATTTTAGCTTTATTTAATTACAGAAAACATGAGTTTTTTTTTAATTTATATAAGACTTGAATGAAAGAACTATAGTGAATCGATTTTCATTTGAAGTTGGAGCAGCGTAGTGGGTCTATGCTCTAAATACACTCTCTCCTATGAGTGAGGACACTTCTCTCAGCAATGGGACATTGATATGTTCCTTACCTTTTATCTTAATACTAAGATACGTTCCTATAAATTTTAAATCATCATCAAATTTTAGAATATATCGAAATAAATTTGAATATAACATAAAAGGCTGTCAGAGGATAAGTATAATAAATGGAAGGGCTTTTATTCCTGATTCTACTGTAATTTTAAAATAAATCGAAGAAAACAAACTCTGGAATTCGTGTATAGTTGTAAGAGCTATTTAATGTTTATTATATATTGAGTAATTTGGTTACTACTCGTATTTAAAAGAATGTCTCAGTTTAAACAGTCTCGAATACGTTTCAAGTTATCGGATGTACTGAATTAACCTTTGAATAAAAAACTTAGCGATGCAGATGCTCCGATTGATCTTTGTTATATAAATGATTCCTTAGTAGGTAAAGGAATATTGTAGCTGCATCGATGAGCACGGCTCAGATGCTGGCTTTATTAAACTCTGTAACAGCAGTTTGACTCCATTTTGTCGTTTGCAATCGCCCGAGGGTTAGAATTTTAAATGAATGCCTTCATACACACTTCGACACACTTTAATAAAGTTTACTGTGTTGCATTTGTCTTTTACATTATCAAAACCTTACGTTTCTTGATTTTCATTGAAAATTTGTTTATTTTTAAATATAATTAAAGCTTTACCAATTATAAAACAAAGTCCTCCACCAGGCGTAAGTCGTGATAAGTTCAAAAACTACTTAACGAAATTTCTTGAGGTCTTCTTCAATAGATAGAGAGATTCATGAGGAAAGGTCTGAGTATATACATTATTAATATTATGTACCAATTGGAACGTAACTAGAATTTTGGGAAGCATCAGAAATGTCATGCTGTTTGGAAGCTTCTATCAAAAAATCATCAGTGGGCTACCTTTTTTTAGACCTACAAAGAGTTCAATACAGCATATATGTATCTTTTGAGGATAGCTTTTTTAAAGAACAAAGAATGGTTATTGTCAACCTTGTAAGTAGCAGACCATTAAAGTCCCACTGCTGGGCACAGGCCTCCTCACTCCGAGGAGCGAGGGTTTTTTTCGACTGCCTCATTGGTCTAGTGGTTAGCATGTTCGAATGCAGACATGAGGTCTTGGGTTCGGGCCAGTTTGAAATCGATATTGAGTTTTCTCAATATTTTCCTGAAGTTGGGAAAAAATTGGGGGTGTGATCCACCCCCGTGCCTCGGAGAACACGTTATTCCGTCGGTCCTGCGCCTGATCTCTCTCTCCGGTCGTGTCGGATAGCCATTACCTCGAACTATGAGAGCAAAGGAATAGAGAGTACACTTGTTTGCTATGCCTGCCAATCCGCGGTTGAGCAGCGTGGTGGGTCTATGTTCTAAAAACCCCTCTCATATGAGTGAGGAGGCCTGTGCCCAGCAGTCGGACGTTAATGGGCGGTTCCTCCTTTTTTTTTAATGTCAGCCTTTGCCCTAAAATATGGTATAACAAGTTTGTTTTTATTTCTCGTATTTAAGTTGTGTATTTCGCTTTTTTTGCTGTATAGTAAGTAGGTAAGTAAGTAAGTAGCAGCCCATTAACGCCCCACTGCTGGGCACAGGACTCCTCACTCATATGAGAGAGGGTTTTTAGAGCATAGACCCACCACGCTGCTCCAGTGCGGATTGGCAGGCATAGTACACAACAAGTGTACTCTCTATTCCTTCACTCTCATTGTCCGATGTGACGGGAGAATCCGACACGACGGGAGAGAGATCCGGCGCAGGACCGACGGCTTAACGTGCTTTCCGAGGCACGGGGGTGGATCACACCGCCAACTTCCCAACTTCGGGCAAATATTGAGAAAATCTTAATAGAAAACTCAATATTGATATTTGAATTGGCCCGACCCGGTACTCGAACCCAGGACCTCATGTCTCTAGTCGAACATGCTAACTACTAGACCAATGATGCAGACTAATTGTGGTGTATACGTGAATATTATTTCATTTTAGAACCTTATTATTAAAATGGTAAAATTAATCTGAAAGTTTAATACAAGAAAGTATTCACGCTTTTTTTATGAAGAAGGTTATACAAAGTTTTCCTCAAACATTTCGCTTGCCATAATTCCTACCCACACTAGAAACGATTTCGTAGTTTGTTGTGGAGTAGGTATAGTGTGAGACAGCACTTATTCAATGACACTTTTAAAAAAGCATTTCATCCTCCCTCTGGGAGAAGGGTTGCTCTCAAACATCCGTAAGTTTTGTATTGCAACGTTGAAATGGGCACGTTTCAAGTTGCAATACACGATCACCGAGTTTGTACTACAAAGGCACGTTCTACCTTTTTAAAATCACGCTTTACAGTTGATTGACAATCACTCTTTTATACTAAATTACTGCTAAATTACTTATTACTGTTCACAGAGTGTTCGTACACGATAACTTGTTAAACGTACATTAATTAGGACACAAAAGAACACCAATATCAAGGGAAGCTTTTCAAATTATTCATAAACCAAAATATATATAGTATATTAGCAGATCCTGCAAACTTACGGCCTCTGAATCAGTAAATTAAAAAGCTGAATGATAATTGTAGACTGTTACAACTTTAGTAAAAAGCGTGAATTTTATGCCTAAATTCCCACTAAAGTCCGTAATGTCAAAAACTAATGAAAAATCAAAGAAAAGGATTGTTTTAAATTTAATTTGATTTCTGAACGACTTTCAAATTTCGTCGATTTCTAAACGACGGGACGAACATCAAATGCTGTATCTAATCAGATTTACTCAACGTTTAAACCTTCTCTGGACTTCAATAAATAATTCGAGTACAAAATCCGTTCTCAAGTTTTAGCGAGACTAATGAACAGCAATTGATTCATTTATATTATTTTATTAAATAATAATACTTTGTAGGCCACACGGTATAAAATAGCTTCACTACAAAGAAACAATACTATCCGAATTAACTTATTGACACAATTAAAATTATTAATAACTTATTAAAAATATTGGCACATTCAAGAAAAAACGTGACCACACCTCATATAACATACGAAATAAATATTAAAAGTAAGTAAGTTAGTAGCAGCCCACTTAACGTCCCACTGCTGGGCACAGGCCTCCTCACTCATATGAGAGAGGGTTTTAGATCATAGACCCAGCACGCTGTTCCACTGTAGATTGGCAGGCATAGTACACAAGTGCACTCTCTATTCCTTCACTCTCATAGTCCGATGTGACGGTATTCCGACACAACCGGAGAGAGATCGGGCGCAGGACCGACGGCTTAACGTGCTCTCCGAGGCACGGGGGTAGATCACACCGCCAACTTCCCAACTTCGGGCAAATATTGAGAAAATCTTAATAGAATACTTAATATCCATTTTTGAATTGGCCCACGTCTGTAGTCGAACTTGCTAACCACTAGACCAATGATGCAGAAATAAATATTAAATTGTCTTAAATCATAGTTGGCTGCCATGAATTAATTTAAATGTATAAGTTACTAAAATAAAAGCGTAAGATGCTTACGCTCCCCACGCTTTTTTTAAATTTTCAATGTGTCTTTGTTAATTCAATAAATACTTATGAAAATGTATGAGTTACTTATCAACTCTATCGCTTATATCTGACAGCTAGACCGATTTTATTGGTACTTTCACTAGATAGCACATAGCTGATGTTAAAAGGAATAACTTAGGCTGCTTTATTTTTAGAAAAAAGGCATCTAAATATTGAGTCTATTCAAACATAAAACATATTGCTTAGTAAAGGCTTTCAGTCTTTAAACTTACAAATCTTTTTCCTAACATAATTTTAGAACAATTGTTTATCTTTTAACTCAAATGGCGACGGTCCTAATTAGGGTGAAGTGCCTTCATTTAGGGCCGTGGCGCAGCTCACAAATTAAACATGATTATATCTAGTAATATACATTTATACTAATAAATTACCCTCGATTTTAATGAAATGTGGCAATATTTTTTAAGAACTACTAGTTAATCCGGTGAGACACTGTTACTCAATGTGATATAACTTATTATTGACGTAAAAATTGGGAATACAAAATATAAGCAGCATATAAATATCCCTTTGCTGCACTCACACTACAAAATTGCCTTCAGAATAAGGGGCTTTTCTCATGTCTTCCTTCAGCAAAAAGTAGAAGATCATGAAGGAAAATTAAGCATATCAGTTTATTTCTTCATCAATTCAAACCCGCGATTGCTTTGTACAAATATTATGATGAAATATTACGAGTTTTGTTTTCGCTGAGAAATGCATTTGTGCGGCCGGATACCTTCGCTCAGGTGTGTGGAACTCGATGTAGAACAAAAAAACCCACTATAACCTAACTTGAACTGAGGCACCAGAACCTCTACGGGAAACAGGAGATCAGCAATCACGATAGTTCAAAACGCATCCCCAATCCTGAACTCATTCTTTGAGGGTAGAATTTCCTAAAATTTACTTTTGATAGATTTCATTATATCAAAAAAAAATCTGACCAGGTTTTATATACCATAAAAGATACAGTTTGTAAATGTGAAGTTTCAATTTTTTTTTAATGTTAGAAAGTAGAAATTCACAATATCCATTCTTAGCTGACTTCTACTCGGCAAAAGGAATATTCCTACCAAATTTCAAGTCTCTACGCGATGAGTCAATAGTTAACACCTCCGCAACCCCCCTTGCGGGTGGAATTTCGTAATATCCGTTTTTAGCTGACCTCCACTTGGCAAAAGGAATATTCCTATCAAATTTCAAGTCTCTACGCATTATGGTTCCAGAGATAGTGTTGAGTCAATAGATACCTGGAAATCTCTTTTATATAGATATTGATAAATACACTATTTGAATTGAGTCACTTTCATTATTATGTTGGAACTATGTAAAGTAGTAGATACATATAATAAATCTGTTTTGTACGTGCCTGTATTGTCACAATGTCTATAGAGTTGGCGCTATGCGTGTAAAACCAGACCATTGTTCCCGCTCACTCGTAGTACACTTCACATCGTCTGCGTATGTGAGTTACATCACGTAGCTATTGTTGTTTTTAACTCCATATTTCCTGTGCCATATATTTTCATCTCGTGTTAAACGTAGGGGTAAATCTGCGAAATTTACCCTTTTAACGAAATAACATCTAAGGACTTATTTTATAAAGAAATCTACATTTTTCTGAAATACTTGCCCATATATAGACTCTGGCAAACAAACATTTTTCAGCTGCATTTTTTTTTCATGCCCTTATCCCACTAGGTGGGGTCGGTACAGCATGTTTCTTTTCGCCACTTTACTCTATTCGCTGTCATTTCTACATTCACACCCTTTATACACATATCCTCTTTTACACAATAAATCCACACTTTTTTTGGTCGTCCTCTCCCGGCCCTGCCGCTTACCATCATATATAGGACCCTCTTGAATACATGGCTATCCTCCCTTCTCATTACATGTCCATACCAGGCTAACCTTCCATTCCTTAACTTCTCGGTCACTGGTGCTACTTTCACACTTCCTCTAATATACTCATTCTTAATCTTATCTAATTTTGTCACTCCACACATCCATCTCAACATTTGCATCTCCGCTGCATGCAATTTCCTTTCATTCTCCCCTTTGGTGGCCCAGCACTCTGATCCATACAGGATGACAGGTCTTACGATCGTCTTATAAATTTTGCCCTTGCTGTTAGTAAAATAAGGGTTCACTGATGTTGAAATTGCTAAAATCGTTTATTTTTATGGCATTATTTCTTACAGCATACTGTTACGGAGTAAGCCGGCGGACATTGAAATCTTTATATTACAAATAAGATAAATAGGTGTCATATATTAATTGGGATCTCGCATTTCCTTGAGAGAAAAATTCAAAGAAACATCAATTCTCACAGTACTGTAGCAATATAATTGAATAATGAATCTATGAAATCAGTCATCTTGTAATCGTCTCATGATTTACATGTCCCGTACAATATTGTGTCAGGTGTGACTCTTATGTGTGTTAAATATTGAAATAGTATCGTGTATAATTTGGTGAAAATAACCAATACATTGAACGTTTGTCGGCGATACAACAATGGCCGTTAATTGGAAAGAATGGAAGGATTCTTTCGATTATTTTTTAATCGCTAAGGGCAAAGATGCTGCGAGTGATAAAGAAAAGTATGTATTATTTATGCATTGTTTGGGGAAATACGGTAGAGAAATATTAGACGAGCTCGATTTTACAGATAGAAATAAATATGATTACAAGATGACTGGCTTTAGTTCTTCGATACTTATTATAAAGTTACCCACAACAGCTCCCTCCTATCCACAACAAATAACATTTTATATAATCATGATAATACTCATACATACAGAACTAGCTGAACCCGCGAATTCGTCTGCGTGGAATATTGTTTTGGTATCATTTTCATTAATTTAGGCATTTTTTTTTACAAATAATAACATACCCGCACTGCACTTTGAGGGTGGGATTTCCTAAAATTTATTTTTGATAGTTTCCATTATGTAAAAAAAATCTGATCAAGTTTTGCATACCATAAAAGATATAGGTTGTGAGTGTGAAGATTGAATTTTTTTGTTGTTGTTTTTTAATTATAGACTATATCCTGGGCAATCGGCTCATCCTTCCTCACAGCTTGTCTTTCGATAAATGCCTCCTCTAATGCCTCCCATCTATCCTACCTATCCTTCCGTCCTATCCGTACCTATCCTTTGCTATACATAACCATTTGGGTCCTGCTACTTTCCTTAGGCCATCATTCCATCGTCTGGTCTTCCTTTACTTCTTTTGCTTTCCCTGGGGTACCATTCAGTTATTATTCTCGTCCATTTTCCTTTCTTTTTTCTCATCATGTGTCATTTTAGTTTTCTGCAAACTGATTATACTATTCTGAATTTGGTCTTTGGTTTTACTCTTTTTTAATTAGTTTTATCTGTTTGTCTTAATCCCAATGCACTTCTCTCTATTCTATTCTGACAGATATTTATTTTATTTTGTTGTTGCTCGGTTAGGACCCAAGTTTGGCAAGCATACTCGTATGTCAGACATGGCATATGCAAGTGTTGAACACTTTTCGCTTCTCTGAGATTGGCATCTCTTTATTTCTCATTATTTCGCAAAATGACCAGAATCTCTTCGAAGTGCTTTCTGCAGCTTGCTAGAAATCCTTTCTCCGTTTTTGCCTTCAAATATATTTTACATAATACAAATATTTTATAATTTCTTGTATTAAAATTGTGTAGTTCGCTTTTTGATGAGAAACTTCTTTAGGTGCACCAGGATAACATTTTTTACGGATAAAACGCGTGATTAGCGTCACGAATATGTGCAGCGTTTTTATGCTAATTCATTTGAAGGTTAGGTAGTTTCAATATTTACAAATAACATATGGCATTTTAATTTGCCACTAGTCATTTAATTATTTAATATACTACTTTTCATGAAATATAAAAAAACAATATTTCATAAATTCCACTTTCTAAATAAAAAAACAAAATTTAATTAATAATTTCTAATATTGAAAAAAAAAACACGTAGCATTTTTATTTAAAATTCGTCACTTGAGATTTCAATAAATTATTTTTATTAATTTTTATGCTTTTAATTCTTTAATGACAATTAAATTCATAACATATCTGCCTGTTTCCCCTCCCTCTATGTCTCGGAAGTCTAGATTTAGATTTGAATAATTATTATTACGAATATATAAAATGTAATCATCTTTCTAAAGGAGTTTAAACCAGGGCGATCAAGACAAAGAGATATTTTAATTTTTAACGTAAACAATCAAATAGTATAAACCATTTTACATATGTATAAGCAATGTAATACATTAAGTCGGTACATGTTTATAATCAGGTATCTCATTTGTATTTCAGTTGTATAAAGGACCCATGTAAACAAAACCATATGCAAAGCAGTCTATTAATGACCCACTCAGAACAAGTATCCTAATAGGAGGGACCTCGTCCTTTGCCTCGACTATCCAATGGGATTAAACACATTATCATTTTCAAGAGGACTCTACTTTTTATTACTTTGAAAAATTTATTTTAACCGACTAAAAAGGGGCGTGTTTAATTCGATTGATTTTTTATACAGTGCAACTCCAATATAAAAAGCTGAAGTAATTTGAAAAATATTCGTTTTATCAGGTAATAAGTTACAGTTAGGTCTTGTTACATAAATGTTACAATGACAACAATTCGTTTTAACACGGTGATATTTCTTGTTTTTCAAATCGTTAAATGCAGAATGTAGTTTGATAACCGTTCAATTGTCCGTGTCAACTACTGGTTGATATGATACCGATATGTCTCAACTCGGGCAATCGGCAATATAAGCATCTTTTTAAGTCATAATTTGTGTTATCTATTTCGCTTCTCGATAACTGCCATAACATAATATGCGTAGAGATAAAACCAGACAATAGAAAAAACTAAAATAAATCAGTTACAAACTAACCGTTAGTAATGGTGCGTGTTAAACTTCGTTAAGTTTTATAAACTGTGTTGTTTAGTAGTGACTATTTGTATTTTTGATTATGTAAGTGATGTGAATAACAATGACAACCCTTGAGATATGTTTTAGTTTTTAAGATATGAGCATATGAATACATGAATGAATTTTTTCACTATCTCAAAGTTTATCACAACATGACGTTTCACCAGAGTCTTAATTTAATAAACAAAAGATTACATTGTATAGTTTAACTATTAGCAAACATAAAATTCCTAATATTTGGAAGTCTTTCATGAACACTTAAGTTCCAAGAGACATTGTAGCGTCATTCGACCCGCGGGGCAATCGACGCAAAAAGGTCCGTGTGGGACGGAACAAACTGCTATTATTTCTGTTAACCAAGCACGGATTATTGGATTAAAAAAATCACGGCCGTGCAGTCACGCGGTTATATAAAGGTTAAAAATAAAATAATATCTGCAAGAAACAACAATTTTTGTCATAAATATCATAAACATAAATCTTAAAATACAATGTAATTAGATTTTTTGAGAGGGTCATTACATATAATTTTAAGTTTTCTATACCACAACATTTTTCATTTTACGAGGAAATTCAGGGTGATAAATAGACTGCTTTAAACAATGTGGATATAAAATGTTGTACTCGTGCCTTATTGTAGAAATATTCACTTCATACGACACAAACATTTCGTGACAGACCGTGAGGAAAGTATTGCACAATTTAAAGCTACCATTTGTTTCAAAATGTCACTTTTAATCACATTCACGTTTACCGTAATCTCGCTTATTGGTAAGTGATGACATATGATGTACAAAACTAGACTTAGGTCCAGTTTTAGTCATTAAAAGTAAACGAAATAAATGAATACAGGGAAAGAAAAAAAATAAGCATGCAATAAACGGCCTTATAAAAATTATACGATATACAAGATGATATCATGTTGAGAGATCGTTTCCGAAAACGAAGACAGACGATATTACTAATAACACCTTTGATGATGATGCTTAAAAAACGATACTGATTAATAAACCGTTTTATTAGTATTATTTACGCTCCATCATATTAGTACAGCTAAATAAAACGATAGTTTCATAAAATATGCATTGCTAAAAAAACCAGCAACGAAGCAAAATCAAAAACAGCTAATGTCAGGTCAACGATCGCAAGCTGCCGGCTAGCTAGCGATGGTCGTTGACCCGACCTCTCAACTGTTTTTAATTTTGTGTTTCATTGCTGGATTTTTTTCATTTCAAATTATAGTTTTAAAAAGTAAAAAAACACTCTTTTAGAGATAACCCAACTAAAAGTTATAAAATAATTCTTATTATGAGAATAAAATAATTTACGAGCATTTTATATATGTCGGAGTGCAATAGTCTGTGGAACGCTGGCGTTATCTGTCTATCGACGTGGAACAAAGTCAATAGTCACAATCTGGCGTGCGTCTCTCCAGTTCTCGGGTGACGGTCCGCCAGCGCGGTCGACTCTTGAAACTGTCGCGTACCTAACTATTATTGTTAAAGAGTTTGTGTAAATTGATATCGGGAACATTAAGTGATTGAAGATTATAATCTGAGTTAATTAATAAAGTGTTTGATTGCACCAACATTACCCGCCAACGCCCACAGCATGGAAATTGAATTATGGATGCCATTAATGACGCTGTCGGCGGAGAACCTAAACACCTATAATACATGTTCGCTTCTCCTGTTCCCAAGCATTTATAATACATTGTTCTAATTAAAAAAAAAAAACAAATATTACCCTAAATCCTATTACATTTTTATAAGGAATTAAACAGTAATACCATTGAGTTTCTCTGTATAAAATGTTACGTGCTTGATCGTTCTTTCAAATCCGTCATTGTGCTTTTCGGCGATGAAATCCTGGATCATGAGGATATCTGCATATCCTGCGAGCAATACTGGGGAAAGTGTAAGTCGTAAGTAAACCGTTTCCTATTTTGATAACTAATTGCTACATAAAATGTAGATATTACATAAAGCTGACCATTTACATTAAGTTCAAAGGATTACTCTGTGAATAGTGATCATACGGACGCTGCAAAGGTTAATTGCGGCCGACCGTTGCGGTCGCAAACAATACAACTGTTGTACTGTATACATGCATAAATTGTGCTTATGCTAACTTGCATTGACTTAGCAAAATTAGATTCAACTTACGAGGAAATGTTTGCTTAAACATATTTGTTGGTCTCTTCACTTAAACAAATGCAAACTACCCGCTTGCCTTTACTAAAACTAGTGGTCGTAATTCGTCCATAACTGTACTACGTCTACTATTTATAACTCTACCACGTCTACTATTTGTAAACACCAGTATTTAGTACCTGTAAGGGAAGGAACTGACTTCTGATATTCTTCTACGGTTAACACTAGTTCAGAAGTCAGAGCTCCAACTCCCCAACACTTATGTAATTGTGAACAATAAAGAATTTTTTATTAAAAAAAAACTCATTTAAATTATAAGCTTCAACATGTTTGAGATTCTATTGTCAAAGACTATACTTCTTTTATCAAAGGTTTCGCCAAAGCTACAATTATATATATCGAAATTGAGTGAAAAAAATATCTTTGAAAGAAATTCTGTCTGTTAACCTTTTACACATATTTCGACAATTCAATTAATGAGACAAAACATCTCTGTAAACGATGTTTTGTTTTTTTTTTTAATTCTTCTAAATATTCTTGTAAATTGAAATTTAAAATCTCAACCCGTCGATGTTCGAACTGCTGACACTCAATTGTTTAGGTGTAAAAATTCGCCGAATCAATAAATATTAAATTTTTTGCATGTTAAATATAATTAAGCATATCCACAACATACACAATACAAATAATCGTGAATTTAAAAATAAAATGGCATACCATAGCTTCTAATGTAACCTCCTTTGTGATTTTGACAATATAAACTTTTTTAAAGTAACCTTATTGCATTTGACATATTTGTAAGCGATTGACAAATACGCATACATTTTTCATAGACGTATGTGTATCAAATACATGGTAGTGTAAATAATGTTTTGTTCATTAAATAACTGTATTTTTTACCTATCATTTTAAATAAATATTAGCATTGTACACTCCGTATCTATTCTCTTAACTATTCTATATCTATATATATATAAAAGAGATATCCAGGTATCTATTTACTCATTACGATATCTCTAGAACCATAAGGCGTAGAAACTTGAAATTTGGTAGGAATATTCCTTTTGCCGAGTAAGTCAGCTAATAACGAATTTTACGTAATTCCACCCGCAAGGGGGGTTGCGAGGGTGTTAATTAAAAAAATCAAATTTTCACATTAAAAATAAATTCAAACGCACATTTACAAACTGTATCGTTTATGGTACGTATGAAGTCGCGGGTTCAGCTAGTTTTGTATAGATGAAACATTTGAGTTTTGTTTGTTAGTACGTATGCTTGTAACGTTTTCACACAAAAACTCCTAAACTAATTTTAAAAATTTTTCACAAAATAGCTGCATTTCCACTGAGCCACATAGGCTACATTTCTTTCTAAAAAAAAATAGGGATTCCGAATAAAAATGCATTAATCTAACCCAACGTGTGAATGTTTTGTCACAAAAAATCAGTCATCGCGTGCGGAAACTATTGATGATAGAATAAAATAATGTTCTACAACATTATACAAGGTATTAATATCTACAAAAAAGTCTGTGATACCATATGTCCAACTACTGTACTTATGCCACTATAACTACTATTTTATATTTTATTATTCATACCGATGTATGTACTCCTTATCCTGTTAGATTTATTGAAGACTGTTTCAATACCTGTAAACTACTTTCTAAATTATTAATATCAGACATTTAATTCAAAAAATATAATGAATTTAAAAATGTCAACCTAAAGGAAATTGTAGCGACCCTTATAACTGGGCCTGCGACTGGTGAATTAACTCATATTCTAAGGATACCAATGATACCGATATTAGTATACTGTTTTATTTTTATCAAGCTAAAAATTACTGGAGCGATTTAAAAAAATCTTTCATTACCTTGAAATCACGAACTTTTCTATACTTGTAGAGTATTTTTTAATTTGCTAATGTAGGTCATTCTACGTAAATGATGTTGCGAATCAAAAAATGTATTAGTTATATACATATATTAGTTGTAAACTAAATCTGAATATTGATTATATTATCAATATAAGTGTGTATCTAATATGTGTGTGTATCTGAAAGGAAGTAATTAAATCTAAGTGAAATAAAACTTTTATGTCAACGAAAATAAATCTATAGTCCAACTTAGAGAATATCATAGAGAAGTCCTCATAGAATATCAAGCACATGTTGTTTTTGGTAAAAATCCAGTAAAATGAAGAAAAAAGGATTAAATTCGGTTGAGTAGCTTCAGAACTCACTCATGCACGGCTGCGACACTTCTCAGGGGCGATCCCCCTTGGGAGCTCCGAGCGGAGGTTTTTGCGGCTGTCTACCAGTATCGAACATCTGCAAGGGACAGGGGAAAATGGCCAGATGCCAGCGAAGTCCAGAGCATCAGGACCCTATCCGACAGGGCCCAGATTGAAAGATGGAAATAGGACCTCAGGTCTTCTGAGGCGGGCGTAGTCATTGTTGCCGCGATCGGTCCCCACCTGGAAAGTTGGTTTGCTAGACGTCAGGGTTCTTTGTCCTACAGGTTGGTGCAAGTGTTAACCGGACACGGGTGTTTTGATAATTACCTGCACCAGGTTGTGGGCTGTATGGAGGCTCTTGCTTGCTGAGTGTGCGGAGCGGCTGTTGACTCGGCGCACCACACTTTAGTAGAATGCCCGGATGGTGACCACAGCGCCATCTCGTGGTATCCCTCGTTGGAAGTGATCTCTTTTTTTCGAGCGTAGTTGGTGCGATGCTCGGTGGGGAGTCACTTTAGAGAGCTGTGTCCTCCTAGACTTTTGTGAGTCTATCATCTTGCAGAAGGAGGCATGAGAGAGGGAAAGGAAGATTGCGGTTGGTGCTCCTCTCGGCCGCCGGAAGAGAAGGGGTGCCAGAAGACTCAGTTTTGCCCGTTTGCTCCCCATTCCTTAAACACTTGAGTCGGATTTATCCGGAGTGCTAGAGCTGAATGCGTCAGCAAACATTTGGCCCCCAACATACGGATGAAGAGGGTTCCGCTGGGTTTTAGGGGGTATTTCGGTGCATCCAGCGAGTCCTACACTGTCGGATGGAGGTTAACTTCATATGACGTGGGCAAAAGCATTTCCCAGCGGAAAATAAGCTTCAGAATTCAGCTCAGTCAAATACTGTGACTGTATATACGATATATTATATGTAAATTAAACAGGTGACTTGAAAGACCCTGACGATTTACTTTTAATAAGAAAATACTCTTATTACAACAATAAATCTTATAAAAAAAGAACTTTTAATTGCTGGTTATTTAAACGTTATAAATATTGTTTTCGTCTTAAAAAGTATAACCAACTTTTCTCATTAGAGCTAACGAAAACTCTCGTGCTATTTTAGAGATGCTTTGTGAAATATGTTTCAAAAATAATTAAAAAAAAATACTTCGCAAGAAAACAAAGTATAATCTGTATAGATTACAATGCAATCTTTCTATTTATTAAGAAGCAAATACAGCCACTCTTGATGGCGTAGTGCTGTCAATATTTACTGCACAACAAGAGGTTCAGGGTTCGATCCATGTTAGGGCGAATTTAATAAATTGCATTTTCAAATTTTTCTGAGTCTGGCCTGGTGGGAGGCTTCGGTTGTGGCTAGTTACTAGCAAGAAACATGCCGTGAAGCAAAAAAAGACTAGAGTTGTGTAGAACCATAACAGATATAAATACTTAAATTACTGAAATTAATTATACAATCGCACAATAATATAAAGGATTTGAAACAGCATGCGAGTGAATGGATTGCTCTAATCATGGTATAATAAATTGTAATTCAAATTCAAAAATTCTATATGCAAATAGGCCTTTACAGCTCTTTTTAATAGTCAAATATTCTTAGATTAATTCCAATGTACGACTGATAATTAAATAAAAGAACGACTTGAAATCTTTAGTTACAAGGATTCCTTCGCGCCCTGTTCTGAGAATATCCCACTACAAACTCACTTTTTTGTCATCACCATTACAATGTCATGATAGTTTACCCAATTACGATTAAAGCAACTCATTCACTTCCATGCTTTTTTATTGTCCATGTTATCCTTCAAATTGTAACGATTCTTAATTAGTTTACCTTTAACAAAGTTTTCAATTTATAAGTAATTACCATTAAGTGAGATCACAATCAATCGCTAACTTGTCAGAAATAAAAACCATAGTTTTCCAGAGGCATTCATTGCGTAACATTACGCTTTCATTTACAGTTAGAATCTAGTTCAAAAGCTTACTTTTAAGTAATAAGAGAAACTACAATGTACATTTTACACTCGTACAGAAAAAATATACATTTGTCTTTTCCTGGTTCCAGTTGAAAAGTACAGAAAATAAATCTCACATATTTACTTAGCTCGTTTTCTTTGTAACGACGTGATATCGCGCGTCACAATCTGCTATTTGAAAAACTTTTTCTACATTACGTCTCGTCATTCTTGCGAAAGAAAATGCGTTATTTAGAATATAATCAAAATCAAAATATTCTTTATTCAACTAGGTTTACAAAGTCTTGTTTCGTCAGTAGTCTGTCTGGTGGAAAGAGTGCACTTATGTAATGTGCCTGCCAGTCCGCAGTGGAGCAGCGTGGTGGGTCTATGCTCTAAAAACCCTGTCTCATATGAGTGAGGATGCGTTAATGGGCTGCTACTTACCTTACATTTACTGTTGTAGTTAAACTAGAAATTAATTAGTATTTTGTGTATATTTTATCGTAAAAGCCTAATCGAATAAAGAATTTTTGAATTGGAATAACAATTTTTAGTTTGGAGTTTTTTATCAAATTAAATCAAAAAATCCTTATTCGAGTAGGTCTATTACAACATATTTGAATTGTCAAATATCGTTTTTTCCATATATTATTTAAACGAATGACCGATGACGAAAGGACGACTTAAAATGTGAAGTTACGAGGGTTCCTTCGCGCCCTGATCTGAGAAGAGCCCAAAACAAACTCAGTCGAGAGTAGTAAATTAGTATTAAAAGAAGACATAAAGTAGTCTACTATATAATATTAATTAAATTGAAATTAATATTTTAAAGGTATCAATTTATAAAGCAAGCTAAGCCGTCAATATAAACACAGGCTTGTATTCAAGCTCCGAAATCTCTAAGCTGATTTCTGTATTCGCTCTCAACTGACACGACTAAAATGAAAGCAACTTTAAAGTGAGTTTCGTAGATGGAAAATTCACACGAAAAGTCATTTTCATATCCTCTACAAGGCTGGGCTTGGAAATTTCAAATTTAAAGTGCTTCTGTTGACGCACCTGCACGGTATATAAGGGAATATAACAATTCAAACTATTGAATAGAAGTTTTAAAAAGAAGCTTTTATATCAAAGCTTTTTTCACATTCGATACAATTTTTATAAAATTTGCACTATTTGAAGAATATACTATATACGGGTACATACCACGATAATGTTTTTGTGGATTTGTCGATATTTCGGCCCAATTGCATGGGCCGTGGTCGCGACGAGACTGCAGTGGCTTGGAGTTGCTGTCAGGGGCAGAATCTTTCTACCCTGCGGCGCGTTCTTTTTTAATGGTGTCGGTAATTTGTTCTTTTTTTGGCATACTACACTCACGACATCATTTTTTAATTTTGATACTCTTGCCTTTTTGATGTCAAAAAGGCAAGCAATTTAGACAGCAACTCCAAGCCACTGCAGTCTCGTTGCGACCACGGCCCATGCAATTGGGCCGAAATATCGACAAATCCACAAAAACATTATCGTGGTATGTACCCATATATAGTATATTCTTCAAATATGTCGATAAACCACGAAAATTTCAGTTTAAATATTTAATTTAGCACTAATTATCTTAAAACAACTACACCACTAAGCAGCTTCGAAGACTATATTCACAAAACTGTTCCGTTCGTTAAAGTTACCTCGTATTGCATAAAATTTCGTAATATTGCATAATGTTTTTGATGTCATTAAGTTACCACAATATTACTCAATAACTCCCAACATATCAGTGTTGTCACCCAACTATCTATAGGAATGTTACTTTTAATCTTGATTGTTAGTTATTGTTAATCGTAATTACTACTACACAGATACTGGTTCAAATTTTTTTTTATTAATATTTATTGTTTTATATAATTTTTAAGTAATTTTATGGAATTTTCAAAGAACTACCTTAAGGTTAATCCCATAAGAAGCTCCACTTGCTTCCATTGTGTTAAATTTTTTACAGTTTCTTTGAAATAAGTTCCTATTTATTATGCATTGTTGGAGAGTTTAGAAAACGGTTGTTTTTACAATAATCTTCAAGCTAAGTTTCATTACGTTTTTTATTACGCTTAAGGCATTTATTGGAGCGCAATCTTAACGAAATATTGAAATCATATCGTTTTTCGTCTCGCCTTTTTAAATGTGAACCGATAATTGTTGTTTTAATTTGGATAATAAAGTGTCTAATAGTTTTTATAAATCCGACGAAAAAATGAAAATTATATTGATACTTTTACGGTAATGAGCTTTGGAAGCCGCAATTTTGATTTTGAAAAAAAAAATAGCTATAACATGAGACAAATCAAAAATGGTTCATTTTTGTGAAATGCATATGAGATTTTTAATCTCATATGCATTTCACAAATATTCCAAACAGTCCCCCTTTTACCTTATAACGGGAATATGTCGAATTACCAATAACCAGGTATATATTGGCAACCAAAAAAGTTTGTGCAAGTTTCATTTATTGTTAACTTATATGAACTGCATATCGCAAGCAAGATAAGACAGTGGGTTGATTACTTGCTCATTTAATAGATAAAATTAAGAAATATTATTAATTGTATTAGATTATTTTTAATGATTTATATAAAACTGTAAAAAATCCTAAAACAAACAAGCACGAATTGTTTGCTTTTGACACGGCCATACTTTACCAAACATTTTACAGATTTTTGTTTCGCTTGGAAATGCTTTTGCGCACGTCACATGAAATTAACCTTCATCCGGCAGTGTGGGACTCGCTAGCTACTTCATCCATATGTTGGGGGACAGATGTTCGCTGACGTATTCAGCTCTGGCAGTCCGGATGAATCCGATTCAATGGTTCAAGGAATGGGAAGTAAACGGGAAATACTGATCCTTCTGGTACCCCTTCTCCTCCGGCGGCCGGGAGAAGCATCGACCGCAATCTTTCCCTCTCTAATGCCTCCTTCTGCTAGATGACAGGCACACAAAAGGAGGACATAGCCCCCCAACGTGACTCCCCGCCGAGCAAAGCACCAACTACGCTCGTCAAAGAGAGATTACTTCCAAACAGGTGTACCATGAGATGGCGCTGTCGCCCCAAGCCGGGCATTCTACTAGAGTGTGGTGCGCCAAGTCAACAGCCGTTCCGCACACTCGGCAAGCAGGAGACTCCACACAGACCACAACCTAGTGCAGGTACTTATCATAACACCTGTGTCCGGTTAACACTTGCACCAACCTGTAGGACAAAGAATCGTGACGACTAACAAGCCAACCTTCCAATCGCGTGTAAGTAATATAGTTTTTTTTTTTTTTTTTTCGCTGGGAAATGCATTTAGGCACGAACCCCG